>VXAL01003463.1:143370-186781 GCA_013399475.1 Chauna torquata
TATTTTATTTTTTTCCCCACCAGTATCTATATGACCGTGGATTTCATGATATTTGAGAAACTGAACTCAAAGCATAAACTGATTTCACTGAAAAAGACCAATAGATGGTGCCAGTACTACCAAATCCAAAGTACTAAAAAGCTATGTCCTTATACAAATGCCTGAGGCATTTGAATAAAGAGCTCACAGCTCCTTTTTTGTGCAAAGAGATTCTTGATTCTGAAAACAGCTTGTTTTTAATTAGCAGCTACAAATCAGACTTCAGCTACTGTAAAAAAAAAAAAACTAACCCCCTTTTCAATCTTATTTCTAAGAGCTGCTGGCCTAACACAGAAACNTTTTTTTTTTTAATTGTTAAGATTAAAAAAATACTTCTCTTTATGCATGGAACTGGAACAACCCAGGAAACAATGGTGAATTCTGCACACTAGCCTGTCAGCTGTCCTGAAATACTATACAGACACATAAATAGAATTTATTCTTGGTAAATTGTCACTTTCAGTGANGTGAAGGGGAATTGCTGCAATTAGGTTCCGGTTCCAGGTGTTTCCCTCCTTCCCTCTGTCTCCCTCCTTCCCTTCTGTCCTCTCTGAGAGCGGCTGTGAGCTTCAGCTACTGTAAAAAAAAAAAAACTAACCCCCTTTTCAATCTTATTTCTAAGAGCTGCTGGCCTAACACAGAAACAATTAGCCATATAGTACTGGCATCACCACTCCTTCCTCCCCGTCTATCCGTCTTTACCCAGTGCAGATTTGCTGAAAGTCAAAGACTATACACATACTGATAGGAGAAAGGAGGCTCTGCTCCAGGGCACAGGGCTAGTTCTAGCTTTACCTGCTGCCATCCGCGTGGCTGGCATGCAATGGATGAAGCATGTAAAATTTTGCCCTTTCACTAGTCTGTATTCATGCTTTTATTTTTTACTGATTCAGTTTTATATATTCCCTTCTACACTCTTCAACATGAAAGTAATTACTATATAACTCAGATAATCTTTTAAACCCTCCTATTCTCACCTTGCTAGCAAAAATGCTATAAATGAGCACTTTAGCTAAGGCCTTCATTTTGCAAGACATACAGACAATACACATTTTGGTTTGAAATAATTCAAACTAGGGTCTTACTTCAAGCTGTATGCTAAGCTGATACCAGCAAATGTAACTTGTAAGCCAGACCAGCGTGTACTTTAAGAATACAAATAATACCAAAAGAAAACTAGATTTCAGAGTTACGTATGCACACAAAACATTATGTATTGATGCAGAATGCCTCCTCAGTGCACACATGTACTGATCTTCAAAATAACTGAAAGTGTGATATTTCCCCCAATAAACAAGTTCAATTACACTGAGTTCTGCACTGACCTCCTGTTGAAATTTTATGCAAAATTCAAATCAAAGGTTATCTCATAAATAGCATCTCCGGCTGAATTCTGGGTCTTGAGACGCCATTTCAGCTCATGGGTAATAAAAGGCATTGCAATGGAATTTATGGTGTTGCCATGATTAAACAATCTCACCCCCAACTCACTCTGCAAAACCTGCAGTGGTGTGGTTGTGTCAGAGACAAGCTGTGTGTACAACTAGCACACAGCAGGTGCTGTAATTAAACACAAAATAATTATAGAGAATATTAATACATATTTTCATACTGCAACTATGTTGCTCACAGCTATATCACACAGCAAATTATGTTAGAGTGATTATTTCAATACTTTTCACCAAAAGTAAAGAAAAAAGTGGGGGTAAATTGTAATCAATTTTTTAATTTATACAGTGCTCATTTTCAGTGTATCTATGCATTTCATATAGGGTTCACAGATGAGGAGAATGGATGTGACATCTGCTATTCTATGTCACTCAACTCAGTCCCACTTCCTACCCCTCAGTGTTGAGAAGTCTTCCTTGTATGTTATTCTTGAGGTCTGCCTGATTTTACAAGTTTCTAATAGCTTGTGCTAAATCGGTTTTATGAACACCTGAATAGGAAAGAGATTCCTCAACTCCACCTCACAGTAATACTGTGTTTCAGAAAACTAGTCTGGTTGAACTAACAAGGAGATTTTTGTAGCCTCTCAAGCAGAACAAAGTAAGAGCAATACGGTGCATCATTTAATGCGCACCTCCATGTTTATCAGAGAATTATCGATAACATTGGAAAGAATAGCTGGCTGCTGTATTTAAACATGTTGTTTCAGGTGTGGGTAAATTGTTGTCACCTGTATTTTATCATGACTATCTGAAAGAAGAATAAAGTGTATTTGGCACTGTTGCCATTCTTTAAAGTAAAACCTTACACTGCACATGAAGTTAAATCAAGAAACTAAGGGAACTGTTGCATCTTCTTAAATCCTTTAGCATTCACACTTGAACAGCAGAAAGCATTATGAAGGCTGCAATAAAGAAAATTGTCTTCTTGGCTGTATGGTATCACAAGAAAACAAAAAACCAGTAACTCAGGTGTTAAGTGGCCCAAATCATTTGGCAGTAGCAAAGAGCAGAAACTCAGGGTCATGCCTTCCATAAACAATATGGACACACACAACAAGTAGTAACTAATTTTTCCAAGTGCTGTTATACTCATTCAGCTTCCTAGGACCATTGCTTTCCAGGGTGCTATTTCTGGTTTGATGAACATTTTTATTTCAGTGTCTGGTTGTTCATATACTCACGATCACAAAAGACGAAATGTAAGTATCACAGGCTGACCTAGACCATTGCTATGCTAAATTTTTTTTTTTTTTGGAGAAAAATATGTAAAAGCAAATGTATATCTTATAAAGCTCCTGTCCCAGATCCTCAGTGAGTCGAAATCAGTATGGGGCATTTCTTTTAGCTGAGTTCAACAATTCACTTTTATTCATATGAGCTGTACTTATGTTACCCAAGTTAGATGCTCATTTAATGATAACAATGTTATTTTCTCTTATTAATGGAAGAGAGGATTAGTTCCAGTGGCCAGGATACAAAGAAGTAAACATAGCTGTGATTTCTTTCTCGGCTCTACCACTGAACTGGAGGGTTAGTGCGAGCCACTGCATCTAAACGAAAGTCACTGCAAGATTTTTGAAGTACTATTAAAGCACCACAAGAGGACAGGGAACAAAACATTTTCATTTCCCAAACAATCTTCATTGAAGAACAGATTTTGTCTGTTCCCGTATTTCTGAGGAACTTAAAAGCTTTCACATTAATAAAGTTGTCAGTAGGAATGATGTATTTTTCTTCCTGTTCCCCCAGCAAGATATTTTTCTTCTCCAGTTCTGTACAGAGGAACTGCCATATCACTGGACAAGCATCGACTATTTTCTCTATTAGCTACCACCATGGATCACAGCCTCCAGCTTGAGAAGTGCTAAACCTGCTATCATCTTGCAGGTGAGAAGGAGCATTAACATTTCCCTTCCCTGGGACTCTGAGTAGGGGTAGCATGTCTCTAAGGTCTCCTCAGGAGGAACAGGCTATTTTCAAATGATAACGGCTGCTAAGTGAAGTGCCAGAAATGCAAAGAAAACTGAAACCATGAGTTTCCACACTAGAACTTCATCCAGTATGTGAACATGCATACTGAAAACAGACTTTCACAATCATCCTGCAAGTATGTCTTTGTGATGACAAATCTTACACTTTCCACCATAACTAAACAGCCACTTGACTTATTTACCAGCAGCTACACTAGAGCTAGGAGACTAACTGCAGTAAACACAAATACCCATGAAGCTTCATTTTGAATATAAAATCGATTTCCTACTGATGTGTTCAGCCTCCATTGAC
This sequence comes from Chauna torquata, assembly GCA_013399475.1. Taxonomy (NCBI): domain Eukaryota; kingdom Metazoa; phylum Chordata; class Aves; order Anseriformes; family Anhimidae; genus Chauna; species Chauna torquata. The sequence continues at coordinate 147,144 of VXAL01003463.1, forward strand.
ATTCTTGAAAAAAAAAAAAGCTACACTTACATTTGTAAGTAATTCTTAGTTACAGAAGAAATCTTTCCCTTCCCACACACTGTATGAAGACAGACAATGGGAACAGCATTACATTAGTAACACCAGTAGCAAGCTGACACTTTGTGCTTATTTTGTGTGTTCCCTAAGCGCAAAAGAAATGTGAAGGGGCAGCAACCAGTCACCTTACACTTTTGGACTTCTGAAGCTGAAATGTCATGAATGGCTACTACAGAAACTCCTGCACATTCTAGGAAGATGCATTTGAGTTTTCTTCAAACACAGGAGTTGGGAGAGGACTTGTTTCACTGAGATGGAGCTAATTCTGATCAGGAGAAAATTAAACACTGAGATAGCAGGTACAGATTTATTATTTTTATTCTGATAGAAGTACTTAATTTTACACACTGATGCCTTTTGTTTGCCCATTTAGCCCAATTGTGACTGCAAGTTGGTTTCCAGTACAAGGAGAACAAGATTAAGTAAGCATTGCTTTGAAGCAACATTATTTTATATAAGCAATGTATTAAGTCTCATCACTTTAAACCTAGCAGTAAATAAGCAGATTTTTTTGCTTCAAGTACTAACCTTCTGAGTTAGCCTTCAGACAAAAAAAAAAAAACAAACACCTTTGTTCCTGTCTTACTCAGGGCCGTGTTACTTCTCACTAGTATGTGCCCACAAACCTCTTATTTCTGATAAGTTACTCAGAGCTTCTCAAGGTAGTCAGGCATGTTCCATGTAAACACCTCTGCTTTGCACTGTGACAAGTGCACATCAGTTTGGGGACATCTGCTGATGGTCCCTTCTGTTCCATGAAGGAGCCTAATGGCTTCAAATGGCTATCAAAAAATGATAAGCCTAGTGATCAAAGCTACTAACTTTAAGAAGATTCAGCCCAACACTTGGCAATACTAATACACACCTTTATAATGCACTCACTATTCCATTAACCAATGAAGGGAAAAAGCACTCTCCTTGTTTTAGACATGAATAAGAATAGTATTGTGATTGTTTTATCGTGTGAGTCACCTTGCATAAAAAGTCCCTTGATTTTAACTATGCTGCAGAACAACACATTCATTTACTTCTAGCTGTGTGGAAGTCTATAGTCTGGGTGTCTGAAAGCTCTTTGGATGTGGGCTACTGCCCATTTTGACAGTTGCTAACACAATTGGCTAATGGTATTGAACCCAATTACTTGTGTTATATTATGCAATACAAAATACTGTTGGGGTCCTAACTCAACAGCATTAAAAGACACAGAATTAAAACCTCATGTGGAAAACAAATTGCATTTCTCAGTAATGGAGCACTCCCTGCAAATTAAAGTGATGGATTTTTAGTTAAAGGGGACAGATTCTGACCTTTTCTCCCCCAGTCCCAACTGAGGAAACCACTGACACATCCTCAATAAGTCACTGAAGATGCATACAGGTGGAAAGCAGACATGCACAGGTGAGAACCGTATGCATAAGCAGGTAGGACAGTAGCACAGAGTGCAAGGTGGCATTTGGAGCTGCTACAGACTGTGGAGACAGCCCAGAGAAGCTGCCATAAATTAGACTTGCCGAGTTTGACTGTCCTAACGTCTACTAAAGATTGTGATAACCTCCAGATTACCAAATTATCTTGAAAGTTTAAAAAAAGCCTCCAGGCTGAACGATCCTTATACAGATTTTGCCAGGTACAAAGGATTCTCAGCTAAGGACTGCAGATTTGAACCAAACTCTGTAGTTGGTATGCTCTGAAGTTGATGGAAGTTACAAGTAAATAGGCCATTTGTGAGCAAGGATTACAACCACCCAAAAAAACCTTGTACACCCCCCACAATGAGTCTGGTGTATTTTATAATCATTGGTTGCATGATACCTTGAATATAATTTTAACATTAGTTACTTATTATGGTTTTATTAACAATCGGATAGAGGTACACCTATTCATTCCCCTCATTAACTTAAAAGCATGAAAGAATCTTTCACTCAGAAAAACAGACTATAAGGGAAAACAAATGACAGTGAAATATTATAGTAAAAGCTTATTGGCACAGGAACTCAGAATTAAATCTATTTGCACTATTGGCATCAGTAGGTTTTGTATTGCTATGCCCATGCAGCACCAAGTAATAATTTATTACTACATTTTAACAATACTGATAACAACGCTTAATTCATCAGGAATGACATTGTAAAAAAACTACACATATTTGTCTGGAGTAACAGAAAACCTCCTGCCCAAAAGAATCCCCCATGCCTCCACAAAAGAAAGGAAAAACTTTTTATTAGTGAGAATGTCTATGCTCTACAATATATAAGTGCCTATCATGAACAACTATATATGGTACGTCAACAAGAGTACAAGGAAAATACGTTAAAGTATGCTGATCCAAAAATATGAACTGAGGACAAAATTTACAGAACCTACTCCAGGAAAAAAAAGTATTGCAAACAACTGGTTTTAAGAGAACTTCCTGAAAACATTAACTGTGTAATACAGCAAATCCATTAAAGCAATACTTTGTTACATTAAAACACAAGGAAAACACCATTTTTGATAGATCTGACAAAGAATCTTGAACAATATCAGATCATTCTAGTGTATTTTAACCACTAACATACAACTGCATTAATACAAATACGGAGGCACCTATTTGTCATCCTGTCCCTGGAGAGACTAAATCCACCATGTGCCAAATGGTACTATCCTGCGATTACCTGAGGCAGCCCAATTCACAGCCCTAGTCTAGTTCTTGAAGGTGAAGAGTTTGCCACTTCTACAGTTTCTCAACTATGACTGCTATTGTGTGATTTTTTCTTCTTTCCTTGACATTTACGTAGCCTCCTTTCAGCTGAAAAATTTATACAGCACAAAAATTAGATTCCCACAAAGTGTCCAAAAGGTCTTCTGAAGCTTACTAAAAGGTCAGCAGACACGTATTTATGACATCCCATCTATCAGTTTTGTAATACTTCCTAACCTGTCTTTGGAGAAGCAGCTGCCTTCTGCTCGCTGCTTGGGCACCTGCCGTGCCCATCAGTGGGGCTTCTAGGTAAAAGTGTACAGACACATGAAATAAGGATACACTCTTTCAAAAAAAAAAAAAAAACCACTAATGATGTGCCTAACAAAGTTGAGGCTTCACCATCCTCACACTTGTATTGAAAATTTTCTCATTAATTACTACTTTTGTTATTCTCTTACGAGAATGTAAATATTTACTTAAGTCAGTCAATGTATTACATATGATTTCTTAAAGAGAAGTCATAACATTTAGCAGAATTTCATTTAGGACTATTTGAAAGCAGTGTGTGTTAATGATAACTCAAAGCACACCATAGCTTTACTTATGGGTTTGGCTCAGAATTTGCACATAGCAAGCATCCAAGGAGGAGCTGCAATACCCTGAAATAAAGCCTCGCCACCCCATGTCAGACCCAGTCCAAGTGCCACCACAGCTAAACCAGTGCCAAGACTCAAACCCCGGATCCCACGTTTTTGGTTGACTGGTGAATATTGTCTAGAGTATATTTCCCATGGAGCACTTTCTTGCATTCAGGTGTAGGCTAAGAATCCTGTATGGACACGGTGATTATGTCTAAGCACAGTGTTACCTTCAGGATCTCTGTGCAGCAGTCTTCTGCAAGAGGAAATATGGTGAGGCTAGAAGCAATAGGTCAGAAGCTAAGAAACAATACAAGATAAACTAGGGGGCTCTAAGAAATAAGTGGCATTGCTCCCATTTCTGCCTGAAAAATTAGCACATTATTAGCAGTATTTCATAAAGTTTTACCTGTTTAAACAAAAAAAGACTTTGAAGAGTCTTAAAAACACATTAGCTTTCATATCAGAACTATTGCCTTTTATTTTGCTGTTTTAAACATGATATAACATACAAGAGCACACGGACAACCTAGTTAAGCATCTCTGATTTATGGATTGCCTCTTTTTGATTGCTAGTTAATCTCCCTCTCTCTAATATATGCAAGGTTTTTTGTTTTGTTTTGTTTTTAAATCTAATTAACCTAGGGCAGGAGGTGTTCTTACTTCTACAAAGAAAAGAAATTTGGGCTCTGGAGAAGGCATTAGCATTCTGGTAACCAAAGCTTTCAACCACATACAAAGAGACGGAATGAAAAGGTGACTTCCTACAGAATTTTATAAACTTGCATGAGACATTTTTACCACTCGTCTGAACATTAACTGTTGCAGATAACTTGTGTTTAGTGATGAGAGGTCAGACACTAGAATGTGTTAGAAATGTTTGTTAATACTTGAGTTCAAAGAATCAACTACCCTGAAGCATTTTCACACTTGGCATCATGACAAATGCCTTCTGAAAGCGTTAGTACTGACCACAACATGACAAGGAAAAAAAACAATTAAGATAAGGTTTGTATCCTAACCTCATTTCCAAGAAGATTTAAACGGATTAAAGTTATCACCAACTAAACCTCATAAAATGGGTATGAAAGCAAACATTATCTTACTAAAATTCCTGTGTCTTTGCCTATGATGTCAAGACAGTTTTTCTCTAACTGAAGTTTCCCTACATTCAAAAATCAATTGATATCATGCTTGTTCTCCCAACTCCACCCATTACATTCCTTCTCCTCACATATTTTAGCATATACAACCAGCCCCTCAGCTATGCTATTATTTAGACTGGCAAGCAGAAGACAACCTGCCATCCTGTGCTGTCCACCTGCACCACAGATGCTGCCATGTACATTCTTCACAACTATTATTACGATCAAAGTTGTTTCTGTTCTATGCATCTGGTGAATCCTTCCCCTTCTCTGGTTTCTGCTTTTAACAGATGAGCTGTCCTTCTGCTAATTTGTCTCAAAGTGCTCCACTTTGTGTTGGCAAGGTACAGACACTACTTCCATTCTTCCCATATACTTTTTTTTTCACCCCTTTATTTCATTAGATGTTGTGCCTACAGGTGATTTAGGGTTTTTTTTTTTTTTTTTTTGAGTGCCTTATCTTCTACTTGCATTGCTTCTTTTGGGTTTTTGCATAACAAGGATTATTGAAACAAGAAAAACAGTGAGAAAGTGAGTGGAAAGATCCCTTCATGTTGCAGAACTCTAAGTTAGAAATAAAATAGTTCATGAATAAGAATCAAATTCAAGCAGAGATATGTCAGCAACACAAAGGAAAATTATAAACAGTACTAAAATTAAAGGTAAAGGCTTAAAAAGGCTCAGAAAGAAAGAATATACAGATTTGTATGTTATATAGATCAAATAAATGCAGTTGTTCCTATCTGCATATAATTTAGTGGGAACATAGTATATTCTATACCTTTATATTTATTTCTAGTAGTATCTGAAGGTGGAGATGCATACCATGTCACGTACAGTGCTATATGACAAAGCGTGCCAGCTTGCAATAACCTCCAGCAGCAGTTTTCACTGGTCTGAAATCTAATAGGGGTGTGTATGTGTGTGTTCACACACACAGATGTTCTTGTAACACTAAAAGACTTTACTGAAGGACCTTGTCTGCCACCAACATGTTTCAGCGAGGCATGCTGAGCTCTAGTAAACAGCAAGCCTATCAAGAACCCTACCCCTTTCACAAATACACACATCTGTGCAAAGTGTAGGGAGAAAACAGAAGCAAAAGGACAACAACAGGATAATAAAAACAGAATTCACGGAGGGAAAACAGGCTTCATATACAGCACCAGGGTATAATGCATATTTAGTAAGGAGGCTATAGCTGTTGAAGGGAGGATAAAATTGAAAGAGAGCAATACATAGACTAGAAAGCAAAATTCCCCCCCTCCCCTCAAAACCACGCACAGCACTGGGCTCCTCACAGTAGCTGCAATGTACACGTATGCAGTCATGCGTATCTCAGCTCCCAGCCAAATGTCAAGGTTTCCTTTCCAGAACTTTGGAGCGTAAGAGCTTGACAAAGAAAATACCTTAAGAGAAAAATATATTTTGCCTAGATTAAAAGGAAAAAAGCAAAATACAAAAAGAGTTTCTGCCCAAGGAGGAAATACAGCATGGAAAATATCACATTTTAGATGTATAAGGTGAAAAAGCCATAAGTACTCAAAAAATTACCTTGTTGGAAAATGTTCAGTTATTTTTAGTGTCTAACAAAGAAAAAAGTTGTTCAATTTTTAAAAATTGAGGATGCTGCCAGACTGGAGCTGCAACTTATGCAGACACACTGGATAACTCTGTGGATGAACAGGGAGGTAGCTATTGAGTCTAAGGCATTTCTTGGATCAGGTAGCCATAAGGCTATTTCCAAAGAAGATGCCTGAAGTACACTGAAATCTTGCTGCTTGAGGTCTGAGTCTACTTTTGGATCTGATCACATCCTCATCTTATCTTCAGAAGAATGAAAAGTGGGAAGCAAACAAGGTCTGAGGCAATGCAACAAAATCCCAGGAGGTGAAACAGCAAGTTATTGCTCAAAACAAGCACTACCTGTGGAAAGGTCTGAATGTGGTTGGTAAAGGTACCCAGTTCTGGCAGTTGCTTACATTTTGAGTATTTCAGTCTACATTAGCTTATGTCTCAGTTATTCACATGTGAAAAGGGTATAAAAATCAACCTCATATGGTAAGCTGCAGAAAAACTACAGAGCTAAAAATTCTTACTGGCCTTTTTGTGTCAGAAAAGTGCATGGTTTTATAGAACTCTGCTTCTTCAGTATTGCGGGAGGAAAGAAGAGGCCTCTGCAGATGTCATCTGGACCAGACATGCAGGTAAGTGCAGTGAGGTTTATTAGGGCATTGATGCAACCCAAGGGTGACGTGAAGCTGCTGGAGCACCCAACGGCAGTGCCAGCAGCCACGTGGTGGTGGTGCCAGTGGGCTGCTCAGCACCAGCACGGAGAAAGTCCTTCTGAAACAGGGAAAAAAGCAGAAAGACAGCTAACTGGATTTTTATGTAATTAAAACTGGCCATACTGCCATCTTTCAGTGCTAGAGAAGTACTGAAAATGCCAGAAACACTAAGCTAAGAGTCACAGCACACCTTTGGAAGGCACTGCTGTGTAGTTACACGTGCTCCTTTAATTCCATATCACAGTCACAAGGGCAGAGGAAGAAGAGCCACCAGAGAAGCTAAGACACCCCTGCAGGGACCTCCCAGGCCCAGGGTCTTCCTCCCCGGGCTTCTGATCACCCTTCTGGAGTCAGCCTCTTTGCATTCTTTCTGATAGAAAGAACTGCCAGTGAAAGTGATTAGGCACCAATTTGCAGCTCTAACTCAGCAATACCAATCAGAAGATTAAATCTAACTGAGTATTAATTCAGCAGTCCCAGTGCCGGCCTAACAGGGATATGATAGCTGTACCATTAGGCAGAGCAACAGATATTCCCAGCAGCATCCACCCATCAGGCACAGGCCTCTGTCTTCTAGACAAAGCAAAGCACGGAAGAGACTCAAAAAAACTAAAACACTGAGAGAAAAGTAAATGCAAAAATGATTCCATTAAAAACAAAACCCAACCCAACACAGTCCTTCTGCTGCAACTCTGCTACTGTACAAAATGTATCTGGACACAATGCTCTGTTTATTGCTCCTGATACTGACCTTCATGGCTTTAAAAGTCATTCACATAAAATCACACTACCTGATTAACTTCACATCAGAATTACAGCAGCAAACCCAGAAAAGCAGTTTCTGTTTAAAACAGCATCTCAGGAATATTTTTAAGCAGTTAGATATTCCCAACTTCAACATTACATGCTACTACAAGCATCTCACATCTAAATTAATCTTTTTTATATAAGCAAAAATAGATCTCAATATGACTTGACATATCTATTCTCATAAAATCCACAAAATTGACAGCAGAAGCAAAACAGAAGGCCATGCAAATTAACTAATTAAATTAGAATCAATACTGCAAGTTATTCATCTCTAGTTCAGCTATCATTAAAAGAAAAAGTCTAAGTACCTGATGAAACAATAATTGAAGTATTTTCTTTTTATGTTCAGGATGTTCTAATTCAGTATTACATCAGTGAAGAAGACAATTACTGAGTAATTTGTGAGTGGAAAAATTTCTTTTATTAATACACTAAATCCTACCTATACATAGAGCATGCGGGCTTATAAAATAAGTTTTACTATTCTTTTCCACTATTTCTCTTGAAATGGAACCTAGTTTTTAGAGAATGTGAGAAGCTATAATAGCTTGAGAAAAAAAAAATCTTTTCTTTATTCTTCCAAATGTAAATATCAATGCAGCAACCTCAAACCTCATAACAGCTAAGAACATGCAATGAGCTCCAGCCCCCACTTCTACAGGCTCTGATGATGTTTGACAGACACCTCATCTCACTGGAATGGCCCCTGCTCTCTGCTTACAGTGATTTCCCAAAACCTGCTTCAGAAAAATAAAATGCTTTCATCTGTAAATAGTTGCTGCCAGCCTAAGCAGTTCATGGAGTTTACCACTCAGTGATTGGGTTTTGTCAGATGTTCATGAAATCACACCTAAACAGAACATCTTTCTGCTTATAAGGAAAATTACAGTCTCCACATTGTGTATTGTTCCAAAAGCTTCAATTAGATACAATACTCTGTTCCTGTTTGTTAGAGAGAAACTTCTTGCCAGCCTGCTGGTTTAACACTTGTGCAGGCAGACTTCAGCTGTTACAAGTCATCCACATGATCTGCTGCTTTGTCAAGTCTTGCAAACTTTCTGAAGTTCAGAATTATCTGATGCTATTTAAGAGACCAGAGATCAGAGTTTACCCTTCTTGTAACAGCAGTACGACTGCAGCTACATTCCAGCTGCTGCTCACATCCAGTAGGGTAGCAACAGTCCTGGCCACTACTAAGAACTGAAACTTCTGGACATACAGACTAAAAGCTCACAACTTACATTCTGAGTTAAAGGAGAAGCCCTGCAACCCCTGGCTATTGTAGATTATAAACCTTTGTGATTCAGGCACAGAAGTGAATATATAACCCCACTAACCACATTAAACATGTTTTCTACTGTGCGACAGAAACTGAAAATTCAGATTGTGTTTATGGTAACATATCTTGGCAATCTGTCATCTTTCAAAGCCTCTTTTCCTTAGTAGGAAGAAGCATCGTATTCACAACAGCTCTGCTCTGTTGGATAAGTTGTAGGGCTGCTCCAGCTCAGACTGCAACACCTGGACCTGCTGTCCTGCAGGACATCCCGCTGAAACTGAGGAATATACATTCATATGCTGAAAAATGTACATTCATTGCACAATCTTCACATATCAAAAAAGAATTCCCTGTACCAAAATTAATACATCATCACAACACTGATGAAGGCGGACAGTTTACACACACACTCCAGCCTTTGTTCCTTCACCACATTACACCACCACAATTTCATCAGAGCTATTACCCTGAGAAAATGGCAGCTAGGGCATCCTCAGGTCTCAGACCTCCACAAGTCTGTCACCACTCCACACTTGCCTCCCATTTAGACCCCTCCACAGTGCCCTACGCACTTGGCCCCATTCACCACAGCTCCATAGCATTTCCACTCATCTCTTGGTGAGAAAGCATGCCACAACACTGGAGAGCTATTATCATACCAGAAAGCTATTATCATTGAATTTTCCTTGTAACCATGACACCAGCATTGCAAAATTCTGCTAGTCCATTTTTATACAGCAAAAGACTTTTTGCAGACAGGAAAGAAAAAAAGATTTGTTTTTAAACAGCAAATTAACACAGAGGTTAAATTCATGTCAAGTTCAGTTCAAAGACTGTAAGGCTTGATAGCTGCCAGTATCAACACTTTATTTTGCTGAAAACATATGGGGATAAATATTCTAAGTAAAAGGTTTCCCCACAGGCTGAGTTGACAATTAAGGTGCTTATTCACAGCTTCCACAAAGCACTGTTAAATTGAGTGTTCTTCCTGGTGCTCCTGCCAGTATTGCTATGCTGTTCACAGGAAATGTTTTTCTAAATACAGTTTGCTTACCCTGTTAGGGGTTAGCAAAGTGTACTGCATAAGTGCCTTGCTCAAATCTCTGACCACTGCTCATGATTCCGAACAATGTGGCTCAGTTATCTCTGACAGCTCCAACAATGGTTGGATTGGAAAAATTAAGTCTAGTTTAGCATTTGCCAGCTAGGCAAGAGAGGCAAAATCATTATCATTAATTGGTTAAGCTACTTCAGCTTTCATAATTCTAGTCAGCTCCACTCTGCAACATGTAATCTTGCTACACAATAATCATTATCCTTGTTGACTAACTTTCACTGGTGACCTGCCATGTCCATTATGCTTTGTTCTAAGGTCTTTTATTAATAACATGACACTTCCCAACATCCACCACGATTCAGAGAGCTCTGGAATCTTTCCTAAGAACAACAGCTTTTGCCAAAATTAACAGAGCAAAGCAAACCAACCTGGTTGGATGATGAATAAAACCTTTTATGTTCCTGTGATGCAGTGGCATCAAAACGCCACTACGCAGTGAAGGTCTGCCCTGGCTTTCAAAACCAGTTCTGGGCACTGACAGTTAGTTTAAGAACATCAGGAAAAACGTCGTCTTTTTTTTTTCTCCTCAGGTTAGAGCATACACAAAAGCGGTTCAAATCCTTCCCACTTCTCCAGACAGGGGAAGTGCTGACTGTCAGACTGGAGGCACTGCCCAGGACTCAAGGGAGCAGACTGCTCCTGCCAAAGCAAACAGCTCACTGCAGGGAGGACTGCTGCTCTAGGTGGGAACTTCACAGCTTTTCAAGGCTAAAGATTTTTAGGGCAAAACAATTTGCATGAAAATGAATAGGGAGCAACTCTTCACTGTGTTAACTAAAAGCAAAGCAAGGAGGAATAACATGAAGTTAATGAATGTCATGTAGGGGTTCTTCACACAATGTGCAGGATGTTTTGAAAGCCAAAAATTTAGCTTGCTTCAAGAAATGCCTGAGTAAATTCCCTAAGTGCAAAATCCCTGGGATGGTAATAAATACAAAGATACCATGTCTGGCCCTGAGCTGCAAATCATGGGAAGCCAGTGAAGTACACGAGAGAAATATCACCCTGTGCTTGCCTCATCCAAGCATCCAAAGCATTTGCTTTGAGCAGCTGACAGAAAAGTCACCGGGTTAGATAATCCTTTCACTTGAGGTGGCAAATCTTTTCTTATGTTCCTATGAAGGAAGGGGACAAGACTTTTATTCACTTGTGGCCACAGAGTTAAAGGAATTTTCCAGATACAGAGACAACACATTCCTGTACACTCCACATCGTTGCCTACATACTCCAGCTGCTAGGTCTACAGACATTAGTTTCTCTGGCCGGCAATAACAGAGTGGAGGAGCACTGAGTTCCTTCTGAAGTACAATCAGGAGTTCACCAATTTTAGACTACTTACACTTTCACAAACCAGTCAAGGACAATACTGCTGCATAATCTGCACAGAGATCTGAAATAATATATGTAAAGCTGAGAGTATTAAACAGCTGAAATGCTAGGTTTTTGCAATTTTTTGTTTGGTTTTCTAACCAGATCTGTCCAGATTACTGTTGCTGCATACAAGAAAAGCATTCAGCAAGCCTTCAAAAGATGTCGTTAAGCTTAATGACAGGGAAAAACCATTTCCTTATTCTGAAGTAAGAATGCTTAAAATGGAAAGTCTGATAGATACTAAGTATGGAACCACCTAATGCCATTTAAGAATTACATCTCAGAAGAGAGCCCACTAAGTGATTTACCCAAGGCTATACTGCGAGTCAGTGCCAGAATACTGTTTTAATTACAGTTTCTTATGAAGCCTGTAGTAACATGCTGAAGGTCAGAGGTTGACTTAATTTTTAGCAAATGATTTGCTAAGCACTTTTCAATATCTCATCATATAATCTATAGCTACAGACAGGCTCAGCACCACTATTCCGGTGGGAAATACTTCTGATGGCAGAACTGCTGTACGAACATTTCATTCTGCTTCAGAACAGATAAGCAATTCGCAGGAGATGTGAAATGCTATTTTCTGAAAGTATATCAACCCTTAAAGTTATTATGAAGAACAGCTATGGAGAACTGAATAGACTGACAGAAGTTCAGAAAAAGCACTTCACTAGGGACAAGGTCCTCCCATCCAGCCCACAGGGCACATCCCAAGTAATTGTCAGAAGGCTTCACCAGCTGCCGATCAGAAAGGCTCCCTTTTACATGCTTCCATAACTAGGTCCCAACACATTTCACTTGAAGCAAACAAGGTTTTTCTAATGAGCTGCTTGATCAAAAATAATTTAGCTGGTTTAAGGGAGTTTTGCCAACCAGAAGGAAGACAGTTGAAGGTAAAAACTTTACTCCTTAGGTAATGTAATGTGGTTTTCTCCAGGAAAAAAAATCTCATGAATTCCTTATGTAGGCAGTATCTAGGGGTTATGTTGTAACACAAATACACATCACAGCCATCATGCTATTTTGTGGCAGGCATCCTTTCTGCTGACAGATGAACCAGGTAAACTTCTAATCCTACCGAGTCTTTGCATTATTGTTGCTTTGATATTAAAAGCATTTTATCAGTGAAAATTCTATTAATATACTATTCATAAAGACAGATGGAAGTAACAGTTTGTAAATACAAGAACTAAGAAAACATCACACTTCCTAGTTATTGAAGTGCCTGAAGATTGCCATCAGAACCCCATAACTCTTGGCTTCTGGGTTTTCTGTTGAAAATGTTAGGCTGTTCTGCCACTCATTTGAAGAGTGCAGTATGAATGCACAAGGGTAAGAGAAGTCTGTGGTCACTGCATTTAGTTACATTACTGTCTTCCTCTGAAGCCAGTTCGCGTGTTTGACCAGTGGAGATCTGGACCCCTTTCTCCATATCTGCTGCAGTCTTCTATAAATATCAAAGAGGGGAAATGGCACAAGCTCTAGAGCTATTTTATACTTCAGAATCTGCAGGAAGACCCAAATATCTTATTATGATTTAGATCCAAGGTACAACTGAATACTTCATAAAGAGATGTAATGTCTCTAACAGATCATTTATCCTCATAACTCCTCTAGGAGCTTTGCCAAACTGGGAAGTAATAAATAAAAATCATTGCAAGTGTAATTTCTGATAAAATGACCCATACTGACCTAAGAATGAAGGAAAGCAGTAATCTGTTCATATTCTTTAAGGTCATCTGAAGAAAAGGGCTGATTTCCTAGGAAATTACACCTAGCACAGTTCTTGTAGAGCTGAGGCCCAATGTGCGTGGGGGGGAAACCATACAGGGTTCTTCTGTGCACTAACCAGATTGTTTTGACAACAAGCACCCAACAAATATTAGTTTCATTCTGTCTTATGGCTCTCTGTATGGCTCAGTTTCCAGGACTGACAACCATTTCTAAATCTGACCACTTTTTTTTTTTTTTTTAAATTCAGATGCAACTTCAGACTGTAGGCAGCTGATGAAATATCTCTTAAGAAAAAACAACTTGAGGGAGATACTGACATTTGTTTTATTAGTTTTTTTTTTTTTAAAACATAACCTCTCCATTTTTCTGACTTTCCAATGAACGTTCATGAAATGAATTAAGCAGTCTTTTTTTTTTTTTAGTCTAGCAAATCAAGATATTTGATTTGTTTGGTCAACAGCAGCCTACCACAAACTGTGTTTAGCCTATTAGAGCCTGTTCACATTGTGGAAGGATACAGAAACCAAAACTGATCCTCAACTTATTTCATTAGTGCTCTGACTCAGATGAATTTAAACTTCATAGAACAAACTTGAGGGTCTGCATTTAGTGAGATACACCTAAATGGACAGAGGTTCAAAGTTTGTCTAAAAGCCCATGAAGTCAGCAGAGATTCTTCTGTTTAGTTTATTGAGCTTTGAGTCAGGCTTCAAAGTCAAATACTACAAACATCAGCCAAATCACAATCTAGGTTTACAGAAAACAGCACTTATTTGTCCAAGTCTCCCTGTATTATCATTTAAGATACAAACACAGGAAAAGCCAACAGGTTTAGATTCCTGCTGCAATCTCAGGAAGAATCCAGAAACCTTCCCCACTCTCACTATTGAGCAAGACAAGCACAGAACCTCAGTTCCCACAAAAAAAGAAAAATCTTCACTGAGCTGTTCTGTAGAAAAATCCTTCCTGATGCCAAATCTGATGGTGTTTGTTTTATGATAGTACCTTAAGGCCTCTAACAGGTATCAAGGATTTAGTGTACTACATACTATAAACACATACAGCAGAGTAGCCCCTGATCCTAGGAAGATACACATTTAAAAAATAAATGTTTCACTGAAACATTAGTGCAAGATATCTTAAACTTGTTCCCATTCCTCAGAGATGAATATGTCCAATTCAAATATTAACTGTCAGTCTCAAAAAAGATAGAGAGATGAGTTAAAGCACATTTAGAATTCTATGATTAAAAAAAGTCATACCTCCAGGTTATGGAGAATGCTTAGACTGAATGTGTGCAAGACTGAAAGAAGTCCACTCAAATATGTCACTTGGTGCTGTTGGTTGCAAACCAGTGATGTGATGCTGCCTTGATGAAAGCAGTATTCTAGTGACAAATTGTTTTGAACTCCCCCAGCAAGAAAATTCATTTACTGTGATTTATTTTAATTTAGATTTGTGTAGAAAGTACTTCTAAGAATTGTGCCTAATAGACCGTAAGAGTTTTCCCAGACAGTTGTAGCGCTTCAGCACCTTCATCCTTCAGGTGTCTTTGTTATTTTCTGCCTTCTTTCAGCAAATTTCTATCTTACATTGGGATGCAATGACATGCAGTCCATGTGATACCTTTGAGAATTATGCCAATTTTAAATAATAGATTTTGGAGTCTCACTGCCATGCAAATTTATCAGAGAACCAAAGCAGAGGTTATCAAGAGCATCCAAGGCCAAAATCATCACATACTGAAATACATAAAGCATGGAAAAAGATTTTTAATTCATTTCTTATGTTCCTTTCTAGCGTACCCATCAAAATAATTTTCAGGTGACATTCTCGCACGTTCTTCATATTCAGAGCTGGATACATTGTTTTCACAACAGTCATAGATGTTAGCCTGCTCTGAATCACTCCTTCTACTGGTATTTTTATTTACAGTTGATTACTTCCATAAGGTAAAGAAGCAGTCCTAACTGACTTAGAGATAACTACCTCCCAGCATGACTAAGCCCATCATGCAAAAACTCACAGAAGGCAAATTAGCAGGTATAGCAAAACCTCTGCAAATCACTCATCATTATAGTAACCTCAGTATAGAATGTATTTAGGCCTTAGCTAATAGTAACCAAGAACAGCACATTAAATTGGGCAATTTAGAATCACTGGGCTGTTATTAGGAATGTAAGAATTAGAAATGGAGCATGCAAGAACCATATCTTCAAGGCCCCCCAAACCACAAAGTTCACTAGCTGAATCCTGGAGTCTGGTTACATAGCTCTTAAGAGAACTATCCACACAACATAGACAACCAAATCTAGTTCTTCCTTCCCCTTCCCAGGGGGAAATCTTGCTGCACTCAAACTACTGCCTTTCAGTAAGTCAAGAAGGATTTAATTCAAACTGTCTGCTTCTGTGTAATTTCCCTGCAGTCGATTCATTTCTTTCAGGCTAGAATGATGCCAGAGCCAGAGAGAACAAGGACACCAGTTTAAGGGATGGTGGAGTTGCTGCTTGTTAAACCTCTGATGGAGGATTAGATTTGTTTTGGCACCACATCTCAGAGGACTCTAAAGGGCATACAATAATCTAAACCACAGACTGTCAAGCTCCTGCTAGGTCAAGTTTCTCACCTGTCCTGGAACAAGTATGACTCACCAGCAAACATCACAGATACTTAAATGACTTCAGGACAATACTGGGAACACACATAGGCTACACAGTTCTTTTCAAGTTTTTTTGTTTGTTTTTAATCTTCCTAGCCTACATCTTTGTAATGAACAGGTGTCCTCATTTGTAAAATACACATAAAAGCACAGNAGCTGCTATATAAAAGTAATAATAAAGTATTCTATTATTGTCTGTATCAAAGTGGAAGTCTCTACATCAGTCTGTTTAACCAAGCCCCACTGACACTGGGGAGGCAAAACCCCATGGTAGGACAGAGCAATTTCTCTCATGCCAGTGCCTGAGTTTTGCTCTTAAACAACGAAATGGCTGGTGCATCCCGTATGCCAAAAGGAAGAAAAGTTTGTTTCCAATTGCCGAATAATCATTACGTGCAGGAAATTAACTTAGTAGTGCTGTGTTATTAACACCATGGTCATAGATATAAAAGAAAAAACTGAAAGTTTGCCATGAAAAACAAAACTACAAAAGCTTTGAGATAATAACACTCCATCATTTACATATCGCAAAATATAAGCTTGGTTACAGCTTGGGAGCATTAAAAACTCCTCAAATCTTAAATATTTTATTTCCTCTTAACTTCCAGAAAATAACTAAAAAGAGTACATAAAATGATGTTAGCATCTACTTAATTCTAATTGAAAACATAATTCTTTGTTTCCTATTGACTCAAGACACTAGTGCCCCCAAGTGACATTTCATCATGCAATAGTCCTGTAGCTTTGTAAAAAAAGTTTTAATTGCTTCACATAATACTGAGTATAGAAAGAAACAAAAGTCATACTTAAATGATACTGAAATTTGTTTGAGAGGCTTGGGGGTAGGGTGAGGAGGGACAGTTTATTACTTTTTCATTTTCTAACTATTCTGAAGCTGCTACTTGCCAGAAATTGTAACATCAATATAAAGCCGGGCTTCCCCTGCCCTTGCATGAACCACCTTAACACCCAGGAAGATCTTTCCTTTCATTGTTTTAGGAAGCATTTCCCAGTCCCCCCCAGTTTTCGCTTGCACTCTTTCCTTACAACCACCTTTTCCCAATATGATTAAAAAAAGCATTTGCTAATTCTGCAAGAATCTCCTGGAAGTGCATCCTCTGGCTTCCCAGACGTATATCATGCTTTCTAGCATATCAGTGAGGGAAGAAGCTCAAAAGCACAGATTTAAGAACAGCACACAGACTGCCAAGCCTCATTAAATCTAAGATCTTTTACAGGGCACAATAGTGTTTACATTCTCATTTTATTTCTTTAATTTGCATTTGACTACCTATTGTAGCTTACACTGCCAGATTTGTATGTTAGTACATCAATATTCAACATCCAAGATTTTCAAGAATCAAAAATAACTCAGAAGCAAACTCATGGTTACACAAGCTGAGAAAAAGAAAATTTAAGAAGTACTGGGTCTTCTCAGATGTCTGAAGTAGCAGCAACTGAAAAACTGAGAGTTATTTTCTGAAGTTATTTAATTCACACTATGCACCATCAATTACACAGACGCTTTGCAGAAGCAGAACTTAAAAGTTTGTTATTTTCATGGGAAAGATTTCCTTTAACATGGTACTAGAATAGTTGATATTGCCAGAGACAGAACTGAATTTCTTCCTTGTTACTCAGCACATGGTTAGAAGAAAGCATTAACCAAAAGAGGATGTCAAACACACATACTGCAATGAATACTGCTTTTAATTTTTTAAAACTGAAAAAATGTATGAATAGTAACCACAGTTGGTAGGCTTTAATAAAACAAATTTAAAAGTTCATAGTACCTCAGACTAACTGGGGAGCTGAGCTGTCTGATTGTTACTGTCATACCATAGACATTCTTCCAATTAGCCTAATTTTTACTTCATTCCTTTTATTTGTTGAATGTGCTTTAAATAAGAATATTATAATCCAGCTATAAGTCTGATCTTTCAACTCTGATCCAAACAGCTAGGTCAGTGAGAATCTGAAGCTTAACAAGAAGTTAGCAGGCAGCTCATGAACACAACAGATCAGAATATAATGTTGGAACAGATTTATAAGAACACCAAAAGCATACAGGGGTACACAGCAAGCAAGCTGGCTCTTCACGTGTAAATGGGCATTGCCAAGAATAACTGCTTGAAGATCTCCACTTGATAGCAAGTATGTGCTTCATTAAATAATCTAAGTACTATAAAGAAGTATTTGCTCATAACTGTTTCTATTGGAAGACACCTGATAACTAATAGAAGGTATAAAAATAATCATTAGTCCTCTTTACTCTCTCAACTTTAATGTGTCTACTTTATCAATATTCTGCTTGGCAGGGATTTTCCCACCTGGACTGGAAAAAGTTCCTTCACATAATGAAATTTCAAAAAAAAAAGATCAATTTTGAATTACTCCCACTACACAAACCAGAGTATGATGCTATTAACAGGCATTAAGAATATGAATCTTTATATGACTGTTCTCACCAAATCAGTTTCCAACAACTATTAAATGGCTCTGCACTATGCTGTAAATTTATTGCTATAGGTATAACAAGCAAAAATAGCCATGTAATAGCAACTTCAAAAAGTACTTAAAAATACAATTACAATAGTTTCTGTGGAAGACAAGTTTGATCTGTGTAATATTTTACAGCCTTTATAAACCACTGTTAGTTTAGCTTTATAATGCTTTCATTCATGTCATACTATCTCGATTCTAAAGATCATCTACCTAGATGAACGAGTGAGGTAAGATTTTCCCTTTCCAACAGGCATTACTTAACACTTCTTTTCGTCAGAGCACAGAAATGGCAACATGTACATAATACACCAACTATGGCTCTCCATCGAGTATTAACCGCTTTTGAATCAACGTAAGAAGCTTTCAGGGGCAAAGTCTGCCTCTACCTACACTTCTACAAAAATGAGATTCAGTACTATGGTAATACAAACATAAGTGTGTGTAGTTTCCCATTACATGCTTGAAGGATACTCCATTTCTCTTTCCTTGTCAGAGGAAGTTGCTATTCTGTTTCTCCACAGCTTGCTGACCTCTACCCTTCTTTTCCTCAATCATTTTTTGGCTTCATTCACATTTTCCCTCCACACTCAGCTGCATGTATCTGCCTTCAACAGCACCATTTCCCAGTTTCCCTATCTTTAATTCAAACTCCCTCCTCACTGTTCCCTCTATTCTACTACTATTTGAGCTCCCTTTACTCTCCAAATTTAACTTTATGAACAGTTTCCCCTTTCTGTCCTCTTTATCCTTTCATAGGCACTTGGAAGTCTTTTATGTTCTATGATAACATAAAGGGGGTAAATATATAATCTCCATTAAAATAAAGTTTTTGTATATGCTACAGGCATTTATCCCATGCAGATCATTAAGAGGTGATAATTTTAAGTTGGCAAGCTTAAGATTTTCTGTATAATAGTTTTCCCTATATACTTACAGATAATTTTTCAAAAAGATGAAAAAGAAAACCCCAGCAAGTTTATCATCACTGAATATTTATTTTACAAACAGAAAATGTTTTCTACTAAATCTCTCTAAATATATTGTTGAAAGAGTACCTATATTGAAAAGAGTTATTGCTTCAACAAGAAAATATTAATTCCTTGACAAATTTTATTCAAAGGTCAACTCTGAAGTCTTCTTATTAAAGTGTACTGCACAGAAAATCTACCTAAAATTTATGAAGTACTAAGTTGAAGTTTCAGATGCAAGATCGCCTGCATTTACAGAACAGATGTATGTTTTTTGTTAAGCACTTAAAAATATCATTAAGACAAGGGCTGCTCCCCCTATCTTAATAATATTAAAACTCCCAAGTGCACCTGATCTTTGTAAAATAGTTATAGGCTGACAAAAAAATCTGAACCTAAAAGCAACAACTTCTACTGACTTAATTTCATTTTGAATCAGCATCTAACATCTCATTTATTGGAGATACAAGTTCTTCTTTATGTTGGCTGCCCTCTTCTTTGTGTTTCATTTCTTTAATTTATTAACTGAAATTACTTGAAACAGAAAGTGCACAAGGTATTATTCCTATAACAGGCGAGGCATATGCATTAACTTCTACATAGAATGCCTTGGTACTAAAATTCTCAGTCTTCCCTTCTTAATGTAACTTATAGTCTTAAGGTTTCCTTTGAGCTATCCCACAATGATGGCAGAATTTCTGAGCCCTTAAATTTAAGGCATAGGTTCTAAGTGTATTAGAGGACAGGTCTTTGAAACATTACCTTCTGCAATGCAAGATACCATCTACAAAAACAACCTATATAAAACAGGCTACATAGTGAAGGGCTGATAAAGAAAAAACACACCCACACTCCCAAACAAGTAACAAACTCCAAGCCACATAAGGAAGCTAAAATTTGGAGTGATTAAGATTTAATTTAAAAGAGGGCTGCAAAAGTGATTCTTCAGTGTCAGACCTAGCTTAATCCAAGGTTAACAGTGCCTACTAAGAGTGATTCAGCTAACATGGAAGCCAGCACTATTTTTAACAAGAGATCAGGAACAAAGTGATCATAGCACAATACCAGCTTTAGGTCTCATGAAAGAAGAATTAGCTTTCCTGCTTTGCAGCTGCAATAACATCTTCATAAGACATTAGGTCTACTGACTTTTTTTTAAGAGTTGAGAATGCATTAGAAAACAGATCAGTAGCAGGTTTAAGTATAGATAGATAACCTAGAATGATAAAAATCAAGATACAAGCTGAACATATCGAATAAGTACTAACACCAGCCTTTCTCTCCCCTCTAATAGGTACAAAAAGGAAAAATAGTTGGACATCAATAAAATGCTGCGATATCGTACCTGAGAAATTAACTAATTACAACCCAATTACAAAGTCTAGAAGATGTACTCCTTAATATTTTATTCATAACACCTGCAGTAAGTACCTCTAGAAGAGTCTGCCAAGGTATAAAAAACAGAAAAAGGCAGTCTTACTTTTTCATCATCATCAGAAAAGGGAGCACCTCCAGGAGTCTTATTTATTGCTTGGGCAACACCAATAATTTCTCCATCACTGCTTCTTATGGGCATGCACAAGAGTGACTTTGTCTTGTATCCAGTCAGTTTGTCAATCTCATCATTAAAGCGTCGATCCTTCAAAAGAAAATAAGAAAGTATTAATATGCATGTCATACATCCGAGTTTTCTTCAGGCAGCAAAGTACTTTATTTTCTCAGTGTCTTATATAGCAATGTTGTGTCTGTATTATTACCCTGTTCCCTGTTAGCTGTTTTTCCTCAGTTACGATAAAGACACAAAACATTTCTTTATCAGAGGATCAGTACAAGGCCTTGTGAGTGCCATTATGTAGCAGTCCCACATTTCTACCTCAGTTTGAAGAATGAGCCACCTAAAGAGATCACTGCCAAAGCAGCTACCAGGAAGACATGGATAGTGATGAAAAATTGAACATGTGGGGCATGTAAATATGAGAAGGGGGGACAATGGGATAGTGAAACTGCATAACATATTTGGGACCTTGACAAAACACAGACCCCTCACACCCATGGCTCAGCAGTGGGACTGTGCCTTCTTTGATGGCTCTGGAGCCATTAAGGTGGAAGCAGAGGGTCCTCCACAGCAGCAGCACAGGGCACGGCACTGACCACAGACGGTCAGAGCCTTCCCCATAACCTTTATGGGATTCAACACAGATGAGGAAAATACCAGTGGCTAAGCTGTGGTCTGGTTCCTGCCCACCACATGTTCACAAGTCAGTTTTCAATTTCTTCAGTACTGTTTGCTTCTCTATATCTTCACATTGCTGCCAAGAGACCTACCAACGAAGCTGTGGGTAACAGCTGATGAGGGCCCTGAGCTCCTCTGTGCACACACCCCAGCCCCTCCAAGGCACACACCAATGTGGGAGCTGTTTGCAGTTCAGACACCTTTTCACAGCACATGCATGAACCACGAAGGGTTGTGTGAAAGGACTAACCGGCTGCAAGGAGTGCGTGTCACCTTAGTTGACTGAGAAAGAGGATAAGCCAGGTAGATCTGGTATGTACTAGCATCTACACCATCCCTGGCTGGGAAGTCACTGCATTTACCCCAGAGGGGATCAAGGGTGTCAAAAACACACTATGGACAGTTGCAGAATTAGGACTCTCAGGCAAAATAGGAATTATAAAATAGCATGACACTGTCCGCACTAAGTCTGTTTCTCAGCAGTTTCCAGCAAGTACGCCAGTTCAATCTCATTAGTGATTGAGGCGTGCTTACTTATGAGCTGGTCCCAGTGATCTGCTCTTACTCTTTATTGCCTGATTTCTGCACCAAATAAGAGAACTTTGGAATCATTTCTCTCCCATCTTAAGTTGCAGATTATATCACCTCATACTTAGTATATGAAAAATACCAGGAAGAATCAAAGTTTCAGACAGAAGTGTTACATAAAGTAAGTTGCAATGCTTTAAAGTTACATTTGTCAAACCATACTCAGAAAGATTTCAGGGAAACCATCTGAAAAGATCAGCCATAATACTAACACAACAACCAAATCACTGTACAGCATGCTGGGTGCATACAGGCAAGTATCTGGGTAGCCCAAAAGTTCCTAAAATGTAGCATACATCAGTATTTTTTCATTAGTCTGTAGTGCTCTAAGGGGCAATTTAACAACACAATTCCCATTAGTGTTAATGGAAGCACAGCAAGTGAATCTCCACAATGATAGTCTACCCTCAAGCTTTACATAGCAAGTAGCAATTTAGTCAAGAATTTTTCAAGTGTGATTTCTTGTGGTTTTATTTATTTTTCAAGTTTTGCTGGCCAAGAACTGTATCTATGATCATCAACAAGGGTTTTGTTACTATGACATTGAATATGAACATTTTTTTTTTTAAAAGCATGACTTCATATGCTCTTGTATCCACTTGCATTTAGATTTCAGAACTATGTTGATTAATGCATATAAAATCTCTACTGCATTGTGTGCAGTGTAATCCATTGATCATAAAGCATGCCCTCAAAACATACAGAACACATACCATGAGCATGAGATCCTTCTTACATTAGAAGGACAGAAAGTAATCTCACAAGCAAATAAAAATGCTGATAACATGTTAAAGAGGAAACACGCTTCAAAGATCAACTTACTAGTAACATTAGAAAAATTAAAGTTACAAAACACTTGCTAAGACAGTGTGCCTAATGTTACAAGACATAGCGAAGCAAGAAATAAATGCTTGCATCTTATTAAAAGGCAACTTCACATTTCAACACAAAATTCAAATAGCTTACTAAAACTAGAATTGGTTCATACTTTTTGTTGCCACTCCTATTCCATGTGGGGTCAGAGTGTTGCACATACAGCACACACCTAACCCCAAAGCCATTCAGATACTGAAGTCTTAACAGAAAGTACTACTAATTCTAATACATCAAAAAATTGATTTAAGTTGCATATACACAGTCCTCATTGCAGGTGCAAAACACTAGTTTGGGGCAACTGACATAACCTATCTTACCCTAAAGCAGCAGCAGCAGTAGTGCCTCATGCCTCAGTGGAAAATCAGGTGCTTGAATACTTATAGGAATTTCAGAATGTAACAAACTAAAAAGAGACAAAATACCATCTTCACAAACAGAAATGGAAAAAATACATGTAGAGTGACAATAGTACATCTTTAGATCAAATAAATTTTATCACTTTTTTTTGTTAAAGTGCCATTACTTTTATAGAACTCTTTCTGAACAAGATCCAGCAAAAACTGGTATCTACCATTACTAACATGATCATATACACGTGTACATGCTAGGCCATGCTGCCATTTCACATCTATATTTCCCAGAGGCCTATGATTTCTCTGTCAAGCAGATGGAGACACTCATTGGCCCTACTTCTTTGCGTGTTACACTAAGTTTCGTAAATTAAGTAGGGCTTGCTATGAGGGCCAATAGTACAATTGGGTACAAGTGTTTTTAAACAGAAATGCAATAAAATCTCAGTTCTTTCTGGAAATCCAAGTATAAGAACATCCTTATTTGAAAAAAGCCCCCTCGTGCCAATATATTTCTCAGTGTATAGCTTAGCTGAAGACAGTATATTGTTCAGATATGCAGTTTAAGCTTCCTTTGCAGGACTCACACAGCTAGTTGCCACCAGAAAAAGCTTACCATATATACAAGCAGAAGCGCTTAAAAGATGTATTTAATATCTTTTCATACAACTTTCTTTGCTTACCAGAAGAGTAAGAGGAGCTTACAGTACTTTTGGTCATTAAACAGTCTGCAGTTTTTCTTAAGTACACTAAGATTTGAAGTAAGAAAACAGCTGAGAGCAAGATTTAAATCTTAACAGAAAATGACTTTCTGTATAGATTGACAAAAGCTAAGGGAAACTGAACTTTTTTTTTTTTTTTTTAAAGAAAACATGTCAATGTGCAGAAATCCATTCTGCTTTGGAACCCTACCATTCAAACTGCAGATCACAAAGTGTCCCAGGTTCAGAAGAGGTAGTGCTAACAGCATCTACGATCCTCTTGGAGAGGATCATCTTCAATAACTCTTCCATCAGCCAGGGAGGGAATTACTGCCATTTCCTGGCAGCAGCCCCGTTCCTCCAGGGTGAAGTTAGCCTTTATGTTGCAGACAGTAGTTGCAGCCAGTTCTGGCTCCCCTAATATGAGGAAACTGAGCTCTTCTACAGGAAGCAAGAATTTTGTTTTCAAAGGGTTTGACAATATTGGTTGTGAAATAACATTCATGTACATCTGTGTCCAGTGATGAAAGAACAATCCATACAGTCCTTAATCTAAGATAAAATTTGCTTGTGAGGAAGAAGAGAATTCATTAAATCTTTACTGATACTAGAAGTCAGATTTTTTTTCCTGGCAATCTTATTCCTACTTTTATTTCCCTGTTCTGGATTACAGATGCTACAGAAACATTGTTTTAGTCACCTCAATGATATGATTTAGAAGTGATCTGCACTCACTCAACATAAATATTAACATATGCTTTTCAGTATTTTATTCCTCTGTGCAAATTTTCAGACCCTTTAACCATAAAAGAATACCAACTGTGATATTCATATATGAAGTTACAGCACTCTTCTGCCACAGAATACCAAGCTCTTGATTGTTTTATTACAACATTTCTTTTTTTTTTCCCTCCAAGCCATGTTTTAATTCTATAACTTCATTAGGGTTGTTTGTTCTTCCTTAGACCTATTTCTGCCTCTGGAGTGTATTAAAGTCTTTGCTTCCAAGAAGAGCAGATTACTGATATGCAGTCTTTGATAAGGCAATGAGATTCCCTTGAATTATTTGTACCTAACAGTTTCTTAAAGAGAACCAGAACCCCCATGATGAATGTTTTTTAATAATGGCATCGGGGCCCAGACCTGCTTGGTCTGTGATCTTCCCACATGCTTCTGTGCACTTTGATATCAACTTCAGTAGAAGCTGAACTGTTTTGCACTGCACAGAATCCTGTCTAGAAAAACATACTACTACTACAACAGAAGTGAACTGGAGTGCAATTACCACACAGTAAGCTTTGCCAATGAATAAAATAAGCTTCCCCTCCCCCTCCCCCCACAACTACTTCTTGGTAATCTCTGATCTACTATTTAGAATTAGTTATTGTTACTGAAACTTTGATATGCTTTGTGTTACTGAAGAGAGACAGTCCCTGCTCTGAGTTCATAGGAAGCAAAACAGAGTACGTAGGGTAACACTGAACTGACAAGAAGCCTTGGCTAGTAAGTGTTCTTGATTTATCTTGCTGGCCTTATAAAAATAAACGTTCAAGGGGGAGTTACACTGAAGAGTGACTTGGGATTTATCTGAGTACACTCAAAAATAGATACATTACTGTAAGACAAAAGAGGTCTGGGATTAAAAATTGGGGAGATTTACTTATGCTTATCTGAAAGTTTCTTCTGTTTAAGTAACAAGGTTCACTATAATGGGTGTTTTAATCCAATTGTAACTTACAATCTGTCATTTACTCAGGAAACAGCACTGCCAAAAGCTTCTCCCTTACTTACAAGTCCTATAACTAGAATAAATTATTTTTACCCCCCTAACTAGAGTGATAAGTTATGCTTTGATGAAAAAGTTCCAAAGCTGCAAAATACCAGGAGTTACCTATAACAAACCATGGGTGTGTAGAAAGTCACATTCCATCTTTATTTTGGATGCTGTATTTATCCACAAAGTTTGCCATATCTGTGGGCCTTATTCTTCAAAATAGGAAACTGTTCAGGCTCAGTCCTAGGTTTATTAAGATCAACAATCACCTTTCAGTTTGGATCCAGGCATAGGCAGGGAGCATAGGGTACCTGATGGCCTTTAAAAAAAAGGGGCAAACCCACACATTGAAAGCATCTCACTACATAATTGGCTTCTCCCCATCAACAGCCACATTAAACTTAGAAATCATCTCCCTTGACAGTATTACACAGTAAGAGAGAACTTTTCATTGCCCATGAAAAGAGACACTGATGTTCTAATTCTTCTGTAAAAATCCTCATTGACCCACTAGCCATCACAATCAGAACAAGTCTTTCAGCTGTGGTCAGCTTCCTGGTATAAGAAGTTTAGTTTTAGTGACACAGAAATCAAGGCAAGGTCCCTGTTTTCTGCTTCCCTCTTCCTATGGCATATGTAGGCATTGCCTTTACAACAGGCCTCAAGATTAACATACAGTCAAAGTGCTGTTTGTCCTGTGGTGGATAGTGGCATGCAGGACAGGGGCTTCTGAACCTGTCCAAAGTGAATATACACAGTGCAGCTGCCAGTGCTGCAAACAGAATCAACAATAAAGATATCAGTCCTGCGTTCCTTAGTGGACACCATGGAGAACAGTAGACCAGAAGGAACTAGAAATCTGGAAACTTTTTTTTTTTTTTAAAGAATTCATTCCTGCTATACTGCATCTTCTTTTGAGTGGATTTTTGAAGTTTCCTGTTTGTATCTCTTGCTGGGGCCTCTACAAGGGAGGATGGGATGCACAGGTATCCTGGAGCAATCAGACAGTCTTGGTCCCAGATGTGCAACTACCTGCTCTGACAGTTTTGTCATCTCTAGCATAAGTGGGTAATCAGAGAGCAGAACTGGACTACCTTTTGCAGAAGGGCATTACATCTCTGGAACAGAGAGTAAAGGTACATACAATAAGCATAGAGAAGCTAATGCATTTAGATTGAAAAAAGAAGATATTGAGGCAAGCCTCATCAAGATCTTGGTGAAAGGATGAAAGTAATCAAGATGCAAAGTGAAACTTTGTCTCTAACCTTTTGTGGAAGAGCAAGCAGGAACTTCATTTCAGTGACATTTGGGAAAAGCAATGAAGAAGGAGACGTGAATAAGAAAATACAATTTCTGCCAGCATTAATATTGACTTACGCAATATACATATTAGAAAGCTGAATGACTGGACAACCTGCATTATGTCCCAAACTTTCCTTTTTACACCCCATCCTCCCCCCTCAGCTTTCTTCTGTCACTTATTGTATTGTAATAGGATGTACACTGTAGGATCTAGCTGAGAGGTTTAGCTGGATTTAACAGCATCAATAAAAACTCAATACCTAAACGTGAACTGTGAAGGCTGAGGAGCTTGTATGAAATTTACATCCACCTCTACCTACAGGGTAGTAACCTTGAGCAAGGAGGCCTGTTTAGCAACTGATAACAACGCTGCTAAATCAGAGAGAAGCCCTCTGTTAGGCTGCAAACATTTTGTGATGCAAACTATTATTCCATTTGTTAGAACAGCCTGTGGCACAACAGGGTCCTCATCTGCACTGGGCTCCTAAGAAATATTAATGTTGATGATACCAACGCAGCATTTGCTTTTAAGTTTCTTTTATAATCAAGACATTCAGGAATTAGAGACAGACCAGATACAAAATGTACTTATTTTTTAGATCCTTCACCATAACTGTAATTGTACTGGCAGTATTTTCATGCAAGAACACTCAGGAATTGTAAAGTCACGTCTTCCCCTGACTGTTAAAAAACACTGCTAAAAAAACAAACAATTATTTTTACCGATCTGCTTCTATATAATGAGATTTCTAGATGCAAGAGACACATTCCAACTGCAATGACTGAGGCACTTTGAACTGGAATTTCAGAACTGCCGGTTATTCTAGAGGATAAACTTCATCTTGTCTGAAGTTGTTTATTGATTGTCATTCTTCTTTGGGGAAATATTGCCCTGTAAAGTGTGATGGTCAATCAAGGAAAGAAGAGAGCAGGATTGATTCATCAGTTCAAGTGCTGGTATTTCAGCTGTTGGAGCAATAATACTGCAATCTCAGTTCTTTTGGGCATATTTAAAGATTTTTCAGTAAGTGAGAAGAAACATTTTCATGCTTTTATTCTGTAAAAGGCTAAACAGGAGTACAAGCAGTTAAATTCTGGAATCATAGTTAACAATCAACTTTCTCACAGGAACTAGAAATTTGTTTCTTAATGAGTAACATTAAAAGGGTGGCCTGAAAGTGATCAAGAACATAAATATCAGAAATGCTAGGGCCTGGAACTGCAGCTGTGAGCAGCAGGAAGTCTTATCAGTAATCTAGAATATTCAAATTCACCTTTCTAGACCCCCTACCCTTCATCGTATCAGCTGAAAACTCAAAATACTGACCATTCCCAAAAACTGTGTCAAGTCCTCTGGTTTGACCTCTGTATTCGTAAGATTAATTTGTAAATCCAGCTGAGAGCTATAAAGATACTGGACAAGGACTGAAAAAAGTTCATTAGTTGTACTGACAGAACTGGAAGTGAAAACAAGAGAAATCTGTTGGGGCCCAATCCTCTTTTCATGGAGACCAATGGCAAATTGGCCATAGATCTGTGGTCACTAAGTAATAATCTGATTATTATGAAAACTGCAGCTACACTTAGAGAAAGCCTACAAAAAAGTTTCATGCTGACCATGAAGAGGTAAAATCTCATTAACAAATCATTATTTCTATCACTCACTAAAAGCATCTAGACACTTACTAATGATTCCCAACTTAAAATAAACTTTTCAGAAAACACTAACAAGATGCACTCTTCCACAGGAGGCCATAGAGGGTCTCCAAAACTCCCATGAAACAAATCAACTATTGTGTTCTTGTTCTTCGTCCAACTTCAATCTTCATTCCATTCCATCCGCCCCACCTCAGACATTTAAAGAAATTGAATAGTTTCTGATAACAATGAAGACAGTTTTAATTTCTGAGCAAAGCTTTAACAACTGGATTTGTTTGATTTTCAGTTTAAGTAGGTGGTTCACAAATTATTAGCAAAAGTACAGTTGTTCTAAACATAGCCCTTGGAACCTGGAAAACAAAATGCGTCTT
Organism: Chauna torquata; assembly: GCA_013399475.1. Taxonomy (NCBI): domain Eukaryota; kingdom Metazoa; phylum Chordata; class Aves; order Anseriformes; family Anhimidae; genus Chauna; species Chauna torquata. The sequence continues at coordinate 176,274 of VXAL01003463.1, forward strand.
TTATATCTTTATCAAAGCTAGCACAATGAACGTGAGTACTATCAGCATGATTTAAAACAGCGAACTTGTTTTAGGATTATACTTCTTATAAGAGTCAAGTAGTATAATGCAGGATGAAACCTTTCTGAACACATTTTCAGTAATGAAAAGTTCATGAGACACTGTTTTCACTCTCCAGACTCTAAGGAGAAAATGTCTAATGCAGTGAGATGAACTAAGTGACACAACTAGAGCTGACAACTACAAGCAAAGGTATTTTTGTTTTTTTGAGGACTTGAAAACATTTACCCCCACCCCCCACCCCAGTACTTTACAGTTAACTGCACAGTTTTTCCTTAGGAAGAGCTTAAGGAAAAAAAAAAACTTGCAGTGAAGTTTCTTTGACTATCCTGTATTTAAATTACTGATTGAGTTATCTAATTAGCATCAAAATTAATAAGAGCAAGATGTTTGACAGCATTGTTAACATATTGCTGCATTACTGCACTGTATGGGATACACCAATTTGATTTAAGGTATTTTTGATTGACTTTACAGGAAGCCAGGCTGCAGCAGCATTGATGGTTGTAGAAGTAGAGAAACTGAAAGACTTATTCAGTTTCTTGATCAAGCTTCCTATGAGTATATAATAATACATAAACTTTTACAGGAAATGAGCAATCCAAAAGACAGCACATTATCTAGACTCAAAGCATAACATAAAAGCCAAAATACAAATTAAAAGTAAATAAATGAAGGCATCTGTTCTAGATAATCTTCTCTTAAAAAAAGATTAAAAAAATCACATACGGTATAAATTAAATTGTGCATAAACAAGGAACAGAAACCAAGCAATAAACTCCTACAGTGGATATGGGCAAAACCTTTTAGAAAAAGAAACTTGCACACAAAAAACAAGTAACAAAATAAACCAAATCTCTGAGTATACTTCCATGTAAAGACTGCTACAACTATTCCTGTCATCTCCCTCCAAATCCCTACAGCCCCAGAGACAAAGGCAGCAAGAGAACAAGAGTGCCATTCTCCAGCATCTAAAACCTAATTCTCCCAAGTAAATAAGCACAAAGTCCAGTTATCTAGGGACTATATAGTGACAGCAATATTTCTTATAAGGAAAAAAAGGAATAAAACATAAGAAAGCACAAAACAGCTCAGCCAGCGCCATTTCTTCACTCCCAAAACAGTTCTTCAAAAGAGTAGACAGGTTTATTGACCCTTAAAATTCTTAATTTCCAGTTTTAAAACTAAGTTCATATGTAATTTGAGCTAAAAAATANGTCAGTTTGGAGCTTTTTTTTTTTTTAAAAGCTTAGTTTGATTGGTGGGGTGCATTATCTCATCTATGTCCTGTTCTGACCACTGTTTCATTTATTAATTAGACTATGGACATAAATAACAGCACGTGTTGACTACTTCTATAAGCACTGGCTCAAAACTAATAGAAAAGATAGTATATTTAATTTTTCTGAGAAAGGAATAAACTTCATAAGCACTAACAAGTTTATAGACACAAATATCAAGTTAATAAGCATAATCACATTTCATGCTTCATAGTCTGAGCTGATCAACAGCAAGATTAAGAAGAGATTCCTCTCCAGGACAACATTACCCAGGTCCATTACAAGATTTTTTTTGTTCTTCCTTCAAAACCATACTAACATTAGACTACTGACAGCACAACAGTAAGTTAAGTTGTCTGATCATAGCTTCTGTGCATTTCTGCTCTGCTTGCATTTTTATCAAAGAAAAAAAATTAAGAATCTTTTTTCCTCTAGTTTTAAATATTGAGAGATCATGCCCACTGCTGTTTGCTCCATTACAATAGGTCTCTGTGCCTTTAGCGAATGGGCACACTGAAGCCCTGCTGGGAACCAGCCACACCACCACCCATGCTCCCATCTCATGCCAGCCTCCCTTTAAGCCACTTAATGCTGTTCTCCTAAACACACAGGATTTTTTTTTTTTAATTTCATATAAAGCAGTATAAGACTTTTGAATAATAAATTTAAAGTGTTATTGTTACAAATCAGTAGTGTTATTAACCTTAGCCACACATTTTTAAAGGTGCACTACAGAGGCATTAAACTCAGATTGCATACAGTTGTGTTACCCCGCTAACATACAATTCTGCTGAGCCATTAGCTCCAGCTGTTTGTATTTCATAGTTTGTCAATAGGGCTGTCCTAGAAAAGTAAAACAAGTTAACGTGCAATGATGTATGTATGCATGCTTGTTTTAATTCTGCTATTCTGTAGAAAAAGGACACAATAACATACAATTATAAATAACTCAAACTAACATCCATTTGTTTTGGAAAATTGAAAACCAAACAGAACAGCAAAATCCTTTACCAAGCAGAACTAAGGCTTTATTCAGTCTTGCTCTTGTACAGGGATTTCTGCTAAAATTAGAATTGCAGGATCAGGCCCTTCATTCTCACTGCCACTGACATACTTTAATCAAATATATAATTGAACTATATTATGCTACACTGCCACAGTGCAGCACAACATAGGTGGAGATGTTTCCCTTCCGTCCTAGGAGATTATTTTAAAAATCATAATGTTCTTAACAACCCCCCTTATTTTCCAGAAGATCTTTCTAGTTAGGCACATGATAAAATTAACAAACTGACAAACAATAACCGTATATATGAAAGACATAGCCAAGCACTAAATATACGCTAGATATTCATTTTTCTAAATGAGATGAGAAGTATAGAATTTACCTAAACAAATGAGCGATAATGAGCAATAACACACGAGTGCAACTTAAGCTAGATCTGTCTAATGGGAGGTTTCAGTGAAGTCAGATAAATGAGCATAAAGTATTGACAAATTCGCTTTTCAGACATGAAACTTCCTATTGCTGCCACTGGCAAAACTAGCTGAATTATCACAAGGCACTAAGCAACAATCTTAAAATAAATAAAAAATAAATCTTTTCTGCACTTGACTAGTAACGTAGCACTACTGACTTATCCCCTGAATTCTCATTTCATGAAATTATTCTCATTCATTTAAAAAAAAGTGATTGCCATTTAATACTTACAGTTTATCTATATCCTCATTCTTTTTAGTTCTTATTCTACTCCAACTCTTTACTGACATGTTACCTTCTCCTTTTGCATGTGATCATACTTATTTTTTTTTCCCCCACATGCAAGTAATTCCACAGCGTAAGAATGTGAGAATTACAGGGTGGAGGGTGGAGAAAGTGAAGTGTCTGACATGCATAAATGAGCTATATTAATGGCAAAGAAATTAAGTCTACTTTTTTCTTCGGCTGGAGTTCTTGCTCTTGTTTCTAAAAACAGATATGAAGACCTGTAATGAAGACACTGAAATACAGCAACACCAGCAAAGTGGAAAAACAGTAGAAACCTATAATGTCTCTAAATATCATACATACACTGTATCATATATTACACCATAGCATAAAGTTGAGGCTCTTAACTGCTTAGACTATATTTCTACACACTCAACTGCTTATTTTAATCAAATTTCCTACAGCATATCTATATAAGAGCATCCCAAATCCTCACAGTGAATGAAGGACAGCAGCTTGAAATTAAGCGACTGGAAGCGCAGCCTCACCCGTGCCATCAGTTTCACCAGGGAAGGCAGAGACAAAGGGATAAATACTCCATGCCCCTTTCATAGACCCTGACTTTTCCACAGTTCAAGCAGAGCCAGGTGAGGACCACCAGCAGAGGTATCACACACAGCCAGGGCAGACAGGTGGAAGCAGACCCTCCAGTTAATTTGCAGAGCCAAATACAGAATGGTAGTGAGACAAGACTCATGTTAGCCCTTTCAAGAGTAGGGATTCCAACAGCACCTACTCCCCTACACCTCCTCCCCTACCCTCAGTATTACCTCTTCCCCAGCAAAATAAAAAACTCACACACACACAGACCCACACACCAAAGAAATCTGGAACCCACCTCTAACTGAGACAGGGAACTTCACCCAGAAAAACAGAGGGCAACATCACAGGACAGGGTACAGATAGTCATGGATGGGAATAATCTGGATTGCTACCGCCTCTGCATCACACCAGTATCTCTACTTCACCAGTCAGGAAGATTTGTACTCAGCTACCCAGAAACCACAACCCCACAAAACCTTTCTGTAGCTGTTGGTTTCTAGAATATATTCCCAAAAAAGTAACGAGGCCTGTACCAAATATCCCATGCAAGCTACCTGGGGCAGAAGGAAAGCATGACAAACTGCCTCTGCTCCTGTAAATCACCACAGACTCCAGCAAATTAAGAGGTGCAGACAAATGAGCATTCTCAAGTTTTTCCTGGAGCCTCCCTAATTTTATTTTCCACTATAAAAATCTGTGAGGACAATAATACCAGATCAAAAGGCTTCAGACCTGTATTTAAAACTGCACCCCTTCCTGTCCTCAGAGTTTGCCACCACACTTCATTGGTGCTGAGACAGCAACCAGTGAACTCAAAGCCTCTTTTCCTCACAACATGGCTGTGCTCCTGAGGAGTTACAGGCCAGGGAGGGACCAGTTTCCTGCCCATATCATGAGGAAAGTTTTACCAGTGGTTGAGGGAAAAAAAGCTAAAAATGTTTGTGTCTTCAGACAGACAGGCTAACTGACTGATATGTCAGTGAAGTCTGTCAGTTTGACAAAAAACAGTCTTACGGTAGGGACAGGAAACATAGCCCAGGGGCCTGCTGTGGCAAGGAGAACTGGGAAGGCAGTCCTGACCACCAGAGCCTTTTCTTAGCCAGAGATGTCAGGATGAGTACTTGTTCTATAAGGTAACTAAGAAAATAGACTAGACATTTTTTTAATAACAAAAATGAACAAAAAAAACCCTACCAACCTGCTGATGCCTGGAAGTCCTCCACACTTAGGTTTGCTTGGGAACCTACACCCATCCTGAGTACCTCCTCACACCAACACCAAAATCAGACAGCACAGTGTGCTTCAGCACCGACTTCAAGTGCATAAGCCCCGCAGCACTAGCTGATAACCTCCCAGCAACACCAAATTACCCCAAAACTCTTTACACATGAGCAGGGGCAGGCTCCAGCCCCAGCTTTTTGCCTCAGGGCTGCACGGACTTGCTGCAAATGGGCCCCACCTGGGCACTGTACACCCAGCTGCTGCCAACCCCTCGATTTTCATCTCCAGCCAACGAGGCAGGCATGCCCAGGTACTAGGCAGCCGTAAAGTGATGGCCTGGGTGGGAGCAGCTGGCCCTGTCACAGGGGTCAGGCCACTACTGGCTTGGCCCGTGAGGTAACCTGGCCTGCTCCACACAGATAAGGAGAGGTGGGTTTGCTCCCTCACAGTACCTGTAGCCTGTCACTAGTGGGACACAGCATGTTGTGCAGCCCAGGAAGGTCCAAGAGGTTTTACGCTTCAGTCAGAAACTGCTCCACGAGAAGGCAGCTCGCGGGCCAAGGGAGGTGACAGGAGGCATGGGGGCAGCAGCCATGCCTCCCTACCTCCATGGCCACCCCATGGCTTTTCACTGTGGACAGTGTGAGGCCGCTTCCTGGGGACTCACAACTTTAACTTTTCCTAAATTTTGCATGACGGATTAGCATGCCCTTTCCCAGAGAGCATGTTAGAGCAATTTAGTTCTTTACTGTTGCAATTATCTCTTGCGTTCCCCATGGTGCTTCCTAGTCATATTTAATACACAGTAAAAGCTATTCTAAGTCATTCTTTCTGTATTACATGGAGATTTTTTTGTCTTTTTTTTTAATTATTATTATTATTGCTTATTCTGCTTGCCATGTTTCATGCTCTCTGAGGAGCAACCTCTGTCCTTGCTGAGGGCCAGTGTGGAAATGCATGCAGTGGTTGCCGGATGCTCCAATGCTTCTGAATAAGGCAGCTCCTAAGTGCTTCACACCCGCAGGACTGCACCCTCCCAGGAATGCTGTAGCTGTTCTTTAAAATGGAAAGATTTAATAACACTGGTAACTGCTTGTTACCATCCGTATTACCCTGTGCAATAAAACATGGTTCCCACCTGTTCATCACTGCCAATAGTCCTTCCCTGGGAACGCCTGGGCTAAAGGGTTTGGACCTGTAAGCAGGACTCCGTATGACTCTGCATAACTCTGTAACACCACCCAACAAGAGCAGGAGAAAATGACCGCTCCTAGGTCACCCAGGGTTCCTGTAGAAATGACAAAATCAATACCTGTACTAAGGTGATCAGTGATTTTTAAGATTTCCTCTACAGGTTTGTGTTTGCAGTAGTTTTACTCTACTTGACCTGAACTTGAGAGAGGCAACAGAGTCCAGAGTGAGGAGAGATCAGTGTCTTGTTTCGCTTGATTTTAGTTCCAGTAAGGTGGTTTATTCTTATTTTTTAACACTTGAGCTATTCCGAAAAATCATTTCTGATCATTTTTTACTGCCCTTTCTCCAGCCTCCAAGAACCCATGTCTTAGCATAACTAATATCTCTTCTCTCCCTACTTTATTAAAACATCAATCTGATAAGCCGTTTTATCTTTATTTAAAGCTATTTTTTAAATTACAAATTTAACATAAGGTGTGCAGAAAACTTTTTTCAGCTGACGCTGGCAAATGGCCAAACGTTTTTCAACACTTTCTGACGTATACTTACTATTCTACGGAGTAAGATTTTTTTCACTACTTAGAAGGACATGGGATGCTATTAAATAATCTCCAAACTTTTGCACTGCTTAAATTATAACAATAACCAAACACTCCCTGTGATTTAAAATTTTATTATTTAAATGCTGCTCTAAAAGATGTAACAAAATAGAAATGATAAGGAATCTCAGCTGAACATCATAGAAGATCTGTAAGAAGAAGGGATGACATGAAAAATCCCTAGCTTTAAATAGGGAGATAAAAAAGTGAAATTTTAAGACAACTCGTAAGACCTGTGGATAAAGGTTTAATAGTGCCTCTGCCTATGTATTTACAATACGTTTAATACGTTTCATACTTGACTGCAAAATCTATGTTTATGCTCTGTTCAAGGGAGCCTCAAAGGACACTTAGTTCCTAATTTCCTTGCTAGTATAATCTGATTCTTCAAACACACATGCTCAAGACATATCGCATTATTTGCATAAGAATAAGGAATCAGTAATTCTTCCCAAAATTAATACAGGGGAAAGATCCAAGGCTGTATTTTAAAACTTAAACTTACTAGGAGTCCGATTTACAACTGGATTACTCCCAGGATAAAGAGTTTTAGACTGACTCCAAAATGCAAAGAAAGTACGTATCTCCATCCTTGTTCTGAAAAATACAGTAGTACTAACTCTTACAGATTAAATCACATATTTTACAAATTGTTATACAGTTATAAAGTCTCACTTCCATCACATACCTTTGCAATGTAATCAATAAAACTTCTAGTCATGAATGAATCCTGCAACTTTTGAATCAGTCATATAACGTACACCTAAACCTTTCCATAAATTAAATATTTGTCAAATTCTCTGATGCTGTGAACCTCCAAAATGTTTGTTCAGTCACTTACTTCATATATACTTCATAAATCAAATTACCATGAGACATCCATAGTTGTTGTTTATTAAAAAAAAACAAACTGACGATGATACAGTCCTCAATACAAAATATTGATTCCAAACCTTGTATCTAACTATGGTCATTGAATTAATTCAGATTGTTTATATGAGCAGGGTTTGAAAGTCCATACCACTGACAGTAATAATCACCTGAATGATGGAAAAGCCTCAGCATATTATTTGATTTCATTTTTAAGTATTTTTTCTCTTTAGAAAAATAAATGTGTAATTGAAAATTTTACACTATCTCTGAAAATGACACTGCAAGTCATTTACAAACTTCCTAAACCTATCTGCCCCTGTACAGGCACAGGGGACTGCCTGCATGAAGTACATTATAGGACATGACAGGATTTAAATGTGTTGATCCCACACAACACACAAATGTGTGAGTTAAAGTCCCGTTAATGCCAGTAGTAGCTGGTGATACTCTGTGCACAAGCAGGCAACCCAATCCATACTAGTTGCGAGGACTTCCAGTCACTTCAACTAGTATTTGATCAAGCTCCGAGAAAATAAAGATGGTTGCATGATAATAAGACAAATTTCCCAATGTTGTAAATGAGGTAATTAATGATAAGGAAGTATTTTTACCTTTTTTTTAAATTAGTTTGTTAACTTAAAAAACAAGCAAAAAGCCTTTAAATTAATCTAGAGGTGCTCCTCTGACCTAATACAATGAAAGGCCTTTTCTTACCAAATGAGTAGCATCACTGTAAGCATTCTCTTCAATGGACAAAATGGTGCTGTTCTCTCACCTCTTTCTCCAACTTCATCTGTCAGCCTGACAAAGTTTCCTGGTGGTGCTTTTTTTTTTAACCTGATAGTTGATTAAACACTTCCATCATCAGTGGCAATGCTGACAAAAATCATACTGTCACATTTATTAATTTTTAAAGGGCTGTATTGTGAGCACTACAATGATCTGAGATGGAACAGCTGTCACTTCTTTGTGCACATGTATCTGGCCTTCCTTAGGGCTCTTTATACTATTAAATTAGAAAGGTCTCCTTTTAATGATACACAATGGTTATACACATGCCAGGTAAGAGAAGATAAACTGTACTAACTTGGAAACACAACAGAAAGCATATCCCTCATTTTATTATCAAGCAAAACTTTCATTAAAGTTACAAGGTCTAAAGTTTCTCTTGCACGAGAATTCATCAGAAGTAACTCCACAGAAAGCAGTGAAGTTGCAATTGATACAATTACAGGATAAACTTGGCTTAGAACTTTGCCTTCTACAACTAATGTACGTAGGGCTTAGACATACAACAAAGTGTATCATTTATAATACTTGATTATAAAGAATAGAAGCCAGGCAAAAGTACAATATAAATAGTACTGGGAATGGCAACTGCATGGATTGTTTTTCACTGTTCTCTGTGAACCAACCAACCAGACACTAAACTGTTTGAAGTAGCTGTTTTTTTTCACAGGGAAGGGAACAAAGTGAACAAACACTTTAAGGAAAAATATAGTCCCCTAGGACTAGAGGAACACCCTGCCTTTCCAGTGGCGTTCTCACCTCCAAAAGAAAAGGTGTCTGGAGCTATCCAGAGTTAAAAGAAGAGATCAGGCTCTTTCCCAGCCAAACTCAGATATCCTTAATCTGTTTATTCACTTGAGACTACTGAGAATATCTTCTGCTTGACCCCCAACAGCAGATATTTTGGGAAGAGTACAGTTTTAGAAAGTGATAAAAAAATCAGATGGTAAGAAAAAGTGGATAATGGGTAAAAAGGAAAAAAGAAAGGAAGAAAGCAAGCTTAGATTTTTTCAAAGGTGATCCAACAGTCAGTCAATTTAGGCTCATTATTACAGCCTTTTTACCAAGCTCTATTCTTTCCCTTTGAACTCTGTGGGCTGGAAGCCTCTCTCAGTCTGTATCTGTGAGGAGCTTAGTATTTTTCACTGGTTGACAAATACATAAATATTCAGCCCAAAACACGTTTAGCTTGGCTCTTATGTATTTCAAACAAAAATAACCCAATCTTATTTTTCAAGTTTCTTCCTTGTATGGTTTGTTAGAAAGCATCAAGCATAATCTTTTTTTTTTTTAATGTTTATTGTTTTTGTTATTATTCTAGGGCAAAATTATACAGTGGGCAATGTTTTTTACCAGAATTCTTACGGACACGCATCTCCCACCTTTCTAAAGCTTTCCAAGATCCTCGTTTAGAAAATGTGTAGTTCTGTGGTTCTTAATCTTCTAAAGAATCTTAAATTGCTGATAGTGTCTCACACTAGTACATACTAGAATTAACTCCTAGGACTGCGAGAGAGGGTGTTAAATCTCAAGCTAGTAAACTGAACACACTGTTTTGCATTAACACACTCAGGGCAAGGCACTTCTGTCCCTGCCGAAGTCAGAGAATTTTTGCCCTAAAGCCAGGAGTACATTTTCACGATTCAGACTGAAGCCTATACAAAAGTGAAAGGTGGACAAACTCCTTGCAAGAGAGTAACGGGGATGGTTATATCACTCCTAGGAAGAGGTTTGAAAATACATGCCATGCGGTCTGAGTGGGCATACGCAAAGGTGAAAATATATGCTCTTTTGAAAGCAGTGAGATTATTTCAGTAGCGGGCAGGCGGGGAACATTAGGTGAGACCGAGATTTAAGGATATAATCATTGGCACTGTCGTGAGCATCTTTTTAAACTTTTCTTCAGCGGATTCCAAAGTACTTTCTGCAAACGCGTGAAGCCGCCGAGCGCTCCCGTGAAATCCAGCAGCACAGCTGTCCTGCCTTCACCGCCAGCCGAGTCCTGCCGGCCAGCCTGCGGGGGGGCTTTCTCGGGCTCCCCCTCCCGCCCCGAGGCCGCTAAACGCAACCCGCGCCGCCCCGACGGTCTCAGCGCCGCCGGCCCGGGAGGGAGGGAGGGAGGCAGGGAGGGAGGCCACGGCGGGGAGAGGCCGCGGGGCGGTGGGGGGGGCCCCGGAGGGA
>VXAL01003464.1:0-15835 GCA_013399475.1 Chauna torquata
GGAAAGGAAAGGAAAAAGAGAATGTCCCAGCCTCTTAATTCTGGCGTGCCTCTAAACGTGTGAGATTCATGTGCGCTTCCACCGCAAAATATCTGTCCTGGCATATGTACAGCTATAGACTCGGAGGTGTGCGTGCACAGGACGGCAACACTCTCTACTTTTAGATGTTTTAATGCCCTGATCAAATATAACTGATTTCTCTTGCTTCTCTTGCTATTCCCTTTCAAAGACATCCACCTGGCAATTTGAAATATTACATCTTTTTCCTGAATAAAATTTCTCAATGGCAATGCTTGCAAGCTATCCTCAGGAGTTCTGCTTCCCCTAGAACTTCCCCAGGGTTGTAAATCCAGGGAAAACTTCCACAGAGCCAGCCAAGTAATATTTTTGGCTGCAATAGGCATGATACTGACCACGTACCTTCAGTGTACATGACTTTTCAGAACACCGCCTCTTTTGTGACCATTTCTAAACTGTTAGTGTCATTGCAAGGATTAGTTTAGATAAACAGGGAGGTGCAGAAATGAAAAATCAGCAAAGCACATCTTGGGGATGGGATCTCAGGCACTTATACGAGTTTATAGAAATACTTTGTTCCTCTAAACATCTGTTTCACTTAAAGGCATCAGGCAAAGTAAAGCTCATCAGGAATTTTTCAACGGAAGTCTCAGTGGAAATGCTCCTCAACTCTGGGCTAAAACGCATAGGAAAAATGAGAGACAGAAAGTCGTTCCTACACAGAAAACAGCCTACAGTCACCTCCCAGGGCTCTTGCCTACCACATGAGGAGATGGGTTAAAGCTCTGTTTTATCTGTTTGCAGCTCTACATGAAAAAACAAGGCGCAAAATTCTTACAGAAGACCTCTGTGCACGTTTCCATCTCAGTGAAGTTCTTGCTTCAGATCTGAATCACCAAAACCATTCTGTATCGCAACTGCCACCCGTTTACATTCATCTTTTACTTCTTTGGTGACTGTCAGGTCCTAAGCCCTCTGGAATCCCTCAGGGTAAACAGCTGCCCATAGTGAAAAGCTAAGCAGGAAAGAAAAACCAAGCTAGCCTATGGTGATGCTAAAAGAAATTTCCACTTTGCAATTCTTTATTCTGTATCACAAAACAAAAACAAAACCCCAAAACAAACAAACAAAACCCTAAAAGAGCTTTTCTGCATCCCTGCCATCTGTGGCCCACAGGTTTCTCACACATTTGTGAATTTCATTGGTGCCCCCCGGCAATATCAGGACCTTGAAGACTGGCGTTGACTGACCCATCCCCATGCCCAGCGGTGAAGGACCCGGGTGGATTTTGCTGCAGTCTTTCTTTTATTTCTGTTTCTAGACCCACATTCATACCATTCCATTGTAAACAGATAATTATTATTTCATTAGCGTTCCAATTCGGAATTAATTGGCTAATTTACACATGGATCAATTGTATAAATGTGATGTTTGTGATAGGTGCTTGATATGATTTAAAGTAATTGTTTATTTTCAGGTTTGGCTTGCATTGTATTGCAAAGTGATTTATCTCCTTATTTATCCTGTCTCAGTACTGCCTCTTCTTTTTCATTATTTTTCTAAAGAGGCACACTCTTGCTAAGCTGAAGCATGAATCTGTACCGTGTGGTTCGTAAGGTTTGCATCTGCTTCTGCTCCGGCAGAAGCTTTCTGCCAGCAGCAGGACCTTCCTGCACAGGCTGCCGTGACTTGGCAGGGGAAGGCTCCGGCCGGCTGGGAACCTCTCCCTAGACCAGCCCTGTGCTCTCCTGTAGACGTTTGCAGCATTTGGCCTTACAATTGTAGGGAAACAGTAATCCACCAAAACAGTATTTAATTTCATGGCTGGTGTTAAACAATTTCTTCAGCAGAGAAGTGCTGAAGTGCCTCATTGCACCAGGGTTTAGATGTTCAGGGGGACAAGGAAAAAGGGATGAGAACGCAGCTAGCAGTTCGCCCCACACAGAAATATTACTTAGGCAATTGAAAGGAATTCCTCCACCATCAGATTTTAGAGCTGCTGTTACGCTGCCCAGGCAGCCAAAAACAATTTTGAGACTGCCAAAGATTAACTACTGTAGACTTTGAGCCACAGTCGATGGCTCTCCCTTTCCTATTGCAAATTGTTACATACTATCAGGGCCTTAGTAAAATCTGAGGTATTCAGAAACATTGCATTTCCCTGTCATTCTTCCAATTGCTTCTTCTGAACACGTGGTTGGAAACAAACAGAGGTTACCCAGAAAACGGATGCTACTTTCTCATCAGAAGAAATGTCTGTTGCAGGATGTATTTGATAAGGATGTTTTCTTCAAGACTAGAAAAACTACAAGCAAGTTAAGCTTAGTAACCTACCTGAGGGTTTGCTTGCCTGAGTGTACCACGGAGCATGTGATGCATGTAGGTTAGGAGATATTCTGGAACAGTTAAAGTTGTTCCCTTATTATGCCTTACAATGGTATTTTTGTTCCTTCAAACGGAAGGTTTTGCAAGTCTCTGTTTCCTGGTGGTTTCCTGGCAAGCTGAGAGTCTTTCCTGACAAATAGTAGAGTTTCCATTCCGAACCTGATTGCACTGCAGGAAAGCAAGTTGATTAATTTATGAGACTTTTATTTCTGAGGCCCATCACAGTCCTGTGTCTCACTCACAAAGATATCATTTTTACAGAAAAGAAAAAATTTCTAGGTTATGACATTTTTGTGAAGCAACTTCTGTTGCAAACTGCCATGTAATTTGGAATAAATCCATGGGGACAGAATTGATGGGCAAATGATGTGATCTAAGTACAGTCTTCATCTCGTACAGCACTACACACATGCTCTATATAAGGTGACACAATGCTTTAAAGTCATCACAAACCCATACAACATATCCTTTGCTTTTGTCACTGTGACCTGCCTACCAGTCCAGTTTCTAGAAAGTATGAGCATCTTCGTGTTGATGTGAGCCATGTGTGCACAATTTATCACTTTCACAAGTCACTTACAGAATAGAGGTCAGCTAAATATACTGTAGGAAACCTCTTGTGAAAAATATCTTGGGAGGGTTTCAAGGCAAAACATAAGCTGTTCTTTGACATCTCATCTGAATTAAGCTTTATTGTAACTCGTCTTACCTGTTTCAAAATACGAAGGGACAGGAACGCCCAAAGAATAATGGATAGATGGCAACTTGGCAGCTCATGGTTCTAAATCTGAAGACTAGTGCTTATATACCAAGTCATAAACTCTGAGCTATCGACTAGAATGTTAAAAAATAAAAATAAAATTAAAAAAATAAAAAAATCAGAGTAAACGGTGTAAATATCAGCACTGGTGAAATCCCAAAGAAGCAGATCTCTTTGTGACAATGAATTGCATATTTCTGAAAATCCATGAGCATCCTGAAACCACACCTGAAAAATGCTGAGTATTTTCAGCTCCTACTGAAATAAGAAAGAAGTGCAAAGCTCTATGGTGAATGTTTTACTGGCCTGACTAGGAAAAAAAGAGTTGTTATAATCCACACTCAGCCTTCAGGCCTCAGATCCAAATTACCCATTTGCAGAGAGCCAACTGAGAACAGAATAGATCCAATGTTTGTGTGCACAGCAGCTGAACAATGTGCGGTTTTAGGAGTTCTTAAATAATCATTGATTTCAGAAGTGTTACAGCCCATTGACTCAAAAATCAGCTACTTATGAAGACTCCTGCATTCATGTCTGAGATCCTTGGCAATTGTACAAGAGTTGTGCTGAACGTACATACTGAACATGAGCCGCATTTTGCACTTTATTAAAAGATCCTGAGGTCACCCTAGTTTCCCTAAGCACTCTTGTTATAAATGGCATGACAATCTGAACCAGCTTGTTCTGAGTCAGCAGATCCCCAAAATAGCTCATGGTTTTGCAAAATAAATGAATGATGGGGCCATTTTATGCTTCGGCAAGAGCGTCAATGTCGAGACCTCAGTGTGCTTTGCACTTATTAACGAGTCTGTCTTGCCTGCCAGTCCTCTGGGAAGGTTACTCCTCAGACAAGCTTAATGTTTCAGGAAGCCCAAGAAGCACAGCTGATGTGCACACCACAGGAGGCTCCTTCTACCTCTTTTGGCTGGGGCAGCAAAAGGACATCTCTTCAGATATGCGGACACCTCAGGCACTCACATCCCTTCCCTGGCATGCAGACTGTTCTGCCTCTTCTGCAAAAGAGAACAGAGAAAAGAAGATTTCCGGGCTTCCTTCCTCATAACATTTCTCTACCTTCCAGGAAAAAAAGTTATCCTAGATAACGAAGTTTCTTATTTCTGCTCTCTCCATATTATTATAAATGCTTAAGCTCACATTATAAAGATGTGAGCATCAGAGGCAAAGAAATGACTGGTCTGGGCTGAGTTCTTTCCTTCAAAGTCCAATTCCAAACCATTCCTTCTTTGTGTAAGAGCTATACATTAATTTAGTGTGCATTGATTTTTTTACATGGTTGAAAAATTAAAAATCTATTAGAAAGTCAACCATTACATAGAAAATATTTTTAATATATTTTACTTAAACATAAGCAGTAAATATCAGAAATTCATTTGTAATAAACTTGATTAAAGCAATGCTGTGTGCCAGGAAAACCCTTCTTCCCGGAAGGTTAGATTTCGCTGCCCACACAGGCCCTTGGCAGTGGATCTGTAATTATCCAGCTGCTCTGAGGTGCACAATGCGGTGCTGGGGATGTTTGGAGCTAGGGCATCACACGGTTGGTGGAGAGCAGAAGAAGGACTAAATCCACTGCTGTGCAAAACCTCCAATGCACAGATGCTTACTCAGCTTCATTGACAGTGTAGCCATCACGGAGCAGTAACATCATTGTTTTCTGCACAACAAGAGGTGGTCTTTGACATTAAGCCACAGGTACCCAACCAATTCAGCCTTGCAGTCCAGAACGGTGGCTTGAAACTGCTTCCTCTTATAGGGATATGAGAGGCATCCATGAAGCACTGACAAAGCTAGCTAGGAACCGAGGATGACTTTTTCACCTAATCTTACATCAGGTAGATTTGTGCTTGTCATTAAGGACCCACGAATAACGTCAAAAAACCAATGCAAGAGGACTGTACGATTGGCCTTGATGACATCTGAACATCTTGTTCAACATGGCAGAGAAGACAAATAATAATACAAATGGCAGAAAGTGGAACAATTTCAACACAGCATATGTGTGAAATGTAGTATCTGTAAGCACTGCTGGGTATCTACAGAGCAACAGAATTGTCAAAAAAATAATCCTAATGTATTAAGCAAACACTAACTGTCTCTCCTCAGTATCCTGATATGTATTCTTAGCATGCATTGTCAACCACAGAGTATGAGATCTAAGTTACCTGTGTAATGCTGTCACAAAAAATTACTTTTAATATATTTCCATTTTCCTCTAGATCACTCTTGCCTCAAATATTTCAGTCAGGCAAATTGTATACAGTACACATCATGCTGCCATGAGGAGTTCATTATGTGTTATTGTGCCTGAGAGCTGCAGGGGAATGAAGAATAGAGGATATGCTAAAAGACTCTAGGGCAAATGTGCAGACGATACCTCTGTTTTGTTTGTTTGTTTGGTCGGTTGGTTGGTTAGGTTTACTGGCAGCAAGGGTTTGTATGAATAAGGGGATAAGACTCTGTCTCTCTAGAGATTTTGATTTTATTCCATTCTAGAGACTATGCTTGTAAAGCACCGCAGCTGATCAGAGATTGCAGAACGCTGATCAGAATTTCCAAATGTCCTTGATTATGCCCTTCACCTTCATAATAAGCTCTGAAATGATAATATATCGATCGGAATGCTTCGCAGCAGTACGACACGCAGAGCATTATCGATAAGCAGCTCTGAATTCTCAGGTGACAAACAAGGGCAGGGGAGGCACGCTGAAACACGGACACCAAGCCGCCGTGACAACCTTCGCTCAGGAGGCTCGGGCTGCGCAGGAAATCCTCACCAAAACGTTTCCGCTTTTGCCCGGGAAGATTTCAACCCTAATTCACGGCGACCCGTTGCTGTCACNGGCCGCGGGGCTCCCACGGGCCGGTGCGGGTGACGGGGGAGAGGATGCCCAGCTGCTGTGGCCCCGGGGGCAAAACGAAGAATTCGGGACTCCCTGCTGCTGTACAAGTCCGTGGACGAGAAAATAATTACCCGTATAGAGATCCTGAGACTGCAAGGTGAAGCCGGGAGCCTTTGTCAGCTATCCCCTGAGCCTTCACAGGCAAACTGAAGAGAATTACATCTTGGTTTATTTTAATAACAAAGCCTTTTACAAGAAGACATGGAAATCGTTTCCCTTTCCAACAGTGCTGGCGCATGGCCCTGTTTATTCTCCAGCTGGTATTTTTTGTACTTCGTAGAGATATATCAAAGTTTATGCAGTATGTGGAACTTGGAGGAGATGGAAAAGACATTGACAATATTAATTGTTTCATAAATACCGTCAGATAGGATATGCTTTTTATATCCTTGGTTTAAACCTTGTTATTGAAAAACCAATACACTGCCATTTGTTTATACTTTTCTTGGCATACAAGGCAGATATATTAGAGTGAATGAAGCTAATAAAAGGCTATAGGCAGCATTTTCCACACTCAGCTTTTAGGCATGGCCTCTTTTTTTCCTAGTGGAAGGGGACCTGGGGTTATTGGTTGATAGCCGGCTGAATATGAGCCAGAAGTGTGCCCAGGTGGCCAAGAAGGCCAACAGCAGCCTGGCTTGTATCAACAATAGTGTGGCCAGCAGGACCAGGGAAGTGATCGTCCCCCTGTACTCGGCTCTGGGGAGGCTGCACCTTGTATCCTGTGCTCAGTTTTGGGCCCCTCACTACAGGAAGGACATGGAGGTGCTGAAGCGTGTCCAGAGAAGGGCAATGAATCTGGTGAGGGGTCTGGAGAACAAGTCTGATGGGGAGTGGCTGAGGGAGCTGGGGTTGTTTAGCCTGGAGAAAATGAGGATCAGGGGAGATCTCAATGCTTTACAACACCACCTTAAGGGAGGCTGTAGCTAGATCGGGATCAGTCTCTTCTCCCAAGCAACAAGCGATAAGACGAGGAAATGGCCTCAAGTTTTGCCAGGGGAGGCTTAGGTTGGATATTAGGAAAAATTTCTTCACTGAAAGGGTTGTGAAGCATTGGAAGAGGCTGCCCAGGGAAGTAGTTGAGTCACCATCCCTGGAGGTCTTCAGAAGACGTGTAGATGTGGTGCTTAGGGACATGGTTTACTGGTGGACTTGGCAGTGCTGGGTTAACGGTTGGCCTAGATGACCTTAGAGGTCTTTTCCAACCTAAACGATTCTATGACCCTATGATTCTATGATTTTTCAAAAGAAAACTGTCTTTTATTTTGGAACATTGTAACTATTCCATCTCTCTGTAAAAATATACGAAGAACCAGAAATTGCAAAGGGCCGAAGAGGGACTCCTTGCTTCAGGTGAGCACTTCTTGACACCAGCAATTCCACAGACATCATAGACCTACTTACACGAGTAGCTGCTGATGCAGAGGGATGAAGGACTCTACCTGCCAACCCATGGGTGTGAGATAGCTCCCTCAGAGGCAAAGGGTCAGCACAAAAAATACCTCTTTCTTGCAGTGGTCTTATTCTTATCCGAGAAGTTAGCTGCAGAGCAACGGGTCATGAGGGTGGAAAGAGGAGCCCCAAACTCTCCTAAAGGCAATGCATGACTCATGGTTTCAGACAAGGAAAATGTTCTGTAAATTAATTACTGGAGATCTTGCAAAAGTTTTCCATCCAAGCAATGGTAAAAGTCTTAAGAAATCTGTTTGCATTGCAAGCATTTTACTCCTAGCAGACTTGTTATTTCATTTACTCAGCATTTTAGTCCCTGCAGGAAGGAACAAGGAGGTCGATTTACCGCTGTTTTCATTTTTAAAAATATTTTTATCATGTTCTATCCAAGGTCACAAGCAAAATAAATACAATGTTTGCACATCCTCTAAACAAGAGTTTCAATGCTATTGTGTTCTGTTAAATTAATGCCATAGTGTTAGGAAGACATATAGCAGAAACTGAGGACTGGAATACAGAAACTCAAGCGAAGAAGGAAGGAAGAATATGAAACGTCACCATTCAATAGTCCTGGAAATTTCATAGAAATTTGTAAAAATATACTGTGCTACACAGCATGAGAAAGCTCCATTGCACTCTTGAGTCACTGCTGCAGGACACCAAGAGCCAGAGTAATCATTAAAACATTTGCCTTAGGTGCTCCCTGGGTTTCACCTTGATCCATGCACAGGGAATGTGAAGCCTGACATCCTGGTCTTCCCAGCAGCTCTGTATGGAGCATCTCCTACAACTTCAGGAAGTTTCTGTGCAGATACAAAGGTCTGGTCCTGTGGTACAGGCATAAATTCATTACTAGAGGGAGCACCAAGGCACAGACATTTCTCTATTTTATTTAAGCTCCAGATTGGAGGAGGCTTTTGCCCAGCAGCCGTATTTATTCCACATCTCTTTGTTGCTTGGACTACAGTAAATCAGGAATATCTGACTTCTTCAGCATCTCTCAGGCCCAGAAGGCTTTTAAGGACATGTTGCAGAAAAATAGAAGATAGCCGAAGAATGCAGAGGAAGAACTATAGCCACGGGCACTGGTGGGGGCCTGTGTGGCACCAGACATCAAAGCCCAGCAGAGCTCTCTCTGACCTCCTATTTGCCTCCCAGGTGGCGGGCCCAAGGAGAGCCTCTGCACACCCAGTCTTTAGTGCTAGCTGGCTCAGTCACCTTCATACATGAAGAAAACAGAATAAGTGTTGTCTTGAAGGTGCTTCACCCATTGCTAACTGCTTATCGCATTATATTATGCTCAGCATTACCATGTGTGCAGTATTTGTACTTGGGACAAGATTAAAAAGACCACCTTGATCTCAGGGGTTGGACTGGAAGGCCCCCAGCAGCACCTTCCACCCTAAATTTTCCTGGGAATCAGCAGGCACTGATCAGGCTGAGGGAAGAGTATTTGGGCCACCCAAGAAACAGCACATTTTGAAGAGCCACACTTCACTGCAGTTTCAGTCCCAAGAGTGCCACAAGACAGGATGCTCGAAGGGTGGTCTCTTCCAGTTGCTCTGCAAGGCCTACACAGGCAACAAGGGAGAATTTCTCTTCATCAGTGCAAAAGCAAACACGATAACTGGCAGTCGCCTCGTAAAAGTATTTGTCTTAGTCACATCAGGCTTGCCATTAGATTCTGATTTCTAGCTCCAGCACCACAGAAAAAAATGCATGCCGTTCACGGTGGCAAAGCTGACACAGCAATATGCTTTTTGCCTCTCGCAACATCTGTTGAGCTAATGTGACACACCACAACCAAATTCCATTTCCAGCAATGCACGTGTTTGCCTTTCTCCTCAACCTGCCAGTTCTAATGGCTTGCAATTAAATAAAAGCCTTCCTCATTCTCTGTGTCTCCCTGCCCATCCTCCCTCTGAGGCTACGGCTTTAATTTAGCCCGATTACATTCTCGTGGCAGCAGACTGTTACGGCAGGCAGCAGGATTATGACTCATCATGTACTGTGGGAAGTAATGATCATCCAAAAAGCAAACGGAGGTGGGCAGTGAAGGAGAAATCACTTATGCAAATAGAAATATTTTCAATAATGATCAACAGCGTGAGAAAGAATATAGGAAAAATTACATTAGACAGAGGAGCTTCATTTTTAAAATGTTCCCTAAGTGCTAGAAATCTTCCCATCTTCATTTTTCCCTTTAAACTCTGTCATTTGTACAGCCTATTAACCTTTAACTTTATGACTATCCTAACGTGAAATACTGGCAGCATTTAAGTCTGAGAATACTAGAGACCTACCTTCCTGGTTGGCAACAGAGGTGAAGCACTTTCTTTTAAATCAGTCACTTTTAATATCAGTCATATACACACAGCATCAGAGACACTATTTTTAGATTCACGTGCTGGCATTGCTTATAATAAATGCTCTACAGACTCTAGCCATCTTTCTTCAGTGGTCTTAAAGTTTCCTTCTTGCCTGTCCTCTCACAGATCGTCACCCTAATTGTAGTCTTCAATACTGTTTAAAAGTAGGAGAGCAAATCAAATTAAATCACTTCCTTCAAACTCCCACTTTCCTGTTCTTAAACAGACAATATAAAATTAATTATTTGTGTTTACAAGAGCTCCTGGGGAGTCGAGCCAAGGCTGGGACTTCATTGTCTGAAGCACTAAACCACCGTTACTCCAGCCATTTCTGCCCTGAAGACTTGGCAGTCTAGATGGGGCAGAGAAGGAAAGGGTGATTAAGTGACTTCCAAAAGGTGGTAAAGATGAAGTGGCTCATCTGAGTGGCGTGTGCTGGGGCCATATCGATTATAACAGCAGCAGAGGATCTAAGCAGTTTAATGGGGAGCTTGTTTGGTTTTAATTGTTATCATTATTTCAAACCACACGAGTGACAAGGGCTGCTCAGACGTGAGGATGGGAGCTTCTGTTTATAACTCAGTAATTAAGTAGCACCCAAGGACTGAGCGTATTTATGGCAGGGGCTGACTGTGGGCAGCTGGGAGGCTCCTGTGGAGGCGGTGGCTCGCAGAGGTGTGCTGTTAGCCTGGGAGCGTGGGCAGGAGGTGCCAGGGTCCCAGTGGCTGCCCACTGCCAGCGAGTGCTCTCCTGCAGGGCTGGGCATGGCCCCACTGTGGGGCAATGCTGTGGCCTGGGACAGCTTCCCAAAAGAGGCCTCAGCTAGAAAGAGCAGCTGAACCCATCACACCGACTGCTGAGAACATGCTGCCTCCGAGGTGAACTGCCAGCATTTATTTATACAAAGTCTTCCCCTCTTCCCTTGCTCTTTCAGACCCAGCAAACCTTCAAAAAGCTCAGTGCTGAAACAAGACATAAAAGTGAGTTTGCCAGGCAGGAACCTGTGCCTCTCTCCTTAATCAGAAAATATCCAGCCAAAGGTGCATGACGGGGACTAGCAGTGGCCATGCCCTGCCAGGTGGCTCGAGTGCTCGGGGAAGTCCGTGGCTGCACAAATGGCCCTATTTCCCTGCCACATGCAGGAGGAGCAGGCAGCAGCAGAGGCCCCAGGTGGAAGGGCCTCTCCCCACCTCAGCACTGCAGCCACAGCTCTCACCTTTCTGCCTGCTCCCAAGTACCTTGCACGTTCTCCCTTTGTTATGGATGAGAATTAGGGGACAGTCTCTAAACACAGCCTTATTTAAATTCTGTGATATGAGTGTTACCTGTATACATCATCACACTGATTTCTGATGGACCAAATACTAATATTTGCATTAAATAAAACTGCGTTAAAGTCAAATGCAATAGTCAAGATGATGTATGAATATGAGTTACCAAATCAATACCTTGGGTTAGACACTTACCTGCCCCTGTTTTCTTCCAGAGTAACTCCACCTCCTGCAGTGAAGTTGCTCCTGATTTACCCTCCAATAGAGCAGGCTCAGTCACAGAGCTTTTTCATTATGCAATGTTGCAGTGGGTAAAATAGCATGTCGCTGTGTGATACACTGATTGTGGGTCAGTGACATGATGGCCACAAACAAACTTTACTCAAAATAACAATAAGGGGATGGTGTTCCCTTTATGAGCGAAGGATGTGGGCAAGGGACATGGAGCAGCAACCATGCTGGTGGATTTCAGCTGCCCTAAATGTAGATGAAAGCCCTGTTTGGACCTGGAGGTTTTACTATAAAGCAAACTCTTTTCTTATTTTTCATTCCTAAGAAGAGCTAGCTAGAGAAATAGATCTCTTATGGGATCTTCTGCTCTAGCACAGTTCTCCTGAACCTGGAAAAGGCCTTACTTCTTCCCCTCTTAAACCTGCCTCAAAAATGAAGCTGCAGACTCGTTTTTGGGTAGAGGTGAGAAAGCAGCAGCCCAGACTGGTCAGGGGTTTGGGCAGGCTTGCAGGGCCATGGCCCAAATTCAGCCAAGGAAAATAAACGAATGGGCCATTCTAGGATTTGAGCAAGGCCCAGACAAAGGAAGAAATGCAGAGTTAAGCTTGCTTTTGCATCCTACTTGTGCCATGACTTAGCACTCCAGCATGTCCTTCCTACTCCTATGAATGAATTTATAAGGCGGTAGAGGAAGCAGGCAGCATTAACGTCAGCGTCTACAGATGTTCCTACTGTGCAACAGACTTGGGCGCAGACGTGCATGAGATGGACCCTGGCATGCTGCACAGGCAGGCTGCACAGCACTGGCGCTGCCCAGGTGACAGCTCAGGTCCCCGGTGGCACATGCCACCGTGCTCAGCACAGCCTGCACGCCCATGGACCACAGCCACCATGCTCCTCAAAACTTCAGTGGGCTTTAGCCGTTTAGTCGTGGAGCTGCTTTTCTAAACTCCAGCTGGGTTTAGAAACATGTTTAATTTAGGCGCGCTCTTGGGCCCTATTGATTTTAGTGTAACAATCATATGTTTAAAACTTAGCATGTGTTTAATTGCTCTGGCGAATAACAACAGACTGATGCTGGTGTTTATGTGCCTTGCTGACCTGGTGCCTGGGAGAGCAATGCTGTACCAGCCCTGTGGCAAGGGAATCCAGGGGACAGCGGTTGTCACCAGCCTGAAGTCAGATGATCCCTGATTCTTGTTGCGTTTTGCAAGTAGATGTTGTTTCCTAAACAGAAGGGAAGTCCAAATTAATTTGGAAGCAAAATTATGTAAAGGTTCTTGTTCGTTTAGCTCCTTCTTTTTTTTTTTTTTTTTTCATTTTTGGCATTTACCTAAAGTTTTCATCTTCCCGAGTCTTGTTTTATGGTTAGTATAAGGCCAGTCTGAAAGATAATATATTGTGACTGTTATATTATTTATTTCAAAGCCAAGTTATTGATTATTGCACGCTGAAAATGACAAATGGCATCTGAGAAAGGCATGGTCAGCGAGTTCTATTAAAGAAATGATAGTATTGCTCATGGATTGTTAAAAGGTTCAGTTTAGGTACTTTATAGGTTTATATCCATCACTATTTAATGACCAAATGATGAAAAATATGAGTCACGGGAACAATTTCTTTCTGTTGCAGTTTTATGTTTAAGCAGTTAGCAAAATAAGAGAATTTTTTGTGCGAAGGGTTTATGCACCCAGACCTTGTAACACATAATCTGGTAATGAGTTTGATTATTTTAAAGGTGATGATTTAATACAGGTGCACCAGGAGCAATAGGTGAACACAAAGCCCAGGCACGCTGCGAGTGCCTGGAGGGGGCCGAATCCTCCCCCTGTGGTGCTGGCACCTGCGTGGCAGAGGGATGCGGTCAGGCAGGCAGGAGGGGTGTGCAGGGTGCATCACGTCACGCACCCCTCCAGGCGCTGAGCCGCCAGGGGACCCCACCGACCCCAGGGTGCTGCACGTTGGGGCCCAATCCCTGGGCAAAGCACAGAGATAAGCCCATTTCCCCGGTGAGCGTGACAGCACATTCCCACCACGCAGGGAGAACTGGCATGTGGACAGGGGTCACCCTTAACAGCAAACAGACATTAGTGAGTGGAAACCGTCCTGGGCAGTCCGGGTGTCCATGCTATCCCTGGTTGCCTTTCCTGCAGAAGCCAGAGTAGGATTTGGTCTATTTTGCCCATATTTAAACCCACAAGTTTGAGCTGGCATCCCAGCAAGCATTTTTTGTTTGTCAAAGGTATAAAAGGATCTCTTTTCACTCTTATTCTCTTAGAGCCATCTGTTCAAAACACTTTCAAAACGATGGCAATTAGAGATAAGAGCTAATAATGCTCCAACCTGCACGCTGAGAAATGCCATTTAATCACTGTTGGCTTGTCTGGCAAATAAGGAGCAGCATCCGACTGGACAAGGGTGATAAAGCTCCCATGCCGGCTCGGATGAAGAGCCCAGCTGCAGTGTTTGCCACCGTGAATTGTAGCTGCAAGACCTGGAATCTGGCCTAAAGAGCTGATATAAATCCAGCAAAATAAATCTTTCACTACTGCCTGTGGTTTCACGCTGCCTTAACTCAACTCTTTTACCTAATCTCTGACCTTTCTTTATAATTTTTCACATTTCCCAGGTAAAATGCAGGGTGCTCATTAGCAGAAGGCTGAGCCAAGAGCACCGGGGAGTTCCTACTTTCTCCTGAGGGAGATAAACTGGGTTGGGCTGGTGGAAAACCTTTGGCACAGCAGGCGATGCTCTGCACTTGATTTCACAGCGGCAGGAGCATTGTTTTATTTTGTCGTGCATCGTGCATCAAGAATGAATGCAGTTAAATCGCGGCCAGAAAGCGCAAGGGTAGGAGGTGGGAAGCATCCCACGGACATGAGGGCAAGCCTCCCAACCTGCAGAGCAGCGGCTGGGGCAAGCTGAACACGCTGCCCTGGCAGGTGCAGCAGAGCAGGCTCTGGGCAGAACGGCCCATCCCCGAATCGTCCTCTGGCCGCAGAGGGGCCTGACTCCACTGGAGCATCCAGCCAGGGACCACGCAGTCACTCGGACCCTTATGACACCGCACAGCACTGTAAAAATGACATTTCAGGTGCATTTCTGTAAATCAAAAGATGCCAACAACTTACAGGGAAGGGATCTTTACTTCCAGAACAAATCTTCCCCTCAGCTGACAACCTACCTACCCAGTTTAATCTTAAAGCAAATATTTTGTGTTCAGCTGATAAACCTTTCAAAACCAGGAATTAATAACAGAAGTGGTGACTCCACCTAAATTACAAAGTTTATACAATCTTTAAGATCAACGCTAACATCTTGCAGCCAGTGCCAATAAAAAATAAAGCAACTGCCACTTTTAGTCAGCGTGTTGTGACACAATATTTGCAATCTCCGAGCAGACAGAAAACAAAATGTTTCCACCTGCCAATTTTATCCTTCTTTATTTGGCAAACATATTTTGCGATGATGTATAGAAAACACAGGAATATCAGGGCAATGTGGAGGCAAAGCCAGAGAGCAGCAGATGTCTGCTCGGAGGGAACTCCCCTAACTGTACCTGTAACGGATCCTTTGTGCCAAGGTCCTGAGACACACCTTGCACATTTCATGCATTTCACCTGAAGTTTTCTGCTCTGCACTTGCTCCCGCAGAGGCAGCAAGGCAGCTGCTCACCCTTTCTTTGTCCGCATGTGATGAAGCACTGCCCGCTGCTCCCAGCCACAGGCACCTCTGGTGCAAACGTCTGCGCTGATCATAAGCCTTCCTGTAAACATGCCATGAGGAACATTGCAAGAGCTTTCCTTTTGGGTTTTGGCTAGATTTAAAACAATTCACCTGCTAAGCAGCTCTTGGAAATAATTTGCTTCTCCAGCGCTGCCGAGCAGCACATGAGGAGCAGAACTCCCCATCCGCAGCTCCCACAGCAGAGGTATTTGTCTGTGAGGGGCCAAGCCTTTTAGCCAGGGTGTGAATGCACTGATTCCTCAGTGGCATGGCTTTCCAGCCCTTCGCTGAGCCTCAGCAGCTGTATTTAAATTCAATTTTTACACTATGTACTTTGGTATAACAGTTTGACTGGGAACCAGCTTTTGTTTCTCTCTGGGGGGTTGCTGCTGGGGCGAGTGAGGCTAGCTTTAAGTCGGATATTTCTTGTTTGTGAAGCTGCAAAGATATATATTTCTTAAGTTTTTGAGATAAATGTGCCTGAAAAACCGTTTCACCCTGATTGCCAAGCTGGCCGTCGCATCCCAGGTCGGGGGCAGCTTCCCGACCCTGCGCAGCCCCAGCTCCTACCCGGGAGGCGACAACCGCGCTGGCCAAGGGCTCCTCTGAGCGCGCCCCAGGCCTCCGGGCACGACCCGGGGCCGGCTGCAGCCCGGGCAGGGCCCCGGCCCGAGGACCGGCGCTCCCGCCCGGCGGACCCTC
>VXAL01003464.1:18775-51926 GCA_013399475.1 Chauna torquata
TGACTGATGCGCCAAGTAGGGCCCTTCCTACTGCAAGAGTTTTGCCTGAGTGAGAAGTAAAGGTAGGGAATTTCTTACATTCATGCGGTTATACCTGAAACTCCTTTAGAGGAGACATCTGTGAATTCCTTCTTTCACCCAAGAATGCTCAGTTTCTGGCCTGACGTCCTGGCATCAGTCAGCAGCAAATAGTTCCTGAATGCAATTAGCCGCTGGCCTCAGACAACTACACAGAGAGGAAGGCAGAGAGGAGGGTGCAGAAGCTGTCTGTAGAGGATTAGGTAACAGGATGGAAATGCTCCTGACACATGCGGTCCAAGCCCTGTTCTGGAGGAAGATGCAGCTCCCATCACCACCAGCCTAATGTGTAAAAGGTCATGGCCACAGCTTCTGCCTCAAATCCCACCTGTGTATGAGACCTTGAGACTAAGTGACAAAGTAGGAAGGCAAAAATTGAAGAAAGGGTATTTCCAGTGTCCTTGCACAGTGAGATAACATTCTTAACGTAAAAAATCTTGATTATTGTGCTCACAGGCAAACAGAAAGCAAAAGGCACCGAAGGCCTGACACTGCGCCCTTCCCACTGCTCATTCCTACTCACCCGTTTCTGCGCTAGGTTCAGCAAGCCGGTGGCAGCACCCAGCAAGCCTTCTGAAAGCCCTCGGGTGCACTCACAATTTTCACACAGAATCACAGAATCACAATGTTGGAAAGGACCTTCAAGATCATCTAGTCCAACCGTCATCCTATCACCAATACTACCCACTAAGCTACTAAACCATATCTTGTGGCACCTTGTCCAGGCACCTCTTAAAAACCGCAAGGGTCGGTGACTCCACCACCTCCCTGGTCAGGCCGTTCCAGTGCCTGACCACTCTCTGAGAGAAAAAGTTTTTCCTGATATCTAATCTAAATCTCCCCGTGCGCAACTTGCGGCCGTTACCTCGAGTCCTATCATTAGTTATCTGGAAGAAGAGGCCGACCCCCTCCTCATCACAACCTCCCTTCAGGAAGTTGTAGAGTGCAATGAGGTCTCCCCTGAGCCTCCTCTTCTCCAGACTAAACAATCCCAGCTCCCTCAGCCGCTCCTCATAAGACTTGTGTTCCATACCCCTCACCAGTTTCGTTGCCCTTCTCTGGACACGTTCCAGGGTGTCGATGTCTTTCTTGTAGTGAGGGGCCAAGTATTTTGGAGTAGTCTTCCTAAAATATTCCGGGAGTCTTAAGGGGAACTGAGGACATGTCACAAGAGAGAGCCTCAAAAGCATCCTTTTTACATCCGCATTGTTCCTATAGCCTCAGCTCCTACTTTGAACATAATCTCTTCATCCAAATAATGCATGTTCCTGTTTAAAAATGTTTTAAAGCCCCAGGAACAGTTATACAGATTGCATCCTGACTCGTTCTCTGCTGCTGGGAAGGGAGCTCACCCTTCCCTCGCTGGCAGCGAATTTGGAGGCTTTTTGCCTGCGGAGGCCCCCCAGCTCCTGGGTTTGGTGGCTGTCACCCCGGGCAGCCTTCTGCTCCTCCAGCAGAAGGAGCCGTGCTGGGAGGTGGCGGGGGCCGTCCACGCTGGCAGCCATCCGACCCAGCGTCCCCGCGCCCCGATGAGCCCAGGGGGCACCGGGCCACCCCGCTGTGGTCCCATGTCACAGGTCACGGCGGGCTCAGTGCTGGGCTGCGTGGGGACAGCTGATGGGAGGATCTCTGCTTCCTTCCTGTCATTCGGCCTTTCCCTACTTCTCAATAACTGGCTGAGAGCCATTAGTCCCCTAACTGTTGCTTATTTTTAAGCAATACAGCTGCTCTGCACACTCTTAACCACCTCTTTGATTGTTCGTTAGGGACCTGCAATACTCTCGGTTTATTCCAGTTAAACCTGGGTTTAACTAACAGTAGTTTTGTGCCCTGTCACCTCTTCATTATTAGACTGAATTGCTTCCTAAGGACCAAATCATGCAGAGTCTCGCTGTTTCTGTGAGGCGCTGGGCACCCTCTCTTCTCATCCATTTCACTTAGGCAGCCACTTTTCATGGAAATTGATGGCACGCTCAGGCTGGAAACGTCCCAAGCTGGTGTTCGGATTTAGCATTCAAAATCTTCATTTGCAGCAAACAGTGATGCACGTGACTCCGGCCTGCTTAATGCAAGTTAATGTCGCTGCATGGCCATCAAGGAATGAAGGCATAATAAAGGATCAATAACTGCAATGATCTAAGTAATGGTTTTGAAATATTTAACCAGAGGCAACAATTAAGGTTCTTTTAGATGTTGCAAACTTAAAGCCTGTAGTCTCGAATCTGAGTCAAGTCTTTACCTTTAATGATTGTACAAGTTTCCCTAAATGATGCTCCCCTGCCACTCTAGCTCAGCGACCTACAGCCCACACAGCATCAAATGCTTCGAAAATTATGCAAAATTGCCATGGACTTTTCTTTTCTAGCTTCTTTTCACTTTTAAACAATGCTGAACTGAGGATAGAATTTATAATTTAACTCGCACGATAGCAAGCCCTTTTATGATTTCCAAGGAAATTTTGGATCAAGTGGACTTGTGTTTTATAAAGCATACCCGCCAGCATTCCTCAGATGATGGAGCTGAAATGTTATTGGGCTTTTGGGGTTTATTTTTCTGATTGATATTCAGATTTTGGAAATGAAGAATATTTGCTTCCTGGTAGCCTGAATTCCACTAGAGATACTAATCCCTGCCTCTTTGAGAATGATAAAAGAAGTCAGCTAAGGTATTGTATACCATCTTGCATTAAGAAAAACTCAGAGGTTTAAGGCCATCTGTATTTAAATCCAAGGACAGATGAGACATTTAAATTTTAGTAGCACTCAGTTATATATCTGACATAGAGAAATGGCTGTAATCCTTTTTATCAGGCTGGAGAATAGGCATTAAATGACAAAATATTAGTCAGGCCATAGATCCACGAAACCTATAAGTTCTGAAGCAGCTTCATTAAATCTGTTTTTTATCAGAGGGGAGAGAAGGGTCTGGTATAATGTTGCTGGTATTTGAGGCATTGGGCTTTTAAAGGATCACTGCCAGATACTTCATCCATCTGTCTATTTTCATATTTATTGTTTTACCAATCACTTTATTCATCCATCTGTTCATCTGTGTAAACCCATTTTTTTAAATTTTAATTTTTATTTATAGACTGACCTTAATAAACTCTCCTCAAGTACCGCGTGTTTATCACTGTCATGGATGAAAACGTTATTAATGACAGGAGGGCCGAACGAGGAAGACGACTGCCCTTTAAATTCCTTTTCAGCTGACTGGGCCGCAGCAACTCGGCTGGGTGGAGGTGGCTCGATCGATAAGGTCGGAGTTCAGTCACTGTTCCCATCTCCTCTATCATCCCCATCATTGCCAGCTAACGATGCCTGCAGGTGGAGCGGGGCTGCTTTCCACGTTTATGAATTGCCTCGCTCCATAGCGAAGGCTCTTTGGCCCCATAGGAAAATCTGTGGGTAGCTCTGGATATTTATTTTGAAATGTATACAGGGTAGACACGGCAGTCAATAAAATAAAAGAAGCCTGGGTATGTTTATAGTAAATATTGTTGGCTTGTAGTGCAGCGCTGGCATAGTCTGGGACCAAACCTGGCTCCCGTGTGCTTCAGCTGCTCCAGTGAAACTCTGATTAAACATAAATAAGGGATGCTCCAGTCGTTAAATGCTTCCTACGTAACAAAAAGGAATGAGAGGCAAGTTAGTTTTCAGAGCATAGTCACGAGCATTGTACCTTCAGTCCAACTCCTTAAAGCAAACTGCCCGAACTGTCAGGATGCGGGGCTGACAGCCACAGCACCACATGCGCCTGCAACGGCGTTCACAGGATCGTAAAATCGTTTAGGCTGGAAAAGACCTCCAAGATCATCCAGTCAGTCATGCCTACGCCTGTTTCAGACAGCAATACATGTTTGTCTTTTTGCAGGTGCGTAACTCATAATTCAGTTCAGAAAATGACATTTATTACTGCTAATAATGTACTCACTTAATTGCTAACAGCAACATGGATGATTGCTACATTTGAAAATATAAGGCAGTAAGAGTATCTTGAAGTACCTAAAAAATTATACACTTATGGATTAAGACTGTTTCAAATTTATGATACATAATAGTCAGGAGGTGGCTATAAATGCTTTATGAGTTCACTTAGTTGACATAAGGTCTAACCTTGCCTCAAAAATACATTTTTATTCTGCTGACTTCAAGCAGGTTTGACAAATACACTCCAGGAAAACTCAGCCCTCACTTTTTATCCTTGGTTGGCCTAGGTGCTGTTTGTGACAGAGGTTTGTCGTTAAAGATGTAGCTGTGACGATGGGGACGTTCCTCTCACGGCTTCATTTCATCTCCGGCATCATTTGAAGCCTTGGATTCCTGCCTTGGATTTTATTTTGACATCAGAGGTGTAAATCAAAGTCATAAACATATTTAAACTAATGTTGTTGAAAATCTGTAATTCTGACAGCGAAATGAGCAACAAAAGTGCATATAATATTTTGTGACATGTAATTTTAACTTCATCCGGTATCTTTGCTTTTGAGACATTGTTACCTGCAGGATAAGGCAATAAAATAAGGATGTACAAGAATGTGTCAAATGTAGGGCTTCCCTAAATTACACTCTGAGGCACAGATTAATACATTTAATACATTCCAGTCATGAGTGAAGTACTTATAGCAGAACAACTGCTCCTTCAGTGATATCATTCACTGGAATGAACTACAGCTAACAGTGACAAGCTGGAAAAATGCCCCCACTTTTCAAACTGTACAAATGGCATTTGGACACAGTAACTCAAAACTGGACACTTCATTTCAAGTTTAAAGCTAGTGGTCCAGTCAAAAGCTATTACTCCATCTTCTTTATTTGTAGTCCATGCTTTTGTGCTCTTTAAGAATCAAATAAATACTGGTGTAATGGTTAGCAACTGCCAGTTCAACGAAAAATACTGCTAAATTCACCAATAAGTCTTTTTTCTACACACACAAATTTATGACATAAGAACTGAACCCATTCCTGTTACAGTGTCTGGATAGTTTTTTAATGTAGAGGGAGACTCACTTTAGTGATAAGAGTTTAAACCTGAACTACTTTTTCCTTCTTTCTGTATCATACATCTAGATAGAGAAGAGCGTGAAACAAACGATCAGTGCACGCAGGCAGAGGTGTGCTGAGCCGGCCAGTTCTCAGCTTCGGGAATCCGGCAGAGGCAGGGGCTTGCTGCAGCTCTGCAGCCTCTTGCACTAACTGCTCTTTTCCTTTTCCATTTGCGCCGAATGGAAAGCGATTATTTAAAGTAAATGCAAGGTCTGCCCCCTTCTCTACATCACGTTAGGAACTTAACCGAGAAGGGAAGGAGGCTGAGCCCGACACCAGCTCACGAGACATCCCCTCCCTGTCACTTCTGCATGGAAAGGTCACTTTTCCCAATCCTCTTCTGCCCACTGTTCTCAAGTCCCTCTCCCTCGAAGGGACATCCCTCCTCCCGCGCCGCCCCACCACTAGCTGCGTAACGCTTAAGTCCCAGTTCGCAGTCCCCACGGGTGTCCTGCTGTCACGGGAGCGTGCAAAGGGAGGGAGCAGTGCCACCACTTGCCCGAGGAGGACTTTGTACAGAAACGAGGGATTGCCCGGCGGAATCAGGCTGTCTGCTTTTCATTCTTCGTGGCACCACGTGCAGACTCCGGAGTTTGCGAGTTCCTGCTTTGATCTGCCTATACAAAATAACCGATGCTGACAGATACAAGGCTTGAGCTCCTCTGTAGCAACCAACATATGCATCGTACTCCGAGAGAAATGCCTCCCAAATCCCCACACAGCTACTGCATCGGGGGCTATGAGGCTGTATGTGACTTAATGCTTATTCCAGACAATGTCCACGCAAAAAAATGCATTGTTAGGTGCCACATCAAATCGCCTGGAAGAACACTTACGGATCTAGGGGTTAGACGAGTAATTGTGCTAAACTTCTGAAATTGGCTGTTGCAAGACTTAAGCGGAGATGGTATGATGAAGGGATAAATATTCACGCTGCCAAGGCGCCATGTCTTTTCTCCAGGCAGCCTGTTTACAGTGTGCTGTATTAACCGCTACGGTTCAATGAGAACATAACACCCACTGCAGGGAACAACGATGAGTTTTGGAAAGGGAAAAAAAACTCACAGCCTCACACTTCTCCAGAAAAGTACACAAATACATTTCCCCAAATTCATGAGGCTACTTCCAACCTGACATCTTTTTTTCGGGGAAGACAAGGAACTAAACCTCAAGTAATTCTGGATTTTCTAAATATATTGGTTTTGTTCTCCAGCTTCCCCAGCTAGTGACTATAATCCTGCTCCCATTTTTGTCACTGATATTTGCAGCTAGAAGAGTGAAAAATACAGGGCTGTTCCTAGGTTTCTTTTTCACCAGTGCAAGCTCTGCAGTGGTCCCATCATCAGAAGACCCACGGTACCTGAAACACTCAAGAAAGCGTGTCTGGAAACAGAAATGATATTCATTTCCACAGAAAGGACTTAATTTCTCTTTTATTCAGTTTCTTAAAGATACTGACACTGAGATGAACAAGATTTTTATGATGTTCTAAGTAATTTCATTTGGTGTCATAATTACAACTTGATTAATTCTGTCCACATGGAAAATTGAGCCTTTTTCTTTTTTTTTTTGTCTGCAGAGTGCATTTTAAAGATTTTGTATTAAGTGCAAGTAATGCAAACTGGGAAGAACTGTGAACTGTGATAGTGACTGAGAAGGGATAAATGACGGGTGTAACAGGGGTAGGATTGTCTCCCTGATCCATGGGCATAATAAGAATACAAAGACCCTGGAAGCTGCTGTGCAGAAAGATGTTGTATGCAGCTAATACCTAACAGACCCCTGCCATCTGACACCTTCCACTTCTGGCACCCTATGCAACATGTCCATTACTATCTTTTTCTCTCAAAGAGGGACTCCTTAAAATTTGCTGCATGTTGGATCAGACATCAGAGCTCAGCAGCCCGTCCTGCAACACTCAGAGCGGTGCACGGCCCCACGTGGATAACTCACTTTTGAAATGACAGGCTGTAAGACTTGGGCGCTCATATGCTTCGTAAAGTCATTTAAGATTATTGCAATTCTTTTACCTTGGTCAGTAAGACCATTGTTTGATGTTTATGTGGTATTCTAAAAAAAGTAAAGTGCTCATTTCCTAAGCATAGACACTTGTAAGTTGTTCTCCTGAGTTCTGCCGTAGCCCCAAAGAGAAGTGTGAAATGTCGTGCAGGCTGCAGGAGGCAGCTTCTGCTTGCCCACACAAATGGGCTGTAATGCAGCTCCACAGTGCTGAATTCCCCAGCACTGGCAAAGTCTGCCCTTGCTGAAGGTGCTCACAAACTTGTTCCTTGAAATTTCCAGATGGTTTTCAGCCCCTAGCGATTTGAATGAGAACGAGAGTCTGCAGGACCTTACAGGATGAGTCCCAAGGAAGAGGAAGGGCTATGGATATCCATTCATTTGGATACTTGGAAAAAATCCTCACAATTAATATTAATTTGAAAAATAGAATTGGTATCACTTTTCCTTTCCCCTCTGTCATTATCCCTTGCAAAATAGCTTCACAGTGAGGAACCTATTATTGGCCACCGCACATCA
The DNA here is from genome assembly GCA_013399475.1 of Chauna torquata. Classification (NCBI taxonomy): domain Eukaryota; kingdom Metazoa; phylum Chordata; class Aves; order Anseriformes; family Anhimidae; genus Chauna; species Chauna torquata. The sequence continues at coordinate 26,437 of VXAL01003464.1, forward strand.
TTAATTTCAGGGTCATTTCTCTTGTGCTGCATCTCACGGTCCTGTGTCACACTGCGTAATACAGTCATCCCAGCACAGGAAGTACCACCTATCTCAAGCAGACCTCTGTCACTGACTCTAAGAGAGCTCTAAACCAGACGTTAGAGAACAGTGCAGGGACGGAGCTGACACACATCAGCAGTGCATGAAAACACATTGCAGATGAAGAGAAGTTGCTTTATGTAACAGGGTTGGGAGCACAGACAACAGCTGTGAAGCTTGGAGATTTCTCAGCAGTGCCTTACTCAGAAATCTCTACATTTCAACATCATAAACCAACCCTATTAAGATATAGTTCACTATGTTTTAAAACTACTCGGAAGCTTCAACACCTCATATCTTTGATAGGCTTGTGACAGAGAAAATGTTGAGTGTTACCTGTTTCAGCAAGGAGTGAGTCCATGAGTAGACTTCACTGTTCACTGACTGCACCGTAGACTTTGGCCACTAGAAGACTTCACATATGCTACAGTGCATAGCAGAGCTGATGGTGACAGAGAGGACACTGTTCAAACCACCTTCCTCAGAGAATCTCAAGCCCAGGCTAACTGAACCAACGCCTGTAGCGTGTATCACACGTAAAGGGGGCTTTGGATTCTGCCTGGCAGAGAAAAGCGCCGAACGTGCACCACCATCCACTACGAGCTGCAGGACCAATTCTTAAGAGACTAATCTGACCTTACTCGCAGGAACAAAGCATTTTCACTACAGCAAGCAAGAGGATGCAGGACTGAGGGTGGTTTTTAGCACTATGCTGTTTCTGCTCACCAGTTTTTGTTAAAAATATTTATCTAGACAAGGGTTTACATTAGTCCATATCTGATCCTAACCCAGCTTGTAAAGGCTTTGAAGCAGAACTTTTTCTTTTATCCACTTAACTGGGTTTTGTATGCATCTTGTACAATGGGCAACAGCTAGGAATCTAAGATCAATACAAATAAAAATGAAAAATAATACTATGTTCTAAATTACTATGACTGATTGCTTGTATTAGTAATACAAAAAACAATTCAATCCATACTTGCAGGATTTTATCAGTGGTTAATTACGAATTCAAAATTTTACCGGTGTCTGCTGGCTATTCCATGGAATAATAGCAAATGTATTTCCAATTCTGATTTTGACTGATTAAATACCATTGTTTCAAAAAGTAAATGAAATCATTTTCAGAAGAACTCTCCTCAAGGTGCATACATGCACACAGAGGAAGCAGCCCTCAAATGTCATTCCTGAAAAACCAACGCAGCCTTTAGGAGACATGATACTCCTGCTGCAGTGCCTGTGCAGGATACGTAGCACAGAGTAAACTGACAAAATAATTGGATTATACACGCACAATTCAGACTTTCAGTTACTGGGTGCTTTCTGGCTCCTGGTTTCCACAGAAAAGTCAGGTTTTTGTTCCTTATTCCTTAAGTCCTTGTACTGCTTATTTACATATGAAAAGGTAAGTTTATAAAAGAGCTTTCCTATTTTACTAGGTCTAATAGTTAATAATTTAAATCTGTAGCCATTATCATCATATAGATCGACACAAATGGCATATGGATCATTCTGGGGATGAGGGTTAGTTTCTTTTAAGAGAGAATTGTTTTAGTTTTTGCAGGAAATTAATCAGGGGAATGGGCTTTGTGGAGCATGGAGCAAATCTAATCTGTTCTTTGTTCAAATTTGCCTTGCTCCAATTCCTAGCAATTGTAGACAACATGCTCTTTTGTTCAGGAGCCACTTGTTACATGCATAATTAGAGACTGCAGTAGCTGTGTTTAAAGAAAAACTGTTTTCCAATGTAATGTGTGATCTTGATAATAGTATTTTCATCAAAGGTAGCAATTACATTCATTAAGCTGGGACTGGCAAGGCAGCAAGGAAATTAAGTGGAAGGTGAATAAAAAGCTCCCCATTTCTTTTTAAAATCTCTGTCTCTTTATAAGTTGAAATGCACCATGTTGAGCTGCAACTGGAAAATACATACTGAATATAAAAAAGAAAGAAAGAAAGAAAAAAATAAAGTCCTCCTTAACCTTTCTGAAGAATGATCCAGAAGATATCCTAGGGACACCCACTATAGATGCACTTTTCAAATTAAAGGGCTTTATTCTACATTAATTTCTTATGCAAGTTTTAAACGAGCTCAACATATGATTCAGGTCTTTAAAGGCTCCAGGGCTCTCCAGGATTAATTCACTGTTCTTTTCACACATAAATTAATTGTTTTGTGTTCTCAAAAACGGCAAACAGCACATAAATCAACCAGTTTAGAAGAGACACAAGGCTGGTACCTTTTGCAAATCACTGAAGTTCACTATTTACACTTCATTATTATAATGTAACTTTTAAAGGAAAAGCTGTAAAAGTAGGACATATGTTATTAATTCTAAACGGACTTATTGAATGCATAACTCGTTTTAGCAGTTTGATTCTCTGAATGACAAAAGTTGTGGAGCCATTCTTCCAGCACTCCAATTACATTTTTTTTTCCAGTTAATAATTTGATTACACACCACCAGTGTATTTGCAAACATTCCCACATAAAAACAGACAGTTCCACCACCACGCGTTTTGCCTTAATCCTTGTAAGACTGACATTTGCAGATGGAAAAATGCAGATGAAAATCTGAACACGTTAGCCCTGGAGCCACAGGAAGGCTGTGTCCAGTCCGCGGGCTCCCCCCAGGCACTCCTGCTGAGTGCGCACACAGAGGAATCTTGTTTTTTGACTCCAAAATGTAGTCCTGCTTTCTTCCAGGCACTGTATTGCGGGCTGAGAAGCAGGGGTAAGCGGAAACTTCCCCTCATACCTTTGCTCTGTGCAGACAGAGCCAGGGCAGCACACTACTGCCCTACTCACTGGGCAGAGAAGTCACTACTCCAGATTAGGTCTGAGCCCTCCTCATGCATGCAGGCAAAATAACCTCCTTCAAGGATCTTAGCAAGCGTTAACCACAGCAAATGACACTTTCGGTAAGTGGGGCAAGCCTAACTTACAAGCACTTACAGCAGGACAGGGACTGAGAAGCAGGCCACGGCTGGTACCACGCTCCTCCCTAAACAAGGATGCCCCAGCAAGCTCTCATCTCGAGGCAAGACAGAAAAATTAGAGCCAGAACCTGGCTATCCGTAGCTCCAAAAATAACTGCTTCTCCCTCTGCCCTTCCCAGAAATAGAATATGAAACCACAGCATCTTGGCCAAATTGGAATTTGCATAGTTCTGCGAAGCATTTCCTTCAGTTAGGAATGATTTAATTATTCTTCACTTCCTCTTCTAGAAATCATTCCTGGATAATGATGTTAGCATAGAGCAGATATGTTTCAGTCAAGAAATAGATGTGATTCAGTGCCAGAAGGCTTTTACAGTTCAAAAAAAAAAGAATTTTGGACACTCCTAAATAGAAGTAATAGTACAGAAAAGGTTGACTATTCAACCTCAATAGTCTGAGACACCGGATCATTGGGTGTTTTAACCCGGTGCAGTGTCAGTGCCCTGAAGAATTAGAGGACAAACACAACACTCACGTGGCTCAGTTTCTTACATTTTAAATAATTATTAAATAATGACAAGCTATATTACCTCCAGAGAATTGTTTATCTCTGCAAATTGAATCACTGAAGTCAAAGCACAGTAGAGCTAAAATACTTCTGGTATAAAATAGAAGACCTATTACTGCACCTTACTTCAGACTTTCGAAACTGAATCCTGCAAGATAGCTAAATATACTTTACAACAAATAGCTAACCTGAAGCTAGCTTTTATTATTCAAGCAACAAGCAAAATAACCTGCCATAGCAATGAATTGTAGACCTTGCCTTAATTAAACTAAGAAAACTATTTTCTTTTTAAAGCTTGATTGCACAGACGTTGAGAAGACAAAAGTAATTTGGAATTCAAGCAGGGAGCACAACAGTTTGATAAAAATCACAGAATACAACATAAGGAGTTTTTCTCTGAACATGGGGAAAACAAGACTATGAACGTAAGTACAGACTTCATATCACATACCAATCTTCTAGTACATAATAGGGAGTCATAAAACATTTTCAAAGTTCAAAAAGTACCTGAGCTGAAAAAGTGCTTTGCCTCAATTCTTATGGGAACAATTGGAGCAAATGCTGCATTTGGTGTGTAAACATCTTCCACCTCAGGAACAGAATGTCTAACATTTTCTTTCCTAAAACAAACAGCATTGGCTTTTGCACTAAAAAACATTTGCTGTGTACCAACAAAGCAAGTTCTATGGAGCTTTTCAGTATTTAACTGAATATCCAGGATCTTAACTTTAATTTCTGAATTATTTCCAGATTCTTTTCTTTGGTCAGTTTAACAGAGATAACACAAAGCTGTTCTGTATGAGATAAAATGCAAAAAAACCCATAGACCTTTGTGCCTACACTTTTATATCATTTCAAAGTTGGCTTTTTCACTTTAGCTGGTCCTTTAGGTGGTGTTGGGTGCATGATGCGGTGACTCCATAAACAAAGTTATATCAACGATTTTTTTTTTTTCTTTTTTAGCATTTTGGCGCATTTGCAGCTTTTATGCTCTCTGCTTTTTGTATTCCTACAGGAAAAAAAAATATCCTGAGAAGACTTACTACTGTCCTTCTAAAATGCAATCATCATCATGTCTTATGTATTCAGATATATACTATGCTAAATGCAGGCAAAAAACCCCTTGTGACACAGTATCAAAACTAGATGATTGCTCTGGTTATATTGAAAATTTGTATTTCATTTGCATCTTTAGGAAAGCTTTAGTGAATATAAAAATCTTGCAGCATGTCCTAGAAAACAATTCAGGCCAGAAGTATCCGAGAAGCTTGCAGCAAACTTAACCTGATGAAAAGGATGCTCAGAAAGTTATTCTGTTCATCTGATGGGTCATCAGAATTCAAAAATCTTGGCTGAATGTTCTCAAGAGAAGGCAGGAAACACCCCTCCAACCAGGAACACAAATCCAGAACTCTTGCTTATCAGAGCTTCTTGTTTCCTATGGAGACCCAACCAGAGTCCTTCTGCAGGATTCAAAATGCAAACTTTTCAAAACGAAACCAATCAAAGTCACCAAGCCCAGAGAGACATGAGATACAAATTAAGCATGATCATACTGCTGCTCAGCTTTTCCCTTTGTTCTATCTACACCGGGAAAGAAAGTTGTATTATGACTGGAAAAAAATAAGACATTTCTTGATCTGCCAACATGTATTTGGCTCTAAAACAAACAAGCAATGCCACACCATTTCAGCTCTTCACACCACCGAGCGCTTTCCCACTCACCCTCTAGCCATCTTTACAGATAAAGCCAAGCTTATTTCAAGTTCTCCTGATGTCTGCAAGTTGACTTCTTTGTTAAACATACCAAAAGCAGTCCAGCCCGGCCTTACACGTTGATTCATAGCAGATGCTTTTAAAACTGTCACAGGGTGTGACAATGGTTTGTGTAACACTTCAGACTGTAACCGGACCTTCAGCTCTGCTGGGGAGAGAGCAGAGTTCACTCTTTGGCCCATACATGCTAATTTCCTGGTGAGGTGACCCACAGATAACCAAGCTAGCAATGTGGAAGCTGGGGATTTATTGCTGTATTTTAGGTTTCCCCATTTCTATTAGATTTTTTTCCTTCACAGCATTATGTAAGAGAGTAATTACAGCTTGCAATAGCTTTCCTTTCTCCAGAGATCCCTGCAAAATATTTGATGAACCTATTTTTCTGCATGTTCTTAAGTCCTCATTGTATATATTAAATAAACTGAGTTCTGAAAGCATTGCTTACTTGGCTATAGAGATACAGTTTTCCATCAGGTGGGGAGTGCTTTTCTTTAGGATCTTTAGTGAAGTCACCTCGAAGTTTTTTTATATGCGTAGTACTCCAGTATTAGTCACTCTACACTAATGAGACACTCAGAGGAGGAATAGTGTCAGAAGGATATAAATCCAAACGATCTAGAAGAACAGAAGAATATACAAAAATGCTATTGCTGCCTGTTGAGATTGTACATCTTTTTGATTTATATTTAAACACATTTTGCCAGAAAAAAAAAGTTACATTGTACATTGCATGTTCTTTTGAACATTAATATATCAATATGAATCAACATTTGAACACTGATCAACGAAACAAGCTGTGAGGAAACACACCAGTTAGTTCTACTCACCTATTGTGTTAGAGAGTTATTGCACATTAACAGAATATTTTTAGAGAATAATAAACACCAAGACTTCAAAGCAGCTTAATCATGTCTCTAATATCAGCTAATGAGAAATTTCCTCAATGCCACTAAGCTGGACTTTGTTAATTACAGTGACTGATCTTACAACTGCCAGGTTTAACTGAAATATTTATTGTCGTTCCTATTTGTTAGCCTAGAACTCTGGATCAGCTACGCGCTGATGTCTGTCTTTGGCATGGACTCGGAACGAACACTTAGAAGCGAACCAAGAAGGCACTTGCTGCCTCTCACCCTGTGTGTACAGCCGGCTATGCTACATAGCCCTAGGTAGCCAAACCCAGGTGAGTAAGACTTCCAGCCTTTCTCCTTCACCTAGACCTAGACTACGGAGTTACACTTCAGAAGAAAAGACAACTCTTTGCAAAATGCTCTGCAACTACTATATTTCAGTATAACAAATTACAAATCGTGTGAAAATTCTTTGGGAATTGTGCAACACATTCATCCGCCCCGTCAGCTCTCGCTTGATTTGTGCCAACTCCAACAGTTTGCACAGTGATAACTTAACAGGTAAATATTTATGAAGTATTTGTGGCAGCTGTTAACCACTTTTACATAATTCTCTTAGGAGAAGATCCATTACATTGGATCACTGAACACATTTTGGGGCTGAGGAAAAATGTTTCTTCAGTTTTCATGTATTCAATAAGCAAGCTCGAGAAAGTCAGACAGCTGCTTTTGAACCAGACTGTGTTTCAATCTAGTTTATCATGGTATGAAGAACTTGAAATGGGTCTCTCACCAAAAGATTTCAAAATGGAAAAGTAATAACATGTTAATTAGAAAATTCTTTACATAGTGAAAGGCTCCCACTGAACAATTACTTTATATTTCACATAATCCTTTTCTAACACAATCTTTACATGGGGAAAAGAAAAGATGAAAGAAAGAACAACAGCATAGAAAACATAATATAAAATGTTATATTTGAGTATTTCCCATGTAACAATTAAATCCTTCTGTGGAGAACTGCCTCAGAGCATTATCACAAACCAGAATAATACTAAAGAAACCTGACAGAAGATATATTCAGTCTGTCCCAGTACAAAAAATGCAATTGAAAATGACAGATTATTAGAGAACCATCAGCTGATACACAAGATTAACATCGTATCTAGTCAAATATCAAATTTAGGCACTCTTTTACACACAGATTTTTTCTTCTAACCAGGGAAACCCAGAGGTAGCATTTGATTACTGAAGATGTTGTTCCAGGGCAATGGACTAGATTGACTGAGTTGACTAAGGGCATATAAAGGTAAAACTCACCAGTATAAATACATATTGTGCATAAAGCAGCTTTAAGTCCCACCCTCAACACAGAAAGCCTCGTAACGTTCACAGCGCCAGCTCTGCAGCCCTACACTTACTGGTGTAGCCAACCACCACGAACAGTCCTATGCCCAACAGTGCCAAACGCAGAATTGCAATTTATGACACTCCATAAATGCTCGCCCCAAACTCAACATGGGGAGGGGGGTGCAGGCAGCTCTTAACAGCTGCTGGACAACAGAGCATACCCTATTACTAAACCAATGTGTGTGTTAGTGCAGTAATGCAATCAGACTTCAGTGGATCAAACAAGTTAACCCTTCCCAGAGTCGATGGCCAGAGCAGCCAATGCTTGACACAGAGGCGCATGCCCTTTTAAAGCAACAGCGGAGTCTGGAAAGAAACTCAGCAGTTATAGAATCATAGAATGCTTGAGTTGGAAGGGACCTTACAGACTATCTAGTTCCAACCCCTCCGCCATGGGCAGGGATGCCACCCACCAGGTCAGGTTGCTCAGGGCCCCATCCAACCTGGTTACAATTCATTCACGCGCATATTCCTCCACAGAATGTTGTGGACAAAAATCAAATAAAGTGCATACATCTCTCTCAAAAGGTATTGTGAATTTACAGAATACAGCATTGGAACTGAAAGACGTGAAAAATTCACAGCCATGTTAGTTAAAGGATTGACTTTGCTTTTCTAAGAAATGTTGAGTAACTGATGAAGCTTGAAGCTGTCCAGGTTGTTTCCTGGAGTATGGCATCCAAGTTCAGATTACAGGAAATCACATTATTTTGATTTTTTCATGATTTTTTTTTCAAATAGATACCTGACACAGTTCTACACAAAGAGACAGCCCTTTTACATAATGCTGAATATCCAGCCCTCAGCAGTCCTTCAAACAGCTCTGCACTTTCTTCCATGGAAGGTTTGCTTTTAGCACTATATTAAGTCAGCTAAGTATTGTCACCCACTTTGTAGTCTCACACAAAACTACAGAAGCCAAGCTAAGACAGTGTCTTGAGCTAGGAGACCTATTAAACAGTATGAATTGAACCTGATCTCTGCTGATACTCATGTTAGCAAAGTGTGCTGAACTGCAGCTGCTAAGGACAGCCTCTCACATTAGCACATCTCATTGTACTAATCAAAGTAACTCAAGCATTTGTAGTATAATTATGATCACTAGAGACTCACAGATAGACTATGTTTAGGACAGTAACTGTAGTCAGCCATTGTGGTGTCTGTAGTCTTGATTCTAGTCTAACAGCTGAAAGAAAGCCTACACACAACCTGAAATGTATTTTTAATAATAATATAGCTAGAACCTTCAGAAATCATCTAGTTTACCCTCCTACTCTTGTATTTTTGAAAATCTCAAAACTGTAGATGAAACACATGTGGAAGATGCTTTTTTTTGTTTGACATAATTACCACATTAACTCTTTGCCTACCAGCAGGCAAAGTGTGCATGTGGGGGAAGTCATTCACAAAAAAAGTAGTTACTTCCCTTTGAGGTGGCCAGCAAGTTCGAAAACTTTTTCATGGTGCTTTTACTCCTTGCTTGTTTCTTTGTATAAGGCACTGCAGTCTGTCCTACCAAATCATACTTATCAAGGGTCTTTTTCCCTAGTTTTGCCAGAAAATTCTATCCACCTTTCAGTACTACAAACTGGGGCTGTAAGAATTACTCCAGCTGCAGCGGCTCCATAGACATCACTCCACCAGAGAAAACCATCACTTCTACCTATTTCCAAACACCTCTTCTGTACCTCATGCTAAAAAAAGGCATCAAGAACAAACAGAAGCTTTACACCATGCAACAGTTCTGCTGCACATGAAGAGACCTTTCTCCCAGGTGGCTTAACAGAACCTTTTATAGCAGGCAAGCCAAAGATTTCTTTTGTTTTCACTTTGAAATCTCAAACTTGAGATACAGTGTTTGTATAATCTAAAGTGACAAAATTTCAGCTAATGTATTATCTTAGAAGTATCTCAGGCAGAAAGAGATACTTTTAACCCATGATTTGGATTTGAATGTGGAATTCATGGTTTAGCATGATTTACACATTCACTGTCCTGAAATGGGGAATTCATAGTTTTCCTTACGATTTTGGCTGTGATGATGTATTCTTATTCATTATATCATTTTTGATTTTTGTAATTACAAATAAACCTGTACTTCATGATTAATGTTCAGTGAAATACTTTCTGTTAACAGTCGAGAAGTCCTTATGCTTTCAGTACTCCTGTGCTAAGCTTTTTGCAATGGTGCTCAACTGGATATTTGAAGTTCCTTCATATATTGTACCTGAAATCAGAAGAGAATAAATTAGAAGACTATAAAACTACGGTGAGTATATGAAGAGAGATGAAAATATTATTCTAACAGTCCAACTAGAACATTTACAATTATGAAGTGAAGCTCTGTTGAGCAAGTTCTAGAAGCAGAATTAATATTCACATAAATGTTCGTATCTTATTATCTGCAGCAATCAAAATATTTTTCTTTTGGTACAACATAATGATAAGAAGTTTTCCTGAAAAGCAACTCCTAGATAACCAGCAAAAAGTTAACTATTAACAAATTGTATCAGTAATAAATTCAAAGGGTAATATTGTTAGAAATGTCAAAGTGTTAGGTTCATGGATTATACTGGTAAACAAATCTTGAAAATAAAATTCTACATAAGTTCAGATCTTTAAGTCAAAGACATTACTTTGAATTTTTTTGAACTGGAATTTTCTTAATGAAACAGGACAAAATGTATACTATTAATATCTAATTAAACATTGTAATTAGCCTTACATACACAACTATTTATACCTAAAGTTTTACCTTCTCACATCGGAGACTTTGAATCAGTGTTGATTACAGATCTCAAGCAAAAAATATCTTTAAAAAATAGCCAGTCATTCATGTACAAACTTTAATAACACTAATGCTACAAGAAATATTTACTTAGAAGCTATCACTCACCTATCTTGCAATCACGGTAGTACTTTTCTATTGGATAATTTTTTGTGTATCCAACGCCACCCATCCATTCAATGCATTTACTAGTTGCCAGTGTTGCAACCTATGAAAATAGTTTCACTGTTACGATTTCAGGATTCAACTTCTTGCAGGTGGCAGTAAATTTTATTCTCTATAGCCGTTTAAAGCAAAGACAAAATACTAAATAAAGCAGTAACTAGAACAAGTGGAAAAACGACAGACTGGTATTTCTGTATTCATCTCATGCAAGCTCTTTTAGAATACAAATAACATTCTTCTAAATCAGAGGCCATCAAGAATTCACTAGCCATTATTGCAATAGTTCATGTGCTACACTATGAAAAAGACCAGCAGAAACATGCAAAACAGCAATTACAAAGAGCCAGAAGCAATCCAGTTCTGAATCATACTAAGCCTTACAGTTGTGACCTGCAGAGTTGAAATGGTCACAAATAAGGTCTCACCATACCATTTCCCCAGCCACAAAAAGAGAATTCTGAGAGAATGAAATCTCTCTAGATGAGTGAAAATAGTAATTCACTTTCTCTTTTAATGTTGCTCCTCTTTTTTTTAAATTTTATTTTGGCCTCTGAAGAATAAACTGCTCAAGCCCCTGCTTTACCTTCCTGAGAAAAAGAAACAAGATAAAAGTACAGCCATAGATTTCACAGCAAAATGTGAATTAAAAGTTGCACATACAGTAACAGAAGAAACTTTCAAACAGCTGTGAAACAAATTTGTTGAATACAGAAGTTGTAGATTACCTCTGCAGCATAGTATTTGGCCATGCTTGCCTCCTTAATGAATGGTCGTCCTGTTTCTACAAGACGGGCTGCATTGTAGGTCAACAACCTTGCAGCCTCCAACTGCGTGGCCACCTGAGCTATCTGATGTTGCATTCCCTGTAATAAGCACACCACAAGTCAGATAGAACTAATATCTAGTACCCAACTGAAATTTCTAGCAAGAATCACCTTTTCTTCCACAAAGGAACATATCTACACTCTAAAATAAAAAATAGTTCTAGAAGGACTGGTAATTCCGCATGCCTCTGTATCTGTGACATCGAAGTCGGGAAAACTCTGAGCCACCAAAGGCCTTTTAGGAACTGCACTCCCATTTTTTCCTTCCCTCTTCTTGGGTTCAGGAGTACTAGGGAACTTCTTGCCTGACTGGCTAGACAGGAGGGTTCAACATGAACCTATTTGAACCCATGAGCACCAAGGAAACTTTCATCCAAATCTCAACGTTCTCCTCAGCAGCACAGGGACAGGGGTTGGTCAAAGTCGTATATTTATTTTGCAATAATCTATTGAGAATATTCATACATTAACATGCCTAGTTCCCTGATGAAACTTAACTGAGAAAGACTTGGAAAAAGTGCCTCTTAAATAAAGTGGAGAACTACTAAAGTGACAACTACTTCTTCCCATGCCCCATACCCATAAGATAAAAGTTAGGAGCGGCAAAGAAAGAACTATAGAGGACATGACTGATGAATGGACTCAAGGGGAAGGAAAAAGGTAATGGAACTCACCTCTAAATGGCAGGTATTACAGAAGAATAGGATTACTTAAAGATACCCAAACATTCTGATAATTGAAAATGAACATTTAGTAGACTAACTTTCTCCTAAAACACAATGAAATCTTTCATCTTATTAGAACATTAACACTCTTCCCTAAAATTTGCAAAAATATACAGGCAGGTAAAAATAACAAAATGATTTGGCAATTATAAATTCCATTTTCCATTCAAAAGATGCAGTTCCAATGATTTCCTAGATATCTGTGGGTACTTCCTAAAATTTGTATAAATTATATGAGTAGTACTAATGTTCCTTCCCTTCTGCTGAAATGTACGTTTCTTTTAACAAGAAAATTACTATACTAATTACAATTATACATCTTCCTTATTAAACTATACATCATTTTTGCAACAAAGAGTCTTTTTCATTTTAAGATACAGATATTATCATGAAAACTAAATGTCTTTGTATAACACAGGAAATATAATAATTCAATCAGTTTTCCTCATCTTTTTATAATTTCTAGTGTCTCCTGAAAAAGGCCTTCCCCTACACCTCATGAAAGCGTATAAAAACTGGAACACATTCTATACACTGTGAGATTAAAATCAGAAGAGAAAGGAATTCCATGTGCATTATTTTTCAAGGCAGTGAATGTATTATCAAGCAAAAAGAGTTATATTAATACTGTTTTGAAGTTTTAAATGATTTATACGCTACTTGCAAAAACACATAGCACTGAATTTATATATTTTACATGGCAGATGAATGCTTATTTGAAATTCTTCTGAAAAATTCTTACCAAATATGGAGTAAAGACATGACAGAAGGTTGAGCACAAATTATGCAAATCAGATAACTCATTTTACCAACTTCATCTATTGTGATCACCACTACTCTCTTGGAGAAAACTTCCCATGAGTTCATTAACAAGTACCTGGAAATCAAATATGCTTTTCCCAAACTGGACTCTTTCCTTTGTATAGGGAATTGTATGGTCAAAACACCCCTGTGCCAATCCTAACATCTGTAAAAAAAATAAGGCATATGTTCAGTAAAAATTAGTTAAGTGAATGAACCTTACAGAGATGAGAGTAAGTGTGCTTCTTCCAGTCGGGTAGTTCAGTACACCGTTGTAAAAAGCTTTGTGTTCAGGAGAAAGGTTTTCTTCTTACCTAATGTGGCTAAAGCTTACACAAAGCCAAAATATAATAAAGGTTCTATATAGAATCTCAAGAGATAGAGTTTTACAATTATTAAGCTTACTGAAGTGAGTCACCACCAAAAAAAAAAAAAATTGTTTGAAGAATAAGCCTATTCCATATTATTCCATTCTTGAATTAAACTTTCTTATTAAAGGCAAAATATTTGTGAAAACACTACCGCTAAATTTTGAGCAAAAGTTATGGGTCAAATGGGGTTTTGCAAATATTACGAGTTTCTAGGAAAATTCTTAATTACAAAGGATAATGACTGTAAACTAAAGATCTATATATCTACATTACACTGTTAGAAATAATTTGAACAATTACTCAAAACCATTGAATACTCCTAATCAGAGTAATTACCCATTTTATAGAAAATACTAGACTGTCAGAATTAGCAATTTATTTCAGAAGTAAGAGAATTAGTGTAATGGAGGGACAAATAATTTTTGTTCCAGCATTGTCTAGAAAGAACAACTCAACAAAACAATTTTAGAATTTGTCTTTTCACATACCCTCTTCACTCAGCAGCAAAGACAGCAAAACACAGTTCTTATCTTGGAGGATTACGCCTGGGAAAACTACATAGTAAAATTTAAGAAGAATTAACTTCCATCTACCCTAGTGTTTGATTTGTTAGCCTAAAGAAACATCATGAAATCTGGAAAATAAACTAATTTTAAACTTTTTAAATAGACAATTTTGAGAATTGTATTCCATTCCAAACAAGATAGTAAAGAAAGGACCCTGCCTTTCATATATCCTGGAATATATAACTTTTAGTAAGTAGTATCAGTTAGTTTCATTATATAACTACTATACATCTGAATGCATTCTTTCTATCTAGTTTCTGTCCTAAGAAAAACAAAAATAGGAAATTAGCTTAAGGGAAACATCGAACAAGGAAAAAAACAAAAGGTAAATGAATAGAATGAACAAATATTAAAGGAGCAAAGTAACAGTGTATGGTAAAATTGGAATCTCATAAAAGTTTTTAAGTCAAGATGGGATACTTGAATATGGCAGTCAGCTGTCACATCAAGCAGCTTATGTCAAATTACTTTTAATGATGTCCAGTAGTGTATAGACATTTTTGGATAGATCCACATATTAAGTTGAAAGCCAGTGGCTCCAAGAAGATAAAAATATGACTCTGACTGGGTTCAGACATTTACTCCTTTTTCAATTAAAGTTCTAGAAAAAAGCCACAATACATACAAAAATGATTATGTGGGAAAAGAACATAAGAAAATAATGCAGTGTGCTGCTAATTAGCTGTACTGGCATATTTGTTGCCTTCTTATATAAACTTGTGCAGATGAATTAAGTAGATCAGCTTCAGCACCTGTAACGATATACACAGCTACCTTGCACTAAAACTGTCTGAAACTGTTTTCACAGCCATAATTACATTTTTATAAAATGTTCATCATCTTTTAAACCTATCACTACTGCAAAACTTAATTCAATACTACAGGGCTTTAGAACTGCTGTTATTGTCCATTCAAGCACATTTCTCATGACTTGAAGGTGCCAAAAAAGTAGTAACTAAGATATAACAACTGCCTGACCTTAACTTTTAATTAGGTTATAAGTCTAACTTGAAGTAATTAAGAGAAAAAGCCAGACCATGTATTTTACTGCCAGAGCATCTATATTATTTATATCTCTGAGAACAATGGGGCCCATGGCTCTAGTTTTTAAATGCCATATCCGACAAAGTTTAATCACAGATAATCTTTAGAAATGACGGAAAAGCAGACCCATTCAGCTGCATAGTATATTGTCATGTGGAAAGTCTAAATTTCATGAGGACTATTACTCCTGGTCTGTCTGCAATCTGGAGCAAAACGTAAGGGAGATAGGTAGTGCAGACACATCGCACCCTACACAGCACTACTACATCCACAGCAAAACACAAAGAAAAGATTACTTTTAAAAGCAAATTCAAAACATAAAAGCTTGTCATTAAGCTATTTTGTTATAAGGCTGAATCTGATTTTCACTGAAATCAGCAGCAGTCTGAGATCCAAACTGAGTTTACAACAAAATGCAGCATTTGGAAATAACTCCAAGAACAGTAAATATTTTCTCTAAGATGCCATAAGGTACAATTTTCAAACACAACAATGAGCAAGGACACTTCTGCTACAAAAATTAATCCTTATTTTAAAAACAAGTTGAATTTTGAAAATAAGTTGTTGGGAAAACATCAGTTACCATAAGGTCACATTTGACAATCCCATCCAATCACAGTTGGAAGCATTAATATTATACATTTCAGTATGTTAAATTTTCCAAAGAGCTAGTCTTCAAAAAATAAATTTGCGTACTGGGAGATAAAAATGGTGATAAATTTCAGTAGCAGTAAGTTAACCACCAAAGACATACTCATTGCCATTTAATGTTTTCTAAATCTATTGCTTATACCACCGATGGAGAATTCTATCATTTGCAGTTGTTTCAGCATGTTACTGTAACTTAGACACAGGGACAGTGACATCTAGTGGCAATACAGTTTTTAATAAAGTATTTCCTAAATATTTTATTCTCACTAGCTAAAAATACTTTGTAAGTTTCAATCCAAATTCAAAGTTATATATTGGTTGTATTCAGTATTAAACAACGTTACCCACCTGTGCAGCAATACCTATTCTGCCGCTGTTTAGCATTCCAATCGCATACTTATAGCCTTGTCCAACCTGTCCAAGGATATTGGTCTCAGGAACCTAAAGAATAAAATCATTCAATTATTCCTGTTCTATTCTGCTTTGCAACTGCTAGACATGTTCACAGGTGAATTAGTGTACATTTTGTTTAATGTTCCCCACAAACGAAGGCATAAAACATAAAACAGACATTTGCTTCCTAGAATATCTAATTAGAACATTCCCTGACACACATGATTATAAACTAACGATTGAGAAAAACCATCAAAATTTAGAACTCAATCCCCCTCAAGCCTTTTGAGAAATGGGGAGCAAAAAGATGAAGAAAGCCAAACAATGAAAGGGGGAAAGCGTGTGTGTGTGTGCGTGTGTGCGTGCGCAGAATTGGGAATTTAGTTGTCTTTCCTTACTTGTGGTCAAGCTCAAATCATATACTTATGCTTCAATAGCTAAACAGCTTACAATACCTTAACATTTTCAAATGTTACTGGGCAAGTAGAAGATGCTCTGATTCCAAGCTTATCCTCCTTCTTCCCTACATGTAGTCCCTCTGCGTTGCGATCTACTATGAAGCATGTAATTCCCCTGTATCCCTAGGATGAATTAAAAATAATCAAGGACTTTTTTTTATACTAGTATCACCAAATGGTTATACAAATATCACATTCCAATACTGAAATTTTATACCTGCTTAGTACTGCTTCACTAAATAAAACACTGGCACCATCATCTGCTCCCTCTATGTCTACTAATTATAGTTTAATAAAGACCAAAGTAGACCATTCCATTAAAATATTCCACGTGGAAAACAGAATAATCTTAGAAGTTCTCTTCAAGATCTCAGATCACGATTTGGACAGGACACTAAATAAGACGCGTGACAATACACAGAATGTACAGCCAGTCTAAATTCTGGCATCTCTACGTGCAGGTTCACAGTCTGCACATTTGAAGTCTTAAAGTAGATCCTTGAGGTACAGCAGTGAGTCCTGATAGCTGTTGCTTTCTCTTTCTCCCTCCGTTTTATCCTTATTCCCCATTCTCTCCCCTTTCGCCCACTCATTCATGCTTCCTCAGCATATCCCCCTGCTGGAACCACAGCACTCTCTCTTACGCAACAACATTCTACAAGGCCCAAGACAGAAGTGTGAGGTGCTCCAGGCCATGCTCTCATCTCCTCCTAACATCCACAGCACCTCCTCTCATTAAGAGGGTGACACGGTGAGGCAGGAAAAGTCCTGCAGTTCTTGTGGAAGAATTGCATGTTATTAAAGAGGAGGCTGTTACTTAATCTTTGAACATCAATGACTTTTAATCTCCTTTTTGAATATTTAAATGTAAAACCAAATATCTAACTTTAAGAAAACAATGTATTACATATTTTTTCAAAATGTTATAATAATATAGTAACAACTCCAGATTGTAAGGCAATGGACAGGAGTTAACAAATATGGAAACTGACGTATCAAATGTATGTTCAGTTTATGAAGTACTCAAATCACCCACCAGATTGCGACAATATGAATAAAATTTCAGAAAGCAACATGATGCTCAACTGTTCTAGCCAAGAAGAGGAAAAAACAATTTATTAATCAGAGCTTTAAATTTTAATTTAAAAGGTAAGTATCTTCAAGTCAATTTTTTAAGAAAGAGATACTGGAAGAAGTTTAAAAAATAAAGAAAAGTTCTAAACAACTTAGCTTTGTATTTGATTATCTCTCTACTCTTGCGGTACAGTGTATTTTTAAAGTCTGCAGTTGATTTTTCTTAGTCTTTACTACCTATATCCAAATCGGTAAGTGACAAAACTTGAAACATGCATATTCAGGCATGTGTTTTTTTTCTACCTGGTCATACTTTACTACTATTGTATACTTGTTAATTATCAACTGCATGTAGCCTAAACTCTATTTTGTCTTTTACGAACAGCAACTGGTCAGTTATGTCAGAAGTGTCACAAACAATCTATCTGTTCTTCCATTACTGAGAAATGCATGCTGTGCTCTCCACCTAAGCAATTATGATTCCGACATTTTTATTTTCCCTGGTGGGAGGAATTTATTAAACTGCTCAGCAAGCTCTCTATTTCTGTTGGGAGATATTTTAAATGTTTGTTCTCAGCTAGGAAAAGGTGCAAAGAATATTAACCTCTAACATCAGATTATTAATATAAAATCCATAGTATCATATATCATCAGCTGTCATTGAAAATGCAATTATTCTTTAGCAACTTACTGAGGCAGGATCTGTATTTGCCATCACGAAGAAAACTCCTGCATGTTCTGCTAAGCTAATCCACATCTTTGAGCCATTGATAATATAGTAGTCTCCTTTCTTTTCAGCGCGAGTCTTCAAAGAAAAAGCATCACTGCCAGATCCAGCCTCCGACAGACAGAAACTGCCTATCTGTCAGTTGAAGGGAAAAACTCATTTTACTTGTTTTTGAATATACAGGCACAGCATATAAGGAGTTCTGCAACAAAAATAGTCATCAGCAAACACAAGCCTCTCAAATTCAAACATTTTACCCCACTGCCTCAAAGTAACTAAGTTTCAGATATGGAGATTAACCACGGAAACACTACATAATTACATGTCTCTCCTACTCAACTGCTTTAAAGTTCTTTCCACAGTAAATTAAATTTTAATGAAACTAGTAAGACCCTTTCCACTTCTACACCTCAGCTACTGATGACAGGACATATCTGTCTCACTACAGATCTCAGCTCTAACAAGTGTTTCAAAGTTCACATATACAGATTATTTTCCAATGCTGCTGTCACCTATTTAGTTACTGAAAAACAAACAAACAAACCACTAACATTATGTAACTACCGGAAACTGTATTATATTTTAGTAAAGTGAGACTTTGACTCACTGTATCTTTAGCCACTCTGGGCAAGTAAGTTCTCTTTTGTTCTTCTGTTCCGTAAGTAGTAAACAATTTATTTATCATTGTATTTTGGAGTTCACATAGAAGAGCTACAGCTGGATCAACTTTGGCCAATTCTTCTACCACCAATATGACTGAAAAAAATGAAGCTCCAGTTCCTCCATATTCTTCCCCAAGCTCAATACTCATCAGCTGAAATGTAAAAGATGCAAGTGTATCAGTCTTTCTCATCAGTTCTCATCAACAATTTGTTAGCATAAGCTGACATAGAGATTAAAACGGAAACAACAGAATGTAAATATTTCCAGATCCTTCCCCAAAGACCTAGGTCCCTTCTATACCCTTAACAAGCTAACAATTTATCACAGAAGTTGACAGACAACTTACGCAAGAAATAACAAGTGCAGTATACAGGCCAATCATCACCCTGACTAATTTGATTGCATTTTGCAGGACAACTGCAATCTCAACATGTCTAATATTTAGAGTTATCATTGTATAAAATGATGTTCTCATCACAGACAAGCTTTAGATTTGATGGCAGGAAAGGCTACAACTGAACCCAACAATGATAAACAGGTTATCTGCAACACAAGCCCTTGTGGTTGCCCAGTACTCTTGATACCCTTTTCCAGAGACATGTATCAAAGTCATGCTGGTTCTAGGATTCTGTGCAATTATGCTTATCCAAGGAAAAAAAAAAAGTGTGAAAGATAAGGAAGTCAAAGATAAGACGAAGAATGTGGTACGGGGGTGGGAAGATGGAAAGAATAGCACAGTAAAAGTTGGAGAGATAATGCAGTAAAAAAGAAGAGAAAGTTGCCCTGCTGCTGATAAATCCAAAATTTTCAGTGATTCATTAGTTCATTTGACTTACATGTCTCAATCTTTTAATCTAAAAGTCTGAAAAGCGGATAGCAAGAAATTGCTATTAGTAGCGTCACTTTTTGACTACAAGATTAAGTAAAAGTGTACAGACCCCTTGTTCAAACAATCCCTTTATTACAGAGTCTTCCAGTTTCGAATTCTCATCCATTTTTTGCACAAAAGGTGCAACTCGTTCCTGAGCAAATTTTTTCACTGTAATGAGAAGAAAGAAAGTGTGTAAGTATTCTAACACTCTACTTGAGGATCAATATAACACTCATACAGTATTTCTGAGAGGTTATGCATATATTCTCTGACTCTCCCAGACAATTTAATAAAAGGACAAGAAGTTGCCCAAGTGAAACAAAGTAATGTGCCACAATGCTCAATTAACATTGCTTTCTCAACGCAGCTACAAGTCTGTTTACTGAAACAAACACTTCCTATAGACTCAGAAACTTCAAAAGCATCTCAGCAACACTTACATTAGTTGACAAAAAAAAAGAAAATATTTCAAATACACCCCTTATTTTGTTAGCTGTATCTTATTCTTTATAAATTTAATCTGCATTTTGGAAAGATGGTCTCAGGCTTTAAAACATGTTGAGTGTACAAGATCCTGTAAATAACACTGTTCCCGTTCAGTTTGAGCCTTTCTTAAGCTTTCCCCCAGGTGTGCATGTTCTCACTCTTCCACCTTTGTTCTGAGGACTCCTTCTGAAACACCATCTTCTTCATGCAGGCCCGACTACACTGCAGACACACATATGGCATCTGCCACCATTCTGGGTATACTTAAAACCTCTGTAACCCAGCTGGAGCAGTTACCCGTAGCTGAACTAAACACTTCAGAAAGGGCATGAGTCAATGTCAGGCAACTTCACTGCTGAGATGGCAAGTTTTGAACAGTTAATATTTACTTATGCAGAGTAAACTGCACTATGGTACCTGGAACTGTGCTATGGTAACATGGAAAAAGGACTGAAAGAACATTACATTCTTCTCTCGCGAACCAGAGCAATTTTAAAATTAAGCAAAATCCCACAAAACAATCTCAATATTTAACTAGAATTAAATAATGAAAAGGATTTTTTAAGGTAAAATGTCCCTTCTAGCCAGACATTTCTGAATTTTAACCACATAGCAAATAGGTACCCATATTTTTCAGCATTGTTTCCTCTTCAGTGAATGTTTGAAGCGGAGCACAGACAACTCCATCACTGGCTAGATTTGGCATAAGTTCCAATTTGGAGGATCTAAAGACACATGGAGAAGCCCTCCAAGAAGCTGCCAAGTACGCTGGCATATTTCTTTTCAGCTGTTGAAAATAAATACAGAACATCAGAACAGTTAACAGAATTTGCATTTGTAGGCCATAATATTTGATACTTTATATTTTAATACAGAAAATACTGTCTTACCCAGTGCTTTTATTTAGTAACAGAATAGGAAATATAACTTACACTCAATTCACCTGACATCTATTAACACAAAACAATTTTTTTTCTAGAAGTTTGCTAACACAATATTATTCTCCAAAATACTCAAAAACATTAATTTTAGTCAATTTTAATGTTTGTAGCAAATAAACCTCCCTGATAGTACTTATTTTTAAAGATGACTTTGCAAGTCTGCTGCAATATTCATAGTGATAAGTATACATTTTGACAGAATTAATCTCTTCATTTGCAAATACAATAAGAGTAAATGTAAAATAAGAATGTTTTTACAAAAGAAACTTTAATAGTCAACTTTAATAACAGACTTAACTTTCTCCCTGATTTTCCACGGACCAGCAACTCTCACTTCTGAAGCAATCTGACAGCCATTTGTCTGGATTATCAGTACTTTGCTGTGAGAAGGCATGACTTTAACAGCACTGGGGATTTTTGTGTTCAAACCGAGTTCTTCTTCACTGCTTGATGATTTTCAGATTAAGCACGCATTTCATAAACCAAGCCCTGGCATCTGAATGTTTCTACATAGTTTAAATCCTACAGCTAGTATGTTGATAGTACTGTGTAACTAATAGTGTGTCTTATTTCGTTGATTTATTAAAAAAGTATAGGAAGGAACTAAAACTGAGGGATTTATGATTAACCTCTCCCCTCTCAGAAGCCTCTTCCCATTCATCCATGATATAAAACAATCTCAAATGACATCAAGAAGTAGCTATTCATCCAAGAGAGCAGAGGTATTACCGTTGGGTATTGTTTTACCGTATGGGGAACTGCGTTAGGCATACATGGCAAAATCTTAGAAGTAATGAACAGAACAGACAGCAGCTTCTGGGAGCAAGCTACACATAGTGATTGTCACTGGGTGGACACAGATAATGTGATAGAATTAGTTTTGCATCTTGGAGAGCTATAAACTACTTACTGCTCAAAGAATTACTGAAGCAGGTAACAGCATGCTGTAGAAAGGGACACATTTTTGGTTTGAAAGTTAATATACTTTCTAACAACAGATTAACTTCTTAGGATTTTTTAAAAGTTACATAACAAATATGAGCTGGCTTAAGAAGTAACAGGCTAACAGTAACTAACCTACTGCAAAATTTATTTTGCGGTATTCAAAAGCAGTATTCAAAAAAGAAGAACAGTTCGACTGACCGACCTCAAAAGAGGCAAGACTAAAAAAGGCTCTGCTCTCATACCTCCCAAAACCCTGCTTACTCTGTGGCTAATGTCTTAAGATCAGATCTTTGCTACAGATTTCTGTCACTATTGCTATGTCAGTCTGTAGTGCAGACATTCACTTCTTATCAAGACAACTGCTGACAGAAACCCCCTAGTAGAGACACAGCTGTGCCATAAAAATAATGTATAGATGAACATTCTCCTGCCAACATGCATTTTTGCTAGCGTGCACTCTTAACCCCACAGCGAGCAGACTGAGAGACTGTGCTGTAAACAGACTGCTACTTAGCTCACAGAACGCAGGACAAGTTTGCAATGCACATTGTGATAGTAGCGTTCCTCAAAAAACGGCAGAAACTTTGGGGTCAAGAACTAAAAATTCCTTTGATCCTTTCAATAATTACTCTCTTCCATGACGGCTTTCAATACCTGTCATCTCAGTGGCTGAAGAACTGATGTAAAACAGACCTACGGACCCCTTTTGTCTTAGACACAAGATGCCCAAGTCTATTACAAGTAAGGAACTCCAACAACATTGGCACAACCAGTCATGCATGACAAAAAAAAATAAGAAGTTGTAATACAGAAGACAGATACTGCTGTGAACACTCAATGTTCATTCGTATTCAAGTCACATAAGACATAAATACTGACTACACACATATACCACATAAAGGCATACTATACTAGACTACATAAAACAAATACTGACTAGTGGGGCTGATTCATGAATACCAAGTTTAGATGATCAGCAATAGTTGCAACACTTTCAAATGAAGACCAAGCCATTGGAGTCGCCATAGGTCTTCACAGAAAAACAAAACAAGAGTTGCTTTAATAGCGAAAAAAAACCAAGGCATCTGTGTTCTTGAAGCTGTCAGTCAGGAACTGATTACACATAGAACATCCATCTATGGTAAGATCACTCAAAATCTAGATGTGCAAGACTATTAAACATTCACTTGACTAAGTCAGTGTTCTTGGTAAAGTCTGAGAAGGAAAAACATATATATATATATATATACAAAAAACATATATAAATATACACATTTAACACAACAGGCTTCCTGAACAGTTATAGGACAACAAGTCATATGTAATTCCTGCTTCTAGAATGCTTCTTTCAGTACTTTATTTCCAAGTACAAAGAAAAGAGCATTTTTCTTTCATGGTGGCAAAACCAATGATGAACCATTGAGAATATTTCACCAGTACTGACAAAGAGCTGCCAGGAAAAATGCACTGTGCCTTTTTCAGAATACGTAACTTTTTGAAAAGCTGCAAGTAGGTATGCTCAGGATGCAAAAAGCCAGTGCTGTCGAAACAACAACTGGTAATACTCTGGGCATCACCTATACTTTCCTTTATGGTACTTGACACTGGGATGTAGAATTATTGACCATGCAGGTGAACGTCACTACAGGCATGCAGAACAAGAGCACTCTGTCCTGTCCAAAGTAGGAAGTTCAGATTTTGTCAGCCACAGAGGAAAATGTACAGATTTTTCTCATATGCTTTCATGAAAATGGGAAGCTGGGCAAACTTTGCTGAAAGCAGCTCAGCAAGGACAAGCACAACAAGTGCACGGCGCTATACTGGCTGAGGGGATCTGCCAAACGCCCGGCTAGCAAGCAGTAGCTCTGCACAGGAAACAGCTCAGTGTTTGTTACAGGTTACAGACTGTATTACGGCAGACCCATACTTGGCAACAATGCCAAAGGTTTTACGAAAGTTAGTAGTCAAGGTAGCCATCCCCTGAATTCACCTCCCCTCCCTGGCCCTTTGTAGAGACCATCTCCAGGCTTTCCTCATCCTCATGAGCTTTCACTTGCATGCTCTTCCTCTGCAACTAACTCACTTGGGGGTGGCAGAGAGAGGTGTCCTACTGCCCAGGAGAACCAAGGGCAGCCCTTGGCATACATACGCAGACACTTTGACAAACACTTGTCTGATACCTGACTGAGACGGCGCTAGACAATAAAAGCAATTATTCCTAACAGGGTTACCTCAAAAAGTCTTAAAACCAGCAGGATGTCCCTGAGATGGAGCCTACACTGGCAACTCACTCACATACCTGTGGGCTGCTGCTCTGTGTATTTCACTCCTGAGTAATGGCATGGCATAGAAGCGGTTGGTTTTGACTTCAACATTTAGATTCAAAAAATGTCAAACGTTACTGTTTACAATTTTATTCTTAGAAGTCATGCAGTCATATAGTACTATGATTTCAGATTGCTATTTAAAGTGCATCTGTGCTACTCAAATGCTTTGATACGGCTTCACTGCCTTTTTTTTCTCCTGTTTTTCTGTAGGTCGGGCAATGATTTATGCTCCTGAAAGATTCCGGCTGCCTGCCCTCCTAAAAGCATGTATTTGAAACATGGTTTCTGGGTTGCTGATAAACAAAAAAATCAATGTTATCTCAACTCTTACCTTCACCTCAGCTCTTTAAAAATGAGTTCATCTGGTTTCGTTCTGTTTGTTTTACAATCGAAAATGGGATTTTAATGCCGGTGGACATGGCAGCAGCATCAAGACATAAATAAATAAAAGGCCACAGCAACGTATATTTTCCTAAGCTCACTCTCCCTTCCTTGACGACTTTCCCTCCTGTGTTTGCCCTAGCTGGATTCCTGACAGCTCCCGTTTCTCGGCAGAGAAGCTCCACCACAGGAAGCTTGCCTGCCCTCACTCTGGGGTCGGCTTTCTTAATTTCAGCTGTCACAACACATCCACAATCGCTCACGAGAAGGTCCCGGGTCCAGCACGTCTTCTCATTCTGCACAGCAACGGCTCGTGTGCGGCAAAAGCACACAAACAAGCAACCAGAGAACAAACGGGGTTTCTGCGCGCTCCCTCTGTCTTTTGACTACCCCTCCTGTGCCACAAGACCTCTGTCTGCCTGGATGAAGAAGAGGAGGCATCAGGGCACCTCCGCGGCCGGGACCGGGCCGCCCTCCNNNCCGCCGCCACGCGGGCCGGGCCCCCCCCCCGCCGAAAGACCTGCGGGCACGAGGGACCGCCACGCAGCAGGACAAGCGGGGCTCCCCAGTCCGCCTCTGCCCCCCGGGCCGGCGGCAGCGGCCTCGAACGGCGCTTCGAGGTCACAAGCGACCCGCGTCTCGCCGGGCCGCTGGCACCGCCTC
>VXAL01003464.1:52815-69036 GCA_013399475.1 Chauna torquata
CCCGATTTCCTTAAAAGAAAATGGGCTGCATATATATGCTTGTAGTCATGCTACTTTATTCTCTTACAACCATTATTCCTGAAGTACGATCGAGTTCTTACTAAATGTGTTTTTACTCCTGGCTTTATGGTGTCTGAGTTGTTTCCTCTAGCTGAATTCTTTGGACAAAATACTTACAATAATGCCTTTCATTGAAGCACATTCTATAGCACTTCTTCCACAGTAAACCTAGCCGGCATCAGCACTGTAACTAATGTTACATCGAGCAGCTGCACCTGCGTAGCAAATCAATAACCAGTATTCTGTGCGCCGGTTCAAAGCTGAAGGAGGCATAGCTGTCTATGCAGAAAATGGTCTTTACAAGGAGAACTGGAAGAACGTTTGATGTTGTCAGCCCATTCAAGTACATGAAACATGAGCTGGTCTGCTCAGGTTCTAATAATTAAAATTGCATTTACTAGCTTGCAGCAGTGACATGGCAAGTGTCTGGCCTATTACCATTCTTCCCTGAAAAGGAGAACTGTAAGTTGTGTATCTGCTTTTAAAAAAAAAAAAAAGTATCACAGGAGGTTCTTATGTGCATACAAATGTAGAGATTTGTTGTCAAATTGTGGTAAATTACCTACACTAAAATAAGAAAGATGGATGCCTGCAAATTAAATTTGTGAGGTAGAGAAAGGAGGATCCCCAAAATACTGTCTTCTCCCACTCTGATTTCTTAATGTTACAGTGTGCTAGAAGATGACCCAGTCAGGACTGTACATTATACTACATTGTCCTGTGTTCTCCTTCCATATCTTTAATTCATGTTATCTTTTTGTTTTATTGCAGGAGACACCAGCAAATGGAACACAAATTGACTTAAGCCTATGTGAGGCTGGTGACACCAAAAAAAAGGGTAGGCAAACTTGATGTGTTCAAAACTAATGTAACAGTGTTAATAGTTGAGGATACTTAGCTATGATGTGAAAGAACATATTCATCTGGATACAAAAAGTGAACTAATGCTTGTAAATAACTTTGAAAGGAGAATATGTTTGTGATTAAATACGGTCTTGAGCTCAGGACTTGAGTTTTTGTATGTCACCTAACGTTTAGTGTAGTAACTATTGGAAGACAAAGATACTCTTATCAGAAAAGTAGCTCTGTAAATGACTTTGATTGTAATCTGTAGGAATAATAATGTGAGTGGCTCATTTTATTCTTTCCAACTGAATCCTAACTAATGTATTCACAAATTTATTGCAAATTGAGACTCTAAAGTTTTGTCATTTACACTCCCAGGAAAGAGCATGACAGGTGACTTCTGGTGAATACTTTTTTTTATTTCAACGTGTAATGATTAAGTGGATTAAGACCATTACAGGATAGGAAACTGACATTTTGGGATGAGAGAACTATGAAATATTGATTTCTTCAAGGCTTCTTTCTGTCTTTGCTAATCATGTAGTCACTTCCCAACATGAGACTGCATTACAATTGCTATGACTGAATTCCGCAGCTCTGGGTCTTTTTGGATCCGCTTGTTCAGAGAAAATATTCAAACTGTCAGTGAGACAGAAGTGTGTTTCAGTGAGATAGATGCAGTGGATGAAGTCTTTGAAACACTTTTACTGGAAAAGTAGACATTCTAATAAAATTTATAGCAGTAGAATGTTAGAACTTGTCTTCCAAAACAAGTTTCTTTTTTTACAGCCCATGGGGTTGGGAAGAATAATGGACTTACTTCCTTTTTTTTTTTCTTTCTTTCTTTCAGGGAAAGTGGGGAAGCTGTGCTCTGTGCTTTGTCTGACGTAACAGGAGTACATTTTTGAGCATGCTTGCTACTTAGTAGGGAACTAAAGTTCAGGTACAATCCATTTAAAGAAAAAAAAAAAGCAAGTCAAGCAGTGTCTTGTTGACTTCGATTATGTCATTTTATCCAGTTTTATATAGTCCTTATGTTACTGTTGCTGCAAATTATTTCCACACTAATACTTATTAAATGATCTTTAACAAGTTAAGATTCTGAAAATAATATTTTTTGTCAAAAATTTGTCAAATTGTCGATTTATGCATTTAGTCACAAAATATAAAAGTAATCCCTCACTTTAGAAAGCCTGGTTTTATGAATGCATTCAAATTCAATGAAACTTGTGATTTGAAAATATTTTTCCTTCTAGGCACAAGAGGCTGTAAACTTAAAGAGTGAATATGGGTGAAAAGAAGCCAGAACCTTTGGACTTTGTAAAAGATTTTCAGGAATACCTTACACAGCAGACTCACCATGTTAATATGATTTCTGGATCAGTTAGTGGAGACAAGGAAGCAGAGACTCTTCAGGGAGGTAAGCTAATTTCAGTGCTGTCGGTTTTTTTGTGAGAATGACTGCACTGTTTAAATTCCAGATAATTATGCACACTACTACAATTGTATGGAAGCACTTCTAGGAGTAGTTTTCACATCACAGAAGATGTGTAAGTACCTTAATCAGGGTTTGTTCTCATAGTTCTGTATATTTGACGAGCAAGGGCACACAGAAGCAGCGATATTTGGCATATTCTCACAGCACAATAGCTAGTATCCCAGTGATTCTCTATTGAAAACTGTGTTGCATTATTCACAGCTGGGACCGAAGGTGATCAAAATGGTCTGGATCATCCTTCTGTTGAAGTTTCACTGGATGAAAACTCAGGAATGTTAGTGGATGGGTTTGAAAGGACATTTGATGGAAAACTAAAGTGTCGATACTGCAACTATGCCAGCAAAGGAACGGCACGGCTCATAGAGCACATCAGAATTCACACAGGTATGCAATATTCTACAGTACTTTGCTGTGAAGCATTGTGGTGTTAGCTTAGTATTATGGTTTGCATGCGAGCAGCTGGCATCTTCAAGTGGTGTGATAGTTCTTAAAGCTACCCAACAATTAACTTGCTTTTTGTTTTATTTTTTTTAAATGCCTGCTTACCTTTATTGTTGCAGACTGCTGAATTTGAAATAAATATGTATGGGAATAAAGTTCAGCATGAAAGCATCAATGCTTTTGAAGGGCCATAAAGGTAGCTTTTAGTTTTTCCTTGGTAATCAGAAGACTGAAAAATGTATGTGCTGGCACGTGGGGGCTTTTCTTTCTCTGTTGTTTAGTTACGAAAATATTCCTGTTTTGTACAACATTCTAGAGTGAAAGTACTAAAAACAGAAGGAAGAACGAACTACTCAAGTGTGAGGCCATAGCAAATAAGTGCTTAAAGCCAGCAATAAAAAGTAAAAATTACTGTGGCTTGCTTAACAGCATTTGCCACTGAGTTTATAAAACTGAAAAGCTAAAGTCGCAATAAAGGTAAGAATACCCTAAAGTGTTTGTGAAGGCAGCTCCAACTTCTTGGCAGTTGAGAGAAAACAAATGAAAAGGCCTTTTAAAGTCTGACTTTGATGCTTGCCTAGTATGTTGCACTGATATGGAAGACTTTATGGCTACTAATTATGGTAATTAGGGGAGTGGGCATGAAATCGCATTCAGCAAAGAATGGGAGTTGTTACAGTTTTTCAGTCTGGTGGGTATATGGCCTGTCTGAAACTTTTAACTCAGTCACTTCAACAGTCTTGTGTAGGGGGCATCCTGGGAATCACTAGAAGGAAGCATATTGTTGTAACTTGGATGTAGTTGTAAATCTTCTTAGGTAGAGTTGGTGTTAGTCAGATGTCGACTTTGCTGTGAACCATTGTTTCTACATAGTAACTCCCAGGATGTGTTTTTGGGAAGTCAGAGCTCCTTGCATGGTCCCCGCAGCACTGACCTGTTTTTATCGGGCATAATGGGATAGCAAATGGCAACCAACTAGAAATCAAGAGTTCTGAGGTTCAGATTCTGAAAATCTTGTAAATTCTTCTCATGTACTAGCATGAGCTACCTTTTTGTGTAGCTGTTGCCATTTTCAGCTTCCCAGTGGAAATTTTGTGTAGTTCCAATACTGGATAAAATACTGTGGTTTGTTTACCTGTATTTGACACAGTGTTAACGTATGGCTTGCTGCAGATTTGCAAAGCAGCAATGTGTCTTGAGCTTTTTTTTTGTCCACAGTTCTTGATAAAGCAGTTACAGCTTCACCTACCATTTGTCTCAAGTGGTACGTAGACAATGAGAGAGATTTTTCTTTTAACAGCTTTACTTTGTGCAGTGCTATTTCTGGGCTTGTGAAACAAGGATCATGTAGTGGGAGCAACTGTAACAGTTTAGGATGACAAATGGTGTTTAAAGATGCAGAGGTAACATCAACTTTAAAATTTCATGTCTTTTCAGTAGCGTAATAGCTATTGCCATCTAAAAGCTTGCATCCTTAAGCCCCTGGTTACTGCTGGTCAGTTGTCAACATGAGCAGATGGACTGCTAGAGCTGTAAGGGGAAACATAAATTGCTACTAGATGATGTTGGTATTGTATTGTGTGTTTGCTGATTCTTGAGATGTCTTTAATGGCTTTGTTTGCATGGGGTTCCTCAAACAGAATGACTGAAATAACATGTTGTTACTTAACATTAAATGTCATAAATCTTTGCTGTACCAAAGAGCAAAAATGAAGTTTTCTTTATTTAAGTATCAGAATGTGGGTAATACTACAGTGTCAGCTTTCCTTCTCTTACTTTAGGAAGTTGCCTACCGTTTTTTATACTCTCAGATCTTAGCTGAACAGTTCTCTTCTGTTCTCAAAATGCCTTCTTATCCTGCTGCTACTCTGGGGAGTAGAGGTCACTTAGTGGCTTGAGCTAGCAGAACAGTACCTGCTAGAGATTATGATCATTTCAGCATGGTTGTAGTATTCAAAAGCAAGAAAGATTCCAATTAAAAATTGAGAGGCTGAGAAATGTCTTCAAAATTTCTGACCCAGTGGTAATTATTCAGAAGCAAGCCTTCTGTGAACTGCATAACTTCTGATAACAGGAAAGCCCTTTTTAGCATGAAGCATAGTACTTTGGGTTTGTGTCTTGGCTAACATTTTGAGTTTTTCATGGTTGCAGCATATGATATTGTTAGCATTATCCCAGACCTGAACTTTGAGATAGTAAGAAAGACAAACAGTGTGTAAAACTAACAGTGCTTTGTATGCCGTTTTTTGTTTCAAATAAAATGGTGGCTTTGACTTCCAAGTTTTAGGAAACAGTGGAAGAGCGGAGCTTTATGTGTGGGATGCCTGTTCTCAGTGCTTCTGCAAGTGTTGCCAATATTGGAGAGTATATGCATGACTCATTTGATCAAGCAAACTTTCACAAAGGCCCTAGGAAAAGATAGCCAAGCTGATGGCATGCATCACTGTGCTACAAAGTCATGCAGTATGAATTATTTCAGTTTCAGGAAGCTAACTAGCAGTGAGAGAGGGATACAGGGGATGTCAGCCTACTGTTCATCAAAGAGCTTCTGCAGTTGGGATGCATCTTCACACGGTGAATGCTTTATAAACAGAATACTGGTTCAAATATTTTCAATACCTACTGAAATACCAGTGACTGCACAATGGTAAAAGTTCATTTCCCTATACCAGTCTGTTCAGTTCTGTGATATAGGCAAGAATCTCGGGCTGCCAGAGATATCTTTTCTGTATTGTCTACCCTTTGCCTTTTTAGCAATGTATGTGATACCCATAATTTTAATATAGCACTGCACGGTGACCTGATGGCAACACTATTTTGCCATATCTTTAATGGCTCTTTCAGAAAGCCCCGCTTTGTTTTTGTTGTACACAGCCAGGGGACTCCAGAAAAAGGAAGGTTGTTTTTTGTTTTGTTTTTTTCCACTTAAGGGCAAGGAGATCCAAGACCTGAGTGTGGTTTTGCTCAGAAGCATGGTGAGGAAGCATGGCAAAGGGCTAAGACATGGATTGCATGGACTATGAAAGCTCAGAGTGAGTGAATCAGCGTTAAAATAGGGAAGTGGTAGCTGACCAGTAGCCTCAGAGCAATGTAAGTAAACAGATAATGCATCCCGGATAGCGTGCAAGTGCAGCAAGCTATCTGCCAAAGCAGATACAGGAACAGGCATGATCACACAAACATTAGTAAGCGTAACGTATAGCAGAATTAAATTCATGCTGAGTCTAACAGCAGTACTAGTTCACCATCCGTGTTGTATTAAGGGCTTGCAACATAGGATGCAAATCTTTTTTGTAATCAGTTTTAGAGTGAAATAAGGACTTGCCTATCTGAATGGGCTTTGTGAATACAGGGAGTTTCTTTCTACATCACTGTCTGTATCGGATCTTCAGACCTTTACATAAATATCTGAGTACATAGATGTGCTTATAAGGAAATCGTAGTTTCAGTTGGTACAGAGTAGCACAGAAATTGCTTTCTTGCCTCAAAAGCCAATGATGTAATAACTAAATAACTAAATAAAATCCTCTACTCAGTATCCCTGGCTGTGATTCCAAATTGTGGGATGCTCAACATGGGAAGGCCTTTCTGTTTTCTGTATCAGTCACATGCTGTCTTCTGAGGCCTGTACAGTGCTTGCAGAGTAATAGTGGTCATTGCTGCATTCAGACCTCTGGCTTTTATTGTTGTTGTTGATAACGGATTTTGAAAGCCACAAAACAGATGTATTGGCCTGTTTTTACAACAGTAGAAAAATCTTCAAAAGAACTTAAAGGCTGAAGGGAAAGATCAAACTTTTTTTCTGTCAGTTAGTCATGCTATGTTGCAAGAGAATCAGTTGTTCAACAGCAGTTTAGAAATTGGCATATCATTCTAGGTAGGAAGATAAGATGATGTCACATTTCAGCACCTGGATATGCATCAAATCACATCAAAGGCATTTCTAACTATCCACACCTGAATCTAAAAACTCATAAAATGTCAATCTGTGAAAGGAAGATTAAGAATCCAAAGTATGATGTTACAAATGTAACATATGTAATTATTTGAAAGCTTTCTAATTACTTTTAAAAGTGTTAGTGGGAATGTTTCTAAATGTCATCTAAGAGCAACATTCAAACTATCAGAAAGGACAATACTTGACTACCATGTCTGAGAGAGCACATAGTTGTCCAGAGATTAGCTGGCTTTAGTTTTCTTTAATAACTCTTTAGCCACGGGATCCTTTATGAAAATTCAGTTCTTGAGAGCATGCATGTGTACATGGGTTATTGAGATAATAATTCCAGTACATTTAAAGGTAGGAATGCTTGGAAGATACTAAAAGAATACCCTCCCTCATTGTTTAAACAGTTACCAGTAAGAATGATCACTTTGTCAGCAGTACAGACACTGTTGTAGCCAACTGCTTATGTGATTTGAAGGTGAAGTAGAGTTTGGATGTAGTAAGAGCACCACACAGACATCACTGGATTCAGTCCTTGGCATCATTGCTGTAATTCTTAGCCAGGTTATCTGTTATGCTAGTTCTGCTCACAGCTTTTCTGATGCTCACTCACTTGGGAGAGGCAGATGTGTCTAACTTTACTCCACTATTCCACCAAATACTCAGCTAAACTCAAGGCTAGCAGCAATTCTGAAGCTGAACTTGAACTATTTGATTAGTAGCTCACAGTTAGCTACTGTCTGTTCCATGAGAAGCCTTTTTCTGTGAGATGCTATAGTATCTACTTTAATTTTCCAGGTGAGAAGCCACACAGATGCCATTTGTGTCCCTTTGCATCAGCTTACGAACGTCATCTGGAAGCTCACATGCGATCACATACTGGTGAAAAACCATACAAATGTGAATTGTGTTCCTTCCGCTGCAGTGACAGAAGCAACTTATCTCACCACCGGAGGCGTAAACATAAAATGGTGCCTATCAAGGGTACAAGGTCTTCCCTAAGTAGCAAGAAAATGTGGGGGGTTTTGCAGAAGAAGACCAGCAATTTGGGGTACAGCAGAAGAGCATTAATTAATTTGAGTCCACCTTCCATGGTGGTTCAGAAACCAGACTACCTTAATGATTTTACTCATGAAATCCCGAATATCCAGACTGAAGCATATGAGAGCATGACAAAACCATCCCAGAGCAGTGGGTTGCCAAGAGATCCACAAGACCTTATGGTAGATAATCCTTTAAACCAGCTGTCTACGTTAGCCGGACAGTTATCTAGCTTGCCACCTGAAAACCAAAATCCAGCCTCTCCTGATGTTGTTTCCTGTCAAGATGAAAAGCCTTTCATGATACAGCAGCCTACTGCACCTGCAGTAGTTTCAGCTGTGTCAGCAAGTATTCCTCAAAGTTCATCTCCAACCAGCCCAGATCCTCGGCCTACACACAATCAAAGGAACTATAGTCCAGTGGCAGGGCCAAGCAGCGATCGCAGTGCCCACACCAGTACTCCCAGCATAAGTAACAGTCAACCAAGTACTCCAGCTCCCACCCTTCCGGTTCAGGACCCCCAGCTGCTGCATCATTGTCAGCACTGTGACATGTACTTTGCGGACAATATCCTTTATACTATTCACATGGGATGTCATGGATTTGAAAATCCTTTTCAGTGCAACATATGTGGGTGCAAGTGTAAAAATAAGTATGACTTTGCTTGCCATTTTGCAAGAGGCCAACATAATCAACATTGAGAACATACTTTCATTTAGTTGTTTTTTTAACATATTACAATATATTTTTCATACTTGCTGAAGGAAGGCTTGCACGTTCCCATAAGGAATCTTCATGTTAAACAATTGGACAAAGGAGGCAAATTTATTTTGATGTTGTCATAAAACTTGCCAGGGAAATTTTGTATAAAATGTGGTTGTTACTTTATATGTAGCCTTTCCAAAAAAAAAAAAAAAGGAAAAAAAACCCAACAACTGAAAATGTTATAAGAACTGGAATGCATTAAGAGGTTTTGGTTGCTAAATTTAAGTTGCTTGCACTTAAAATCCCAATAAACATTCTACAGATGTAGAAGCAGAGCATGTGTCCTGAAACATAGGATGCAATTACTGGATTATTTACTAGGCAAGACAAAATGTTAATCATTAACTATGAAGGGTTAATGCAATGACACATATGGTTACTTTGGAGACATACTTATCCTTAAAAATTTAGCTACTTTCAAACTGAAATCGCAAACAGAAGCAACTTTCACGTACAAATTCAATTTGATTTTAAAGCTTACTTTAATCTGATGAAGATTAATAATATGTTTTTGCTTGGTATAGCCCAAACTCTTCGTGCTAGGGCTTAAACACTAATTTAACTATTATTTTTAAGACTCATCACAAAACTAGAAGATAAAAGGTTATTGTGAATTAAACTCTGGTAGGAAAAAAAGTTAAGAGCCTGTCATTTACTAGTTGTATAAAGAAAAATTAAGCATGACACCTTATTTTAAACTACACTTACCAAAATTGTGTCCTTTTTAAAAGGAGGCAATTCTTAAGCAGTTGTAATAAAGAGCTCATAGAACTAATACAGATTCAGTGAGACTTTAACTGCCTTAAACTAATTTGTACGCATATTTAAAATTTGCACAATTAGACTTCTGTCTTGCTGGTAGAAGTTCTAATAGAAACAAACAAGAGGTTTACAAATTAAGAATAGTTGGTTCAGTTTTATCTTGGGCTAAGCTATAACTGGTAGGTTGCCTATATGTTTGAAAGTTGTGTAATCTAGTTTATTGTAAACTTCAGCTAACTTGGAAGTCAGTTTGTCTCATCCCCTCCCCAGAATGTTATCCCTTTGGTGCCCTAGAAATAAGGGGAAGAGGTTCTGGTCTGGTGTTCGGGTGGTGGGTTTTTCTCTTTTTTTTTTTAACTGTTCATGTAGTAGGCAGGCAAAAATACTGGCTGACTATATTTGAAGTCATAGTGATTAATATTGTAGGTGGCAAATGGTCACTAAAGATGTACATGAAGTCCATTGCACGTTTATTTTTTTTAATTCTGTACATCTTACTTCAGAAGCACCTAGGCTAATGGACAGGCACTTTAATATAAACTGAAATAAAACATGCTAGTAAAATAATAAAGGCTGTTGATAGGCTACACAGGAATTTGTAATGTTTCAAAAAAGTGAAGAACTGTTACTTTTCCCGTATTTAGACATGCACTTTTATCTTAGTTTGTCTTACTTGAGACAGATTAAAGCTTCCCCTATATTCCCATTTTACTATCAGCAAAATATGGCAGAAAATATGATTTGTTAAAAGTAGGAAGAAGATTTTATTAATGTTCTGGAAGTCAGAGGCTGCAATACAAATAGCAAATGTTTGGTTTATTCAGATTTGTATTGTCATGGGAGCTAAAGCTTCCTGAAGCCAATAGAAAAACTTACAATGACTTCTGTGTAAGATCAATACGCAGGAAGAAAAAGCTTCTGAAAATTTTTGCATTAGAGGTAATTTTCCTCCTCACTTGAATGAATTAAAAATTTGGGAACTGAATACACTTCTCTACGTCTAATTTATCTGCTGTTGAATTTTCCATGCTAAAGTTGATGCAACTGGATTCTTGTCCACACATAGCAATGAAATTAGAAATATGCCATTTAAGCGTTTCCAAGGCAACAAAGGTTAAGGATAGCACACTGTCACTCCTAAAAATGTTTTGGTCTTACGCTTGGTTCAAAATCCATTTCAGTGAGTTTGTATAACTGAGAATATAATTTCCATTTTATGTAATGACACTCTTTATAATCCCCTAATATCCCTTTGTTGTTTTATACTTTTAAAACTTATTTTCAGAATCAAAACAACAATTCTGTATGCATAAACTGATATGCAGAGGACCTGGAGTCATCTACTTGCATGTCCTTTTGTATTTTAAAGACTAGAGTAAAGTTGACTGAACTGGAATTTAGTTGGAAGTTATTGCTCCTGTACAGATTTTGTATCATGACACTTCCAGTCAAAGAACAATACAGAAATGTTTGTGTAAATAATGTGTAAATCTGTTGATCACATTTACACAATATAAAATCTAAATTTGGCTAAAATACAGCATTGGAACCACAAACATTAAGGACCATTACAATTAGTAACTTATAGAGGTCATTTTCCTTGCCTTTTGGTAGATGATGTAAACTTTTATTCCTAGGCTCGAGCAGCTACAAGGAAGCTTCTCAAATCCTGTTGCTACAAGGAGCACCTTCCCATTCTGAATGACAGATTGCAACAGCTAAGTTATCTTTGGTTTGTGGCTCCAGTTTTTGTCCCTCTTGTTACCGGTAGGGAGATTAACTCTAATGTGCATGAATGTTGAGATTTCATTCTTCCATTCTTTACACAGTTTCTGATCTATTAGTACTTTCATTGGCTGTGCTCATAAACATTACAGACCTTTGTTTTTCTAATGACTTTGTGATTTAGAAGAATGACTTCTGAACCATAATTCCCCTGAATGAAATTTTAGATAGGAGAACAGTTTGGTTGCTAACAGAAGTAGCTGGTAGCAAGAGGAAGCCTGCTTGACCTTATTGAAAAGGGGGCTTCTGTTGAGGGGGAACATATGTTCTTAATTATAGAACTCAGTATGAAAAAAAAATTAACCCCCAAACCTTGTAAACTATTATTTAGCAATATTTTAATATTGCTGAATTAATATCATTGTTTCTGCTTCGAAGTATACAAGGAAAAGAAATCAGCTTGAACATCATAATTGTTCAATTTTCAGAAACAATTTTTCCTTCCGTGTGCAAGCTCCTACTTGCAGGGCAGGTTCTTAGGCGGCAGCAGGCTTTAGAGTTCACTGCTTGATTCTGCAACCAGATCTGTGGGGTGGATCCCTATTAATGGCTTAGTCCTTCACAGAGAATCAGCTTCTGGACTAAGATTCCTAGTTTTTCAACATAATACTGTGTGTTCAGTTGTGCCAAACAGTACCCTTACTATATCTATTTCCTTCTGACTACTGAGTAGGTTTGGAAGGTGTATTTTCATATTAGTTTTTTGTAATGTTGTACATGCTATTTACTATAATTTAAAGAGCAGAATTAGTACTGGAAAATTGTTTTGGAGTATGATCCTGACAATTCCTATGCACAGGTAGGCCTTATTCATTCAGAGTCAATGAGGGACACTTGTAAGGAACTGTAGGACTGAGTCCTTGGTTAGGAGGACTTCCCATATTGAGTTCTCTATGTGCGACACTGCACTAACTTATTTTTTAAACAAACAAACAAATCCTTATATTATAAGGTGGTGATTAGCATCGTAACTTGTACTAGCAGGGAAGTTTGGGAATGAGCTAAAATTTTTTCCATAGCTTGACTCTGTTAAGTTCTGTAGTTGCAAAACATTAACTTTGTGGGATTTTTGTTTTTATTGTAATAGATTATTTTATAGATTTGTTGATATTTTTAACATGCACTATTTATAGCACTCTTAATTCAGACTTAGTATTTTGAGAAGGAATATTCCAATGAACATGCAAATATTAGACTGAAGATCTTGGTAGATTATCTCAGATAATACTTAAACCTCAGTTAATACTTAAACCAACTGCGAAGCAGCTAATAAGGAATAATAACAGTTGTTTTTTCACAGATATAATGTTTAGATAAAGTTAATTTTGATGTGAAATGTTGGTTGGTGTTTTTACATAAAACTCAAAAGACATGTTCCAACAATGTTTCCTAGCAAAGTGATCCGTTGCTATTTGTTCTGTTCCAGAATGTTTTGGGGTTTTGCTTGTTTTTTGTTTTTGACGAAGGGAATGTAATTTAGAAGTCTTCACTGGCAAGTTTTCTATTAATTTTAAGCTTCTTTGAAAATCTACAGCAAATGTATGTTCTGCTGCAGGAAAATCTATTCCCTGCTGAAGCATTTTTCATTGAGCAATCTTTGTGTATGTGCTTCTAAGTACCTGCTTTGTTAATAATATGTATTTCAATGTAAAGAGCATATTTTGTATGCAAAAACAAAACCTGTTAGAGTTGTATTTTACAATTTTATTGTGTAGTGAATGCTTTCAGAAGACAAGCTTAATTCCAAAATAACTCGACTATATCTAGTGTAGTTCATGTTGTGAAGCTTTGCTTTTGTAAGATAAGAATAAAATAACACTTTCTAATTAAGTCTTAACAGTAATTCATCTCAACAGCTGGATCTGGTGAACTGCTCATGACTAGGTGCGGTTTAGATAAGGAATGGAAGGTAAGCTTACCTTTTGGGTAAGCAAGGAAGAGTTATGTTTGTCTGCTTAATTGAAGATACTTGATTTTAGAGCTGAACTAGGGCACTCTTGTTACTCTTTCCACTGTTCGTCTTTCACATATGTTCATCTTCCAAATACTTTGTTTCCCCGTATTCCGGTTTCCTTATTAGCAACTGTGCTTGTATGTCTGAAAGCAAAATTTTCATCAGAGTAAGGTGGTTGTCACTGTGCATGTAAGTTATATTATGTATTGAAGGCAGCACCAAATTTTAAGTTCCTTTGGACATCTGAGTTGTTCCCACATGCATGCATATGTGCATGCAACCCTCAGAATCTGTTTAATGCATCTCAAATCTCTTGTTTGTAGAGTTGCTGTCAGGGAAATAAACAAAGAGACCAAGACCCTGATCTAAAAATTGGACTTAACAAAACTGAAACAGTACTTGAGCTTAAACGTTTACATCTTGACACTGGATGCTGCAGTTCATCGCCAAACCACCTCATGCTTAGAATGCTAAACTCCACCTCGATTCTTGCTTTTATACCTTTCCAGGCACAAAAGAGCTGTGGAAATGCTCAGCTACCTGTTTTGACAGAACTGAGCAGGTCACCATCCAATGTGCTCTTCAAAACCTCAGCTGGATGATGTTCTGAGAATGCTGACCCAGCTTGAAGTTAGTCCTGCTTTAAGAGGGAAGCTGGACTTAATGACTTCTAGGTGTTCCTCCCAGGCAAAACTTTTTGTGATTCTGTGAAATTTAAAATCTAAGAATGGCTTGCACTTCAAAGTTGAACACAGCGTGATAGACTGTATTACTGTTCCATAATAGGGGGGCAGGAATTAGAGACAGTTCAAGCCTCCAGCGAAGGAAGCTGTCTCTCTTAGATGATTTTAGCAGCACTGCTAAAGCAGTACTATGTTTTTAATACTCTTTATTAAAAGCAATCCAATATTCTCTATCATTATTTTAAAATATATTTATTTACTACATTGGTTGCCTCAAGTTGGAATGAAGAAAGCACACTTATAGCAGGGTCAAAAGAGTGATTTTGTTGGCCAGAATTTTTCAGGTGACTTCCTTGCCGCAAATCTTCCAAAAATTGTGCTTTGAGTTTGCTGAGTTCTTCTGCCAGGTTCTTCATCTCACTTGGAAGCACATTTTTATCTTAAAGAAAATTAAAGCCATTGTTGTGTTCATTTTTAAAGATAAAATTTACAGACTTTGGCTGACATTCTACAAGTAACTTTGACAAGGCTTCTGAAGGATATTGCCTCAGTCACACCCGCAGGGTTGGGATTCCAATTTAGTCCAAGGGAATTCCACAGGTTTAGTCTTACATTGCCAGCTAGCACCTAGAATATATTTCACATACCTTTTGCCTCCTTCATTGTTTGAGAGATGATTCGTCTGCATGTCTGATCAGCTTGATGTACAGTACTAGCTGCACAGGTCACTCGATCTGCTTCCTATCCAAAATGGCCGATAAAGTGAGAACACATGCAAACACATAGTTTCATTTAGATTGTTATCAGCTTTTGAAGGACTCACTCTTCAAAAGCGAGTGATGTGAGTACCAACTCAGTGACCAGCACAGTGCACATCTACTTCTTTTGATTCTGAGGCAGTGTGACTACCAGACACATACATGTGACATTAAGAAGTGAACATTATTTTCCTAAGTGATGTGTCACCTCCATTCTTTTTACTACTGTAGTAAAAAGTACAACATGTTTATAAATATATAAATATATAAATAAACATATTTACAACAGTATGCTTAAAGGTAGTTCAGTGGTTTAACTTAAAAGTTGATCCTACTTGAAACGGGTACTTCTGTCACCTTATTATGTGCATGCTTTTGCAATTGAGAACTGCAAGAGTTCTATCTGTTTTTGTCACTGTGGTGATCTGAGTACAATTCAGGAATAAATTCATTCACTATCATTTGAAAGAGCCATGACTTTTCAGACAAGTAATTCTACCTTCTGCTCAGTATTGTCCTCATTTTGCTTCACAGGATTTTCCAAAGCAGTGGCCAGCAAATTAATTATCTGCGCACTAAGAAAACAAAGAATAGAGAAAAACATTAATCAAGCAGTTTCACTGAAGATTTTTCTTTCATTTTGTAATACCTCATGACAGAAAAAAATGCCGGTTTTCAGTTAAATTTATAAGGCAATCAGTGAGATAATCTTTATACAACAAGTTAGATGAAAAACAATTACAAGTAAAACCACAGTGATAACCTCCAGTCTTACCGTTTCAGACAATTTACATGAATTTTCAACAACATTTTGGAAATTGAGCTAACTTTCATGTTAACTCTGCAAAGAACGATGGCTGCGAGTTCCCAACAACTGACATATGTCGCGTGCAACCAGCCTCCAAAAATCACCACAAGGAGTACTTTTTTAAATACTGTTTAGATTCAGTAAAGAGCCTGTTCATGGAAACAGAACTTACTGAAAACCCTTCATCAATACAGCATCATACTCATCCTCTGAAGTACATTCAAAGCTTTTCAGAATAAGGCTGTTCTGTTCCCAAGTATTTTTCTCAAGATCTGGCATTTCTATTTTTCCCGCCATTAAGCATATCGTCTCGTCAGGCAACGGGTGACTCCTCAGGCGATTCCTCTGCAAGCACTGTTCAAGCGGACACTCCAGAAATAACTGGCAGAAGCTCAGGGAATCTACAAGAACATAGATGTAGAATTTTACCTTCAAGACTGTGCAAGCAGTGATTTCTGAGAGCAACATGCACGAGAAAGGGTTTGGGCGACCCTGCAGTTTCTAATAATATGAAGTGATAAAATCACATTGCTGCTTACGGTACCGTAGCAATCCAGCAACAAAAAGATGTTCCGCACGAGTAGGTAAAAGGGAGGCCGTTAAAGTGCACTCGCTGGATCTTGCCACAAAGCTGACAACTTTACCGTGTACGAGAACAAAGAGTAATTACGCGTGCGAGCCAGCTGGTACACCTCGTATCTCATGCTCCGGTAGTAGAAGTTGTCATCCAGGATGAGGTACAGCGGCCTGGCCGCGGCCACGCTCGCCACGCCGAGGGACGCCCCGGCGCCGCTCTCCGCCTCCGAGAGCAGCCCCTGCTCCGCGCAGCAGCGAACGAAGCCGGCCCAGGCGGGCGGGGCGGCGGCGGGGGCGG
>VXAL01003464.1:69381-82291 GCA_013399475.1 Chauna torquata
CGCGGGCGCCCCCTACCGGCGCGGCGGACCCCGCCCCGGCACGGCGCGGCGCGGCGCGGCACGGCGGTTCTTACACGAGCTCTGCTCTGGGAAGAAATAGAAATGTTAGTGAGCCGGAGGGTGACGTGGCACGCCAGGTGCGTCCCCGAGTAGCAAAGGCACAGCGGTGGTTTTTCCTTTTATGGTCATAAAATGAGGATATTAAGTGTGCTGCCACTGGTGATTTATGTTAAATTGTGCTAACGTAACGCCGTGCTTGCTGATAACGTCTAAATGACAGGCATACTTCATGGATAATTATTCAGGACTCCGAGGAATTAAGAAGGA
Source organism: Chauna torquata (assembly GCA_013399475.1). Classification (NCBI taxonomy): domain Eukaryota; kingdom Metazoa; phylum Chordata; class Aves; order Anseriformes; family Anhimidae; genus Chauna; species Chauna torquata. Next base: position 69,709 of record VXAL01003464.1, read on the forward strand.
AATCACCCTTCCTTGGAAGACGCTCCTCGCCCCTGCAGATCGCTGCCTGCGGTAGATCGTGGGTTCTTTTGTCCGGCTCCTCTGTGAAATGACCGCCTAAAGGATTAGAAACACCTGCGCGAGACGGTTCCCTAATTTATTGACTCGTTGCTAGCTCATACTCCAGAGTTTACGTGTCAACACAGCGTGTGCTTTACTCTCCAGTGTGCAAACAGGACTGGTCTGTATCCATAGCTTTCCTATTTCCAGTGACTTTTTCTCCGCTTTGTAGCAGCTTCTTTTCCAGGAGAGGTGGGTCTGGATCGCAGCGTGGGTACAGTGACACTGCAGAAGGGGCTCAGAGCGAGGAGGCACAGACCTGTCCCCAGGCCCCGCATGTGGGGCACTCAGCAGGCAGCGTGCAGCCTGGAGGACGGGAGGTAGACAGGCTGTAGGCTTGCCCAGAGGACAGTCTACGTTCTGACTTTCATGTCAGCATGTAGCTAAAGGTGAGCTATGTCTGTTAAATAACTGAATCCACTTCTCTTTGGCCTGCAGGTAAGGCTACACTTCAGAGGAGCCCTGTTCTCTGATGCTGTTACAGATTTAAACTAACAAGAGTTGAAGTTCAGGCTTTTGATTAAAAAAAAAAAAAGGGGGGGAAAAAAAAGAGGTGAGGTAGAAAAGGCACAAACACATCTAGCAGCTCTTAGCAAAATAATGGGATGTTACAAAATCTGTGTTCAGAGTCTCATAGCATCAAGTCTTTTCCAGCGGTACGTGCTTTCATAAGGAGTTCTGGCTGCATAAGGAGAGGACTGGGGGATTCCAACCTTTAATTTTTTTCGGATCAGTTTCTGGTCGGAATTCGTGAGGGTTCCCAAGAAACTTCTCAGACAGCTGGTCTAGGTGGGACCACAGGTCGTTGAGGTCCTGAAGGAACTGCAGGAATCCGTGTTTGTACTGGCTGCCTGAAGTGTGGAATACACATTTTGTGAAATACTTCATGACTTGAGACAACTGGTACTTCTAAATTGGTACTTCACCATTTTTAAACAGTTGGTAGCATTTATACATGTATTTCACACACACGCGCGCACACAATTCTCTGGTAGGATTTACGTGTCCCATTATGCTGGTTTCTATGGAAGCAGTAAAGCATTCCTCCTTCAAGCATTTAATCTATTTTATCTGATATGATGCTGCATGAAAAATGCCCCTAAGCAGGACAGGAGTCATTAGGCATTTCACTTACAATGGTACAGCAATGCATACATAGCAAACAAGAAGTAAAGAAGAGTTTAAATTCTACAAACCTTGGACCGGGAAAATGCAATATGGTAAAAAAATCAGGATGTGATGTGGCAGACTAGAAAAGATGTCGCAGAAAATCAGGTTAACAGGGAACACATTTCAGTGTGGCTCATTATTCAGTATAAAGCTAACAGTGTTTCAGAGGTTATTTTCATTTCCTGTGACGTTTCATACTCTCTTGCAATATTGGGTTTTGATCATTTTTATTTTCTTTTACTAGAACTACATCCACGGCCTGGCTAAGCAGCTTCCGTGGTACTTGGCTGCAGAATTCAGAGTTCAGTCTTTGGCTGCACTGCTGAGTTGCAGCCTGTTCCATCCCATACTACTCACAGCCTGCGCATTGACAGGGCAGGCAGCGAGGTTTGTACCTACCCAAACAGAAGGGTTTGTCCAACACGTTCTTTTAAATACTTGGAAATTCTGATGGTTTTAATGTATCAAAAAACCCACAAAGTCATCGGTAACTACATTAAAGAAAAAGCACTGTATAAATTGGATTGCTCGGCATGAAGTAATGCAAGTATGCATTTACCTTACCTGATTATTTCTTGTGTTATGAGTTGGTCCATTATTTTGCTTTGGTTGCTGCACATTGTTATCCCTGAAATGAAAACCATGTCGTCAGGAAAATCCCCATTTGACTTGAAATCATTAAGGGGATGAGTGTTTATCAAGGGACTGGGCTACAGCTCAAAGAGCTGGATTCTGTTTTTGACTCTATCCCTTCCTGGCCTTGGCAAATAATTTCAGTATTCTGAGCCCCCGTGTCCATGCAACACAATTACAAGTACCAGTTAGGAAAGTGCTGTGTATTTTACAAAAAAAATGCTTGAGAACTGACAACCAGAAACTGCCCACATTTATTAATAGCAGGGTAGTCTTCTTCTTTTGGGAGGTATGTAATTCTTCATATAAATAAAGTGTCTAACTAGCTTGCTAAATTCATTTGAAGCATGCTCCCACGTGTTGAAATACACATTTGTAATAAGTGCAATACCTGTGTTGTCTTCTGCTTTTCCTGCAAAACTTTCTTTTTATTGTGTCACGCTTAATTACTGCTATTGCAGTCACGATCAATATTGGCAACACAAGGAAGAAAAATATAAGCAGACCATCCCGAAGTGATGTATCTAGAGAAAAATAATTGCAATCATGTAAGATAGTCATCTTGTTTAACCTCACATTAAAGCATTTTGCTGTCCAAAACTTCTTTCTGTTATGAAAACTACAATCTTCAAATTATCATAAATCAAAACTATTAATTAGGATTTGGACGTATGTAAGCACAAGTACTTCTTCATGCCTTACCCACCACATGTTGTATGACATACAAACTTTTTCCTTTCAGTCAACAAAGATAGGCAAAACATTGTATGTGGTCTCTCAGTGAAAAGACCAGAAAAATCTACTCCATTTTTCCTTTGCAGAATTTCATGGCTCTCAGATGAGCAAACTGCTGATTGCTGCATGCACCTCCTTAATGCCTCTCATACAGCGAGACCTTTTCCATACATAAAGGCTGCTGGTTTCATTCTCAAGCTAGTCTTGCTATATTACATCCATTTTATCAGGTTTTAAATACCTAACTAAATATCTAAATAACATCTAACTATTTAAAAATGTAGCAGTAATTCTAAGCAAATAATGTATTGTTTTTTATCTCAGACAAAACAGAGATCAACTTCTCCCTTGAGCCAACTTTCTTGATATCTGCAGACCTACATGTCAGATAATAATGTTCATTCTCCAAGTCATTCCATGATTGAACATCTCATGCAGTAGAAAAAAAGCTTTTGAAAAGAGACTGAAAAACACCCTGTATTAGTAGATTATTTTAATCGGACACTGGAGGCAGAGTGGAAGCCAGTTTCAGTATCCTACCTATGTGAGCTGGACCACTGTCAGTGCTGCCACCATAACCTGACTGGTTACAGAACGGAGGTGCCCATCCAGAATTGCAGTGGCAGTTCCCATTGCTGTTACACACCTACAGTCAATACGAGAGGGGTTAGTCAAATGAACGTCGTTTTGAAAGTGGCCACTTTCAACCTCCAATATATATTTGGAGTTACACATTAAGAATTGCGTGTGGTAACAAGAAATATTGCATAGTATTGCATAGAAATATATGAAATATAAGCTCTATCCCTCCATAACATCCCAAAACACTGACTGATACTGATACCAATAGTTCATCCTCTGTAGAAGTTAATCTTTTTTTTGGTTGATATTTCCTTGCAATAGGGTACAGTCCAAAGGTCCAAAGAAGAACTTCTCAGGTTTTAAAACCTCTGCACTCCATTTTGATTTTTCACAGAGAAATATATAAATCACGAATCACTAGCCTGTCCTCCTTAGAGGAGGAGTTTGACAGCTCAGTAATATTAGAAGATTCCCTAGGGAAATTTAGAAGAAATGTCTTTCAGTGCTAGTGTTAAGATGTTTACAGTATATTGGCAACATGAATTGCAGATAAAAAAAGTGGACTTAACTTTTAATACAGATCAGAAAAAAGCAAAGCCATCTGTCAGGTTATTGCTTTTATGGAGGGATTTTGCACCTCTCTCTGTCTTTGAGAAATAGGGCGTGAAAACACCATCTACTCACCCCATTATCATTACACTTCTGCTTTACATCACAGCTGTAGCCCAGATGACTTGCATCAACACACTCAAAATCTACACAGGCCTGGAAAAGGTATTTAGTGTCTTTTAAGCACAAAACTTCCAACAATATATAAATTTTATATATTTTATAAATNTGATAAACACTCAGTACTTCACAATTTTATACCTGTATTTCTCTCAAATTTTTTTTAAACCTATGGATGCAGTTTGAGGGAGATAATTTGACTAACTGATAATGTAGCTCACTGATTTGTAGCATCAGTTTTTTTAAAGAGCTAATTAATTTTGTGTGTATCTGAAAAAGCAGATTTTTTGTTAATATTATGGCATATAAATAAGAGAACAATTTAATGCTTTTGAAAGTTAAGAACTTTCCAGTTGGTGGAATATATTGTGCAATGCTGCTGTGATTCGCCTTACCTTCTTTTCTCCACAGGCTGTTCCGTCGTGAACTTGAGCAGGATCAGGGACATCTGATCCTAAGTCAAAATCAGAAGACCAGCATAAAACCCCAGACGCATTATTGACAACACTCCAAGCAGGAAGATTTTGAAGACTAACAGAAGTGCACTGGAGCTTGCCACACAGACTATGCCTGTAGTGAACAAATGATGCTCAGAGACAAGGTAAACAGAAAAAAAAACAAAACGGTATCAGTGCAACTACACCAGCCAGTCAAACTTAGCCTGCATTTCAGGCAAATATTCTTCTCTTAAATCTCATGTTCTACAAATTCATCACAGAAAGTATATTTTACTCTGGATGTTTCAGGAGTGGCTTTTATTTGCTGTTGACTTACTGAACTGGACATTTCTTGTACACTCCACCTCTCATTCCACAGTTTCCAAACCTATCTCCTTTAATATTGGCTTTTTCAAAGCATAGATCAGGTGCTTTTCGTGCCCCTGTATGAAAAATAGTGAATCTTAGTAAGCCACCACACTGCCTTAAAGGTATGAGAAAGAAAAAGGAAACTATGAAATGTCTTGTAGAAGATTACAAGTCTTTTCACATTAAATTCTGAACCGACCTTTTCCATATATAGCTTCACATTGTGAGTCAAAATTCTGGCATACTCCATAGTAGCAATATGCTTTCATGTTGTTGCATGGGTAACCATTCATGATATAAACATCATCTGGACAGTAGGCATAGCTTCCATTGCAGTATTCAGGTAGATCACAGAAATCCGTTTTTGATCTGCATTCTGCTCCTGCCACTTTAAACTAGAACCAGAGAAGAATGCCAGCTCACATTTATTTTGCAACAGCAGAAATTCAAACATGAAACAATGACAGCTGGGAATCTTCTGTGATTTTAAAGAAGACAGAATAGTTTTTTTCAAATCAGTATCTAATGAATGTCCCAAACTTTTCTTGGGTTCCAATGGTACAGCTACAAAGTTTTTGAGCTGAGCCTGCAGAGGACTAGGGTAGATCACACAAATATATGCACAAGCACAAATTAGCCAAAAAGTAGCCAACAATCATAGACTTTGGAGAAGCTTGGTGTTGCATAATGGTGATCACTAAGTCCCCTGATTACTCTTGCCTCCTATGAGGGATGACACAGAGATGACATTACATTTCTAAGCTACTGGCCAAAAATAGCTTAGACAAATTAGAATTAGACAAATTCTCTACTTACATGCTCTCTGCTGGTGAATGTAGTTTGATAATGTGGAAATATGTCAAAAGATTCCACGATAGCTCTTTCAAACACNGCAATTAGTATCAATTTATCTTAATAAAACATAGCCTACCTTGCAATTTTCACAGCACAGTCCTTGAGCACATTGCGATCCAGATGTCAGTCTGCAGGTTGCAGCATCACAGCAAGGGTTAGTACATTCCTGAAGAACAGACATAAACAAGGGGACGTAAGTTTTCTACCTTGCTGTATAGCTAGGAAAGCACATGGTCAAACCAAGTGCATGGACAAACCAAACTTCAAAGACACCATCTCTCTTTCATGTTCTGAGGCTGATAGCCTTCTACTCTAACATAAACCAGCACACAGTTTGGCTGTATTTGTTTACCACAAGTCATCTGAAAAACATCTACTTTGATAGGTTGTAGCACAGGGCTATAGGATAGGTTTACGCTCTAAGTGGGCATTAAAAGAAGCAGAACATTTCAGTTTTTAAATAACACTTCTTATCCCACCCTCACATCTTATTTTTCCACTACAGTAGTGGTCTGATGTAGAGAAATGTTGGTATCCTTTCATGACTTAGAAGAAGACCTATACAATGGAGCCCGGGTTTGCTGACAGCCTTTTGATTTATCGGTGTCTTTTCTGAGACACCTTTATTTTCTAAAGAACGAGTCAATATATCCCATTCTTTGAGTGACATTTTCACAATGTGAATATGACCAACAAAAGTAATATTGTTGTGGGCTAAGTTTGTAAGTTACAGTTAGGAAACCTGTAAGTGCTATACAAACTAGTAGTCTCTCTTTTTGTAACAGAAGTATCTATGTTGCCAATGCCAGCCCAAAAAACAATGGCATTTCCACATATTATGTGCTGAAATGCACTTCTTTCTTAGGCATTGACTCAAAGTTCTGTGAAGTCCTGTAGCCCTTAGCTGAGTTCATATCAAAATTGTATGTTTCAAAATTGCATGCCATCAAAAAAGTATGATTTTAGGCTTTTTCTAAAATTTATCTTTATACAGCTTGCAAAAATGTAAACTTACAAGGAAAACTCCTCAGATATTAATGCAAATCAGGTGTACCAAAAGGCCAGTATTACACAACAAGTATAATACAATATACAACAAGTATCCAGATGGATTTTGTTACCTGTGGTTTGCCACAGTCGCATTCTTCACTGTTATCAACCACATTATTACCACAGACAGGTTCTTTGTAAACATTACTTGCTTTGGGTGGATTTCTAAGGCAGTTTCCTCCTCCATTCAGAATAAGGTTCTCAAAATCATCTGCGCTGCAGGTGCTGAAATTCCTGGATCCTCTGGAAAGGATAATATTGTTTTTTATTATAAACGTTTTGCTTACAAAAAGACAATTCAACCCAAACCATAAAAATATTGTCAATCTACAAATAAATACCACATTTCATAATGTTAGGAGATCTTGAGATATTTCCTCTTTATTTTGTATTAGAGTACAATACTTCTGGAAATAAAAAGATACTATATATAACATAACTGCAAATACTTTCAGAATCAAAAGAGACCATCAGATTATCCATTCTGATGTACAATGTTAAACAGGCCTTTGAAATTCCTTGTCTGTACTGAGTCCAAAAATGCCTGATTAGAATATACTTTCCAGAAAGACATTCACCTTAACTTGGGAGTCCCTAAAAACTCGGGAATGCATCTTCTCACAGTAGTTTGGGCCAGTGTTCAGTTATGCTGATTTATTAATACAAATGTGGATAAATAGAATAACTTTTTTTTTTTTTCAAGATAAAGGGGAGCCAAAGAACAAATGAACTGAAACAAATACAGGCCGAGACATTTTCTTTAAATTAACAGTTAAGAGAATCTGTATGAAGGGGGCATGTTTGCACAAATATATGTAGAGCATTCTCAGCAGGGTAAAAACAAACAACAACAATACACTACCATTAAAAAAAAGGAAAAGCAAATAACGAAATCCAGGTAAGTTTTTATGAATGCTACAAACAAAGAATGACTAGGTCAGAAAACAGGTAACATTTCAAATAATTTGAAATTATATCAAGTCCTAAGTCAGAGAATTCACTTCTGTGATTAAACTTTTCAAACTTCCCATTCACAAAAGTTCTTCAGGATTCATGGAAGTTTCTCAGCTTACAAGACCTAGCCACTGCAGATAAAAAAAACAATTAATCTTACTTATCTGTGCTGTACATAATGTACGATGCAGGACACCGTTTATCATCATGTTTCATTCCAAGGTTATGTCCCAATTCATGTGCAACTACTGTAGCATGACGTAACATATTGTTATGATTCAACTAATAAAGAAAATCAGTGTTAAAAATTATGAAACTAAAGAAATTACTATGTTTCTACCTACTGATTTATTCAAGCTTCAAGTTTCTTAGAGGTCATGAAGACAATACTAAATCATATTGCAAAGCAAACACAGCATGAACAGACAATTTGTCACTGTTTATCTTCAGGTAGGGCCAAATTCTGCCACTCTTTCTATTCCTTCCACTAGGATCATACTCTGAATAGTAACACAGTCAGTCATGATACTGATTTCAGTGGAGTCTTCACAAACATACTGTTAAAGAACAGAATCTGCTTCTGAGATTGTCCATGATGTTATGGCATCCATATGATAAGGAAAGGAACCTCAGGAGATACTGGTTCTGCCCCCAGGGGTGAAGGAGAAAACACTGGTTTCTGGCTAATTTTGCCAAATTTAATTTTTTTGCCCATTTACAGTCTCATGGAGAATTCTGGACACTTGAGAATATGGTGCATTATGTTCAGTGTCTATCCATGTAAAGAGTCAAACAATGCACATATTTTGTAGCTGCATTCCCTCCCAAAAATACTGTGCTTTTGAACCTTAATGTTATGAGGATGGGCTTTTCTTATACAACCTTGAGCAAGATGAATTACAAAAATGCAATCAAAAAATAATTTCAGGACTAAATCAGACAAGTGGACTGGAACATGAAGAAGACAGAAATTAGGAAATATATATATATTTGTATATAAGCGTAAAAAGATGCAAAAATCTTTACATAAGAAACCCTATGAAAGAAACCGTTCCACTCCAAGCCCAGTCACCAAGACCTAGGTGAGTTCACCAAATCAAGAAATGTTTGGACAATGCTCTCAGACATATGGTTTGATTTTTGGGTGGTCCTGTGTGGAACCAAGAGTTGGACTCAATGATCCTTGTGGGTCCCTTCCAGCTCAGGATATTCTATGATTCCAAATAGGTCAACGAAGTGCACATTATCTATTAGGATGTTCACAGGTACCTCTGTGGAAGCAATGTCTGGCAACAGATACAACTCTGGGTTGTGTAAATGCACTGGGGAAAGCCTTCAATTGTCTCACTAGCAGCACATCTATGATAGCAGCTCCTGTGCTATTTTCTTCCGCTAACCACAACATTATGTACTTACAGTGCTGATTGACCCTCCCTGGACCTGCGAGCAGACAGTACCTACAAAAGCCATTCCAATGGATCCACCATAAGAGTTTCTCCCTCTGCAATGAAAGCAGTTTGAAGGTGCTGTTGAAAGAGGGGCTGAAAGTTCATGATTTCTACTAAAAGACACTGATGAGTCTGAAACAAATACTGCAAAGAAAATTTAGTCTTCTTGAAGTCAAGAAGAAAGTTGTCACCATATCATGGTTTCATTGTAATTAATAATGAATGTGGAAATAACATAGATTAAAAATAATGATCAGTCACCTAAGTCTGCTGTGTCAGTGCTTCTGAGTTGATTAACTATAAAGAATTCATTACAGTTTCTTCATGTCTTTTTCAGGTTAAAACAGTTTGGAAGTTGAGTGATACTCCAGTTATATTTTCATTCACATACAAAACCAAAATCATATACATTAGCAACACTAGCAGTGTGGCTAGTTTTTCCACTGAATGAAAACTTACATTATGAGATGACTAACGTCATTCCTTGATCGTTTAAGAAGATCCTTCTGTCGCCAAGAAACAAATCTACCCAATACATCTCCAGCTGAACCATCCGTTACAGATATGTGGTTTGTATCTGTCCATATCTCTAATCCAACCAAAACAATCTGGATGTTTAATGCTCTATACATCTGAAAAAAAAAAAAAAAGAAAGAAAATTACTGTGCATCTTACTGTGCATCAATCTGGTTCAACTGAATTATGAAAGATTATACTGCTACTACTACATAATCATTAAGCCAAACATAATGACTGAGGCAAAAGTTTAGTTTCTTTGACTAATTAAGACTTAGTTTGATGTTAAGAAAGAATATATGACTGAAGGCAATTTACTTCAAGAAGGTGCCTAAACATATCTTTCAGTTGGAGAAGATGGAAAGACATTCATTCATTTTCTCAGCTAATTGTCGAGGAGAAATGGTGAACAGATGATCAGATTGCTTGTGGAATTGTTCACAGTCCTGACAATTTGCTTAAGAAAAAACAACTACAAGCAAGTGAAATACTCTTCCTGGAAATGTAAAATCTACTGGAGACCTCAGGTTCCTGGAGCAGCCAAAGTCAGGGAGCACACAGATATTTAAAAATATCTGGTTTGCACCTCTATATGACTTATGCATAGATTCATGATGCCTTAAATGTTACAAATTGCTGTATAACTTCCAAATACAATTTCAGAACATAATTGTACAGATTTACTGCACTACCTTTCTTTTAAAAACTATGATAAAGTAGAAACTACTGAATATAGGTGACTGAACTGACCTACCCCATCGACATAATTAACCAGCTCAACTGTTTCCTTTTGCACCGCAGCAGGATCAGATTTCTTCAGCAAAAACTGTAAGATGCCATATGCAAATGTCAGAGAAAAAATTTAATAGTTTAATAAAAAGTATTTAGCATTAGATGAAGTCATTACCCTGTTATTATCCACAACCATAAATAATTCCATATAGCTTTTCTGTGGCAGGACAGCTCGCTTCCTCTGCAAATTAGAAAGCACAATAAGTTAACATAATGACTAAATGAATTCAAGTTTTTCTTACTTATCTTTCTCATGATTTTTGTTTAATGTATTTATAAAGCAATGATGCATTTTTTAATGTGGCCTCAAACGTCAGTTTGCTTTAGATTTCCACATCAATGTCTATATGTTAGTAATTTGCTTTTGGTCAGACATTGAGATGCATGAGCTGAATGGCAGCTTCATGCCTTTCACACATCCACACTGGTCTTGGATTGAGCTCTGCTTTTCTGCTAAAGGACTACTTTAAGCTATGTCAAATTCCCCTTGTGATATTCTTCTGTTTCAGGATTTCTTTAGCAGCACTCCCACCAGCCTGGAGTCCATGAAAATGAGGGCAACAAGGTGGCCTGCTAAGCCAAAATCATCTGCAATGATACTGTGCCAAAGCAAGAGCTCTGTAGACCCTTGGCAGCTGGAACAGACTGAGGAAATGGCTTGCACTGTAGCCCTCAGGAGAGAAACAGAAATGTATTTACCCTTAAAAGCTTTTCCCTACTAGAGGTAATGTTTGATGAAAACGTGTGTTTCACAGACTGCTTCACAAACATCTTCATCTCGTGACGAAGGCTGTCATTCAGTACACCACATCGGAAAGGGATATGCTGCATATCTTCTAACTGGTAAAACATGTGTTCGAATGTGCTGGATGTGTTGAGCGGCTCCATTCCATACCATTTGCCACCAATGTAGACAATTCCTCTAATGATCATAAAAGAATGAAAAATTATTTTTCCCTCATGGTTATGACTAGGTGAATGAACAACAGATGAATACTTAAAAACTGTTACTCTTCATACTACTATGTTGACAAAAATTATTATCTTAAATTATCTTGGTATATAGAAGGTTCAAAGGCCAATAGGATCTCAAAAGACAAAACAGAGCATATTTAAAATACTTGACTGTATGCTAGTGTGTGTTTCTTGAATCTTGTAGTGGGAAAGCCTAATCGTTACTGGGTGGTCAGGCACTGGAAAAGACTCCCCAGGAAGAGGTCGTGGCCCCAGGCCTGTCAGTGTTTAAGAAGTGTTTGGACAGCGCTTTTAGATGCATGGTTTAACATTCAGGTAGCCCTCTGCAGAGTCCGGAGTTGGACTCGATGATCGGCATGGGTCCCTTCCAACTCAGGATATTCTATGATTCTGTGCTTCTAATAAATTAATGAGTCTGGACTGTGGATACAGAGCTGATGCAGAGGGTCTATTTTAGTCCTTATCTCCAGTCTCACTCCTAGCCCCATGCAGCTAAAGTAATCTAGCATTTTAGAAAAAGGTACCTTCTAAGAAAGAAGGACAGGCTAAAAGCAACCACCAGTGTGTCTGTGAGGGCCATAGCAGTATTGCACTAATGAGTGCAGCTAAGTATAAAGATTTTGCATTTGTCCACAAGTCAGAAACAGCTGGTATATTCCCATTTGCTGTACCAGAATCTTTCAGAAGTTGTTGCCTTGTTCTCCAGAATCTTAAACTACACTTAGAGAAAGAATTCTCTAGTTAGTATCTTGTGAAAGAAAATCCTCAAAAAAATTGAGTTCAATGTAACCAAAAGATTTGAGTTTGCATAAGTTTGCAGAACAGCCAGAATGAAATCCCTGCTCTGCTTAGTGAGATCCAGTACCACCTGAAATACCAATAGGTTGTTAATTTTATTCTGCATTTAAAGGAATGCCAAGAAATATCTTTATTTATTGTGAGTGGCTTTTCACTTTGATACTATAAACATGAAAGATATGAAGGCGAACTTTATCCCATTGCCTCTTCCTGCTTGTCAAAAAGACATTAAACTGAACAAGGCTGCGAGAACGAATAAGTATATCTAAATCCAGCTGAAGAGCCAGGCTCAGTGAAGGCAGGGAGCACTGACATGCTCTAGCCACATTCTGAACATCTGCCCAATTTGCTGTGCATGCCATTTCATTTTGCCAACTTATATAGACTGATGCTGCCAGGAGAATACCTGTATCTTTAATGCATTAATCTGGCCCCTTCATG
>VXAL01003464.1:100527-224657 GCA_013399475.1 Chauna torquata
TTCAGTAGAGCTGGCCAGAAAAAGGACCAAAAAGACTGAAGAACAGGCTTTGTTTTGTAGATAGGTCAGGGAATAACTTATGCTTTATAGGTGAGACTAATGTGGGTTTTCTTGTACTTAAAAGGATTAATGGCTACCACTATAAAGGCTTAAATCCTCAACTGTCAGATCTTTTCCATATTTGTTATGGAGAGGAAGATTCATACATGAAAATGGGAAACAACATCCCACTTGTAGCAAATATACTTACTGTTGGGCTCTGTGGGACCTGGCAGAACACTGGTATACTGAGCAGAAAATCCTCTGTAGGAGTTGGCATAGTCTGTAGACAACACAACTGTCATGACATTTGAAGAAGATTCAAATGTGGGCTGAGAAAGACCACATACTTTCCCAATTAAGCCAGTGTTAGTGCTGAGGCCATCATAGACTGCCAGAAAGTCAAATTGGCAGTTTTGATCTAGTTCCAGGCTGTAGACAGAGGAAAAAATAATTAAAGGAAATCTGAGTATAGAGAATGTTGCTCATATTGGATAATGGATCCAGTGCAGATAGTGTTTGATGAATTCCAGTCAACTGAAATAGACAAAGGGAGAATAAAAGAACACATAAATCAACATTACTGAAGCCAAATAAAACATGGAAAACTCTTAGGTGGGAAATATTTAAGTGCATGATTCTGCTCTCATCGAAATAAAAATTTTGCTAGTGTTCTCAACAGAAGTGTGATCAGCTACATTTTAATAGTTCTGATACTATATATTGATAATTATTTAATAAAAAATAACCACATCTTCAAATATATTAAAAGAAAAAAATCTCATTAAAATAAAGAAGAGCATTTAAAGTGTAGGTTTGACTTAAGAGGACCTGTGAAGCCTCTTACGTATATTGCCAGAGGAAAAGGAAGGCTCTTGCTCTTCTTATAAATCTGTTTTAAGCATGTTCCTTATGTAGTAAAAGCTTTATACTGTTGGATTTATATTCAGATCATTCAGGCTAACTTGTGGACACCTCATGGCTAGTCACCTGAAATGCTTTCTGTGTTTCACTGGCTGGCTCTGCAGTAGCTATAGGGAAGTGTGCAGTGATTTGGAACATGTTGCAGTTACCTTATCATAAGAGTCAGCAAATCACATTTGTTTTAAATGTGTACAGATGTTCTAAAAGCAATTCTGCTTGCTGCGTTTAAAGTAATGCTTCTAAACAGAATGACAAAAGAATAATTGAGTGTAGGGCATTTACTCACAAAAAATCCTGAAACTGTAAATTTATCTTCGAGTTTTTTGCTGTTTGTATGTGCCAGATGCAGTATGTAAATGGAGGGTAAGGCGCTGGGTAGTTGGGGCTGGTAAGTGTCCCATTGGGACCAGTTAAGCTTCCCCCACAGTTTTCAGTTGCTGAAAAGAAGAGCAGACACATTTGTAACACAGTGGTATGTATAATGAGCCATAAAAAAAACAATTCAAAACCTAAAACTATTTCACTGGCATGACCATTTCTTTAGGATTCCATACTTTTGGAAATCATTAAAGGTACCAAAGATAACATTTCTATATGTTTTAGGGAATTTCAGGTCAGGTGGATGTTACAAAATGAAGCCTCTTTTCACTGTGGTATATCTGCAAGGCACAGTGTAATGACATCTGAGAAAGCTGTAAATGAGTTAGCACTGATACTATGAACAATTTAATTATATTTGTGTTCAGGGTAAACTAGGTGCCTTGAAAAACTGGTTATGAGGACACTCTACCAACCTAAAGAAACCCTAAGAAAATTTATGTTAGAGAAATCTATGAGGTCTTGGTCATGTTCTATATAGAAGTGCAAAGTCTTCGTGTTTGAGGGATATTTTACTTGATGGACAAAGGCAAAATAAAATCAAGTCAGTGGAAAACTCAGAGAGACAAACACGGACTAGAAATAGGGCACATTTTTTCAGCAGCAAAGTTAATTAAACACTGGAGCAACATAAACTATGATGTGGTAAGTACTCTCTCAAATTGAAGTCTTTAAGAGTTTAATACCATGCCACTCAGGTCAACAGAAGCAAAGGAACTGATCACAAGCTAAGGCTGTTTGTTTGTTTGTTTGTTTGTTTGTTTGTTTTTCTCCTGAAGAATAAGAATAGCTTGGACAAATGCAGGGGGCTTGTTGAATGAAGACCCTCACTGACTTCTGTGACTTGTCCTCAGTGGGAGTTATAGTGAGAAGGTCATATTCTCTTTCTGGGTAAGTGCTATAATATTTGCAAACTGAGTAAATTTAGTAGAAGCCTTTAAGTAAAAGTAGAGTCTCATAATGCCTTCTTTGCTATCATTTTTCTGAGTAAAACTGCATTTTTTAGGGTCTACAGCAAATGTGCTATCATTTTGCTGCCTCCTTCCTTCCACTGATTTTCCCCAAACCATTCCCTAAGGGCTGAAGAACTGAGTGAGACTAATTGAAGGTTCTGTGAATAATCTCTAATTGCTGTCCCAAACTTTGCCTTGCTAGCCCTCCTTTAATGGTACAATTCAGATGGTATCTGATGACTGCATGAAGTTTCTACTTACTTGTTTCTGGTGAAAAGTAGTAATAGAAGACAAAGAAGTTTCGTGTGAAAGCCACAGAGTTTGTTGTTATGAGAAAAGTTAAACTGTCTGAGGATGATTGAAACATTGGGACTGCATCAGTGTTGCTACATACTTGTCCAAGAAGAGGTGAATTAGATGAGGGACCATCATATACTTTAATACTTTCTGTTTCACAGCTTGAAGAAGGAGCAAATCTATTAAAAGAAACAAAAAACAGTAACAGTAGGAAAAAAGCAGTGAGAACTACCTCAACTCACTGATAAATACACAGGCTCTTTGGAGTCCACAACACATTCAGTAAGCGTTTTACTAAAGCAAATGCAGAGAAATATTTGGAGGCAGCAAAGTCTTAAGTTGAAATTATTAAGAAATTCAGCTTGGTCATACTAGTTTATCTCAATATTTTTCTGTATTTATTTTCAATATTTTTGTGTTCTAATGGAATGAAAACGTACCAAAACATATGGAGGAAATACTTACTTAAAATAGGAGAAGATGAGCCTAATCGTTTGATTTTCATTTCTCTGAATGTGCCAGACACAGTTTGCATTTGAGTTTAGGTCAATCCTTAGTGATTTGTTGAGCTCGGTGAGTGAGGTACCACAGCGAGGTGCACCTGTTGAAGAACAGCAACAACCAGCTTGCAAGGCTTGCGGTCTTGCAGGAATGTCTCATCCTGCACTATGCAAAGACTCTGGGACAGTCCACCATAGACATGGAAAACATTGTAACATTTTGGTTTTTCATTTCTACTACGATGGTTTATGAAACTCGAAGAATCAATTAGCAAAAGAATATTAAAAAATACTTCCTATCCTTATTTTCATTAGTGGCAGAGAAAAGGCAGTTAGGGAAACATATCAGAGGTGAAGCCAGTTGCAAGCAACTGGAAATTCCAAGTGACACAGGACACCTCAGCAACTCTCTTCTGCAAGGTTGGTCCCCACAAGCGCCTCGGGCCTCCTGTCTTTGCCCTGCACTCTTTTCCTGAGGATCATTGAATCCATTTCTGAGTTTCAAAGCTCTTGAGGAGCTACGCCCAGGGAATCAAAAAAGCTTTTCAGATTTGAGCTTCTGAAGGACTATGTGTGGGATTTCTCTGTATTTAGTGCTGCCTACAATTCTGATCCTCCATCTCTAAAAGGATTCTGCTAAACAGGAAAAGCTTCAGAGTATGGCAATGAAATGATCAAAAGTTTAGAATAACTTCCAGATAAGGAATAAGTAAATGGACTAAAGCAGTTTAGGTCAGAAAAGAGAGAAATGAGGAGGAAAAGAGGTCTGCTAGAGGTCTGTACATTCATGGCAAGGGTTAATATGAGGTGTTGTCTTCCAGTACAAAAACTCAGTGGGCTGAAGTGAAACCAATAAGCTGTGATTTTGAAACAAAGAAAAGGAACCGGCTCTTTGCATGTGGATCTTTGCTGCAGTGTGATGTGGATATTAAAGGTAGAACATCAAAACAGCTCAAAACCATGAAAGAAAAGTACTTTGATAACTAACTTTGTGTGATAACACAAAGATAGCACTCCCTCTCTGGTTGAGGACATCCCGACCCACATTTGTTGGTGACAGGGAGAGTTTTATGGGGAGGCATCACTGCAGGCTTGTCTCCCATGCTGACGGTTACTGTGTTCAGGATACAGGGCTGGGTGAACTTGAAAACAAACAAGCAAACCAAGGTTGACATGACTAACATCACCTAATGAATGTTAATAACTTATGAAGTACTTACGATAATGGGCATTGTATAGGAACCTTTAGAAAAACATTGTCGTCCAGAGCATGATTTCTTTTCTACCTTAGCATTATCTAAAAATAATGGTCTAACACAGCAGGAAGAACTTCCTATACAGTGTATGTAGTCCCAGCTACAGAAGTCAGGCTTTCTGCTGAACTCCAGAGGGAAAAGAAAGGTTTAGGAGAGACCTTTCTGGTCACATATGAAACCTCCCAGCTGTAAGAGCAGGGAGGTCAGCTTTGCCCTGCCCTGGCTCTGCATCCCTCTGGACTGTTCCTGTAGCCTGGCACCACCAGAGCCGCTCTGCAGCAACACATCCTGCAGACGCTACGAACCATTAAGCAGGTAAGCTGCTGATCTAAGTACAGAATAGTGATCCCAAATCAAGCAACAAATGACTGTCTATTATATCTGATTGAACATGGGAAAAATTCCCAAAACTCTCTGAAAAAGCAACAGTCTCCCAATTAAGTCACTTTAGTCCTGTTACTCCAATACAGCATTAATTTATATATGCAAATTTCCATTCCAGAGTAAAATCTCTTCAAAATCAAGTTCTTAAGTTAAAAAATTTGCCATAGGCAGTCATATATTGCAATTATTTTATTGTTATTACCATTTTTAACACTTAATGGCATATTCAGGTGTTAATAGTTTGCAGCAGTACATTAAAATAAGATGCACTTACAGGTATGTTTGACATTTTCCCCTTCAGTTGCCTATAAAATAGCTTGTGCAAAAGCTAATAAAGTTTCACAGAAGAAAAAAATGTTTTGTGTTCATACCCGTGAGTTCTACTGAGTTGTCTTCAGCAAGAGTTAGAGCAGCTAAGAGAGGCAGAAGGAAGAACTGTCTGAGCACCTGCATTTTGATGGCAGCTGGGGAGGTTAGGGTTTTCTAACTTTTATACCTTCTGCTATTTCATAATCATCTTGTATTACATAGTATCGTGGAGGGAGGTCTTAATCTCTGCACTACTGTTTCCTTTTAAGAGATATAAATGAGAAAGTAACAGGTGTGCCCATTTTTTTTTTAATGTGTATTGCATGGAAGAAGTTTAACCGTGCTTTCATCAGCTCTGCGTCTCATGGGTTCAAAGCACATTTTTCTGTTGATTCACTGAGCTTCTGTTTGAGTGTGTTGACATTAGTCTGACATGAACAGAAATGTTCTGGGTGGGATTGACAGACTCTCCTTTTGGAGGCACGTCCAGCAGTTTGCTCACAGCGCTGGTCAGTGGGAACTTCGTTGTTCCCACCTCGATGTTGACACCTATCCCTTTAGGTTGCCCTGGGCAAGTCATTCTGTGTCCTTGCTGAAGATTCCTCGGGTTTTAAAGTGGGACTAACATCACAGAGTTGTCCTGAGTAATAACTTCCCGTTGCTGAAGCATTCATGGATGAACAAGGCCAGGTTAACGTTATCCACAGATTTAAAAGAATAGGATTGCGCCGCAGCCACTTCATAAGTAAAACTGTTGTAGTCCCACAGTAGAAGCCACAAAAAAGTCCCAAGAACCTCAGTTCCTCTGAGCACGAGTCTAATGGATATCTGCTCCAATAGAGTTACACTGTTTTTGTCTGTCTTTCTTGAAGGACCAAAGCTCTTTAAATCTGGGGTAGTTCCTACTGCAGGAGCAGGTACGCAGTGTTTGAAGCTTCCACAGGCTGTGTTACTGCCAGTGCCACAGGTGTGTTATTACCCTAGCCTTGTCCTTTGGCGTGGTACCCGCGTGGTGTGTGAATAGCCGGGGAAAACAGGAGCCTAGCTGTGGGAGTCTTTCCAAAGCGAAGGGCTGGTATCCCGCAGCTGTGCAAACAGGTGTTCTTTCAAGTTTCCTAGCAAAGCCAAATTGCAGTGCAGACCTTCTTGAAACACGTCCAGGTACTTCTCTTTTATAACAACAAATTGTTTGTATAAAACCAAATTTGTTTCTTTTATACACAAATTGATATTGAAATATGATGCATCTGTAATGATGCTACATTTCTAATCTCAGAGCTATGTATTCTTTAAAACAATCCTTTCTATGATTTTTAACTCCCTTTAAAGATTTTGAATGCATCTCTCTTCCTCAGGACAGGGTATTTATACTGTCTTTAAACATGAGGCATTGAATACAGGTATAAAGACATTGCAATAGCATTTGAATTCCCTTTAGTTTCCAGAAATACTAAATTTGCATTTACTCTGTATAGCCTTTCATTTCTTAAACCCACACACATACTTGCAAGCAATTTTCAAATGCTAACATCTGCTTTGTATGCATATAATGTGTGAACTGGTGTGCTAAGCCCAGTCAGTCATTGCTGCGTCCATCAGAACCAGGGAAAAAAAAAACAAAACATCCATGGCTATGGTACTCTGGCATTCTGGTAGTTACGGGTTGGTAGGCAAACTGGTTGGGATTACTTGTACACGAACGATGAGGAAATTCCTTTGCTCTGCATTTGCTCTGAGGCAACTGGACCCCTGATCCTGGCGTTTCTGAAGGGCTGAGCGGGGCCAGGCGCGGGCTGTCCCGCTGGCAGCCGTGTCTGCGCCCATGGGGCTGGCTCTGAGTGGCCGGGCTGCTGCTCTGCCCACTCACACACCAAATCTGAGCCTTCAAACCGTTTTCCAATCTTGTGTGTTAAGCCTGTGTCCAGACAGTGAGATGTGCTCACATGTCGGGTGATGCTGCAATATTAATGGCCTGCTTTGAGTTCCCTCTGCCACCTCAAAAGAAAGTGGCTGGCAGGTCTTCAGGAAAGTCCTTTAAAACGAGAACAGGATGACTGTATGGAAAGTATTTTAAAACAGCAGATCCTTAGAACAAATTAGCGTGCATTTTGGAACAAAGGAACAAGGGTTCAGCTGTTGTGGATCTGTTATTTACAAGCACTTTCCCTCACTGCCTGCAGCTGAGATTTCCCTGCAATAGCATGGAAAATGTGATTACAAGCACTTTAAATCATTACCAGTGAGAAGCAGAACGGCAGGGTTATGAGGGTGATGGAGTTTAGTGTGAATTAAGTGCAATTAGGAAATACTCTGGCTCAGGACTGGAGTCCTGGCCATTTTTCTGCGAGGGCGTTACAGTCCCACAGGATTAGGACTTTGGCTGCAGGCCCGCTTGGCACTAAGCGGGTCAGCGCGGCGGTCAGAGCAGGGACTTGGTGCGAGAGCTGCGTGAGTTTGTCGTGTCAGAGCTGGCTAAGTTATTCTTGGAGAAGCTGAGTTTCAGAATGACTCTAATCCCTTTTTTGAAGGCATGAAGCACAAAAGAAAAATTTACTGAAAAATGTGATTTGTTGTTGTTGTTGTTGTCTTGTATTGCAGACTCTAAACACTGGGCATCTTTATTCCCTACGGAGCATCTCGTTATGAGTTTGAGTAGTCTGCATTTATTCACCGTGTGGAAACTGATTATTGGCCTTGAAGATGTTTTCACACTCCAACTAAATTCACCAGATTATCAAAATTTAATCTGTCTCTTTCGCTCAGTTGACTGCTGGACTACTGTACAATTCTGCAGTTGACCGTCAAGATATTTTTCTCTATTATGAACTGAAATTTTTTTCCATTTTTTTCACTACATCATTCCAAATAGGACAATTTAAGATACTGAGTTGTAGAAACACTTTCTTGGCTTGAAGTAGTATTATTTGAACGGATATTGAAAGAAAAAGGATGAAGCAAATGCTTACAATGAAAAAAATTTAGATGTGTTATAGTTCTAATATCCAGTAATAAAAACTAACACTAGAAACTATGGAAAATTTTAATAGCTTATAGGTATTGCAGAGATTATATCTCAGGACATGTACAATATTTTTTTCCAAGTGTTTTTGAGTTCCTACTTAAGATAATTGCTCAGACATTATTGGTTACAAGGGGTTCTTATCCTTTGATTTTTGTCTCTTCTAGAGCTCAGAAAGCAACACTGCGGCTTACATCTGTAAGGCAGGTTAATCATTCTTGAATGCTAAGTGCTTGAGCTGTTCGGTACAGTGGGGAGAACTGTAAGAACTGTAAGAGGGAAACAGAGCCTTGATGAGAAAAATCAGCCAGCTGATCCAATTACACGTTATCACTGAGAGGTTTTACTGAAGTTTAGGCTTTTACAAATCTGAAATATAGATCCAAAAATCTGAAATTAAGGAACGCAAGTACAGTTAAGATTAAAATACCTTTAGATTTATGGCCCCTATTATAATGTATTTTTAGAATTTATTAGCAAGTGTGCGACATACTGATCACGTATATAAGTGATCAACATGATATTATAATTAGAAGAAACATTGTTGGGGCTACTGTAATCTAGAGATAATAATAATGATGACTTCATCACTGTCACTTGTGCTTCTTTTTTCTCTCCTTATACAACCTTGGTAGCATCGGGAATGGTAATTGTATCTGTCACACACTGCCATTTTGCACTGTAGGTAAACGGATGTGTGTCTGCTGATAAAGCTGGGGGCTCTGAAGCTGAACTGGACAATCCTCCTGTCTGGTGAATAGTAGGTCCTATAGGTTGGGTCTCTTACACACCTGAGAAAAGAAAAAGGGAAAAAAACACATACAATTTTACAAAAATTGTAACATAGTTACTATGTCATTTGTTTCATTCTTTACAAGCAATTTTCCTTCTGAAATTTTTAACTGTGAAGTTAATCACAATTCACAGCCCAGAACCCCTGAACACAGATGCAGTTACATGGAATTTATACATGTAGCTTGGTGTCATATGTACTGATACATATGTAACTATCTCACACATATGTAAACGTATAAATGTAAAACACCTGATGGAATTTAAATACACAAGAAAACGCTACTGTGTAGCCTTATTATCTTTCCAAAGTTATTTTTTATTTCAGCCTTAGACTTTTTAAAAAACATAAAGAAACAAGCCCATATCCCAAATCAGACAAAGCCACTTAAATGAGGAGGTTCATCCTTGTCTAAATTTTTTATATAATTTGTGAAATACCGTCTAAGAATTTAGAGTGATTTCTCTTCCCTAGAAGAGTATAATGGCGAATTAAACATAAAATGCCAACTAAAAAAAAGTATGTCTATCCTAATAGCTAGTTCATTTAAAGTCCGGCTGCTTCTTGCTAATGTATAACTCAAATGCGTTAGAGAACTGTGGATCTGTAGTGTATGTATTTGTTATCGTCCATACCACATCAACCACATGCAAGGAATTATTTTGAAATGGATGTTGAGGTATTTTCCTTACCCTCTTCTTATTATGTCAGATGCCACAGTCGTAAAGTCATGAGGATTTGGAGAGACCACACAGGTGTCTGTGAACAGCATCAGGTTCGGCTCTGTGCTGTGGAGGGTAGCACGAACAAACAAATCCTGGTTTGGCAGAACGTAGTATGGTGCAGTCCTCACTACATTTGAAAAAGACGGCGAATCATAAAAGGCAAACTTGACAACAAATCGTCTAGATGGAGCTTCCTGGTATGGAGGCTTTATAATGCTCTGTATTGTTTGGGCACCAGCGTTCTTGTATATTTTGCAGGTGAAGTTTAGCAGCGAGTTCCTGTTTCTGCTGTAGAAGTTGCCAGAAATGGATCCTTCCACTGTGTTGGAATAAGTGATGGCTTCACGTGTTATCTGTTAAAATATTAGCGAGTTTAGAGCTGCAAAGTATTGCTGAAACCTTTTCCTGAATGCTCCTGGAAAGTCAGGGGAGCTAAGGGGTAGCAGGGCCCGGGCCTGGCCGCGATGGCCCCGCTGCCTGACCTCGGCCCCCCAGCTGAGGAGGCTGCCGAGCGGTGAGAAAGTCTGCAGAGCTGCGCCCTGCGAGATAAGGGAGGTAACAGCCCGACCGGGGAGGCACGGCTCGTTCGGCATCGTTAGTGGCTCAAGGACTCAAGAGGGAAAACACCAGCATGGACAGGCAGAAGGTCTTAGAGGGAAAAAAACCAACGATGGAGCCAGCAGGGAATGGCAGCTGAGCACAGCCGAGGTCTGCTCCAAGGAGCCACGGAGGAAAACCCTTCATCTCCGACTGGTGCCTGGCCAGCAAAGACTCTTTGGGAGTCTCGTTGGTGCGGTGAGCGTGTGACTGCCCAGCTCGTTGGCTCCTGCTCTCTGTTGTATGTTTTAGCGAATACATCTTTGCTTTATATGTCAAAGCTGTGCCTAACCCACTCACAGTCTCTTTGTGCAACACTAAATGTGCCCGAAACAAAGTGACTTGAAGCAGGAGGGTTACAAAACAGAAGGGGGAATAAAACGGGGAAGGCTGATGAAAATCCATATAGTTTATAATTATGAACTTGTAGAAGCAGAATTTTGTTGCGGTGTTAATAACACCCGTTGATGCTTTGGATGCTCCCCCTTAACTCCAGGAGGTCTTGGCATTCATAAAGCCATGTGGTGGCATCATCCAGTAACAAGCTTTAGAAATACTTTTGAAAGTTTCATTCGTAAATAACTTTGACGCCATCTTGGCATGCGATAATTTCAACCCCAGACATTCTCACCAGCTCCCTTGTGCCACAGCCGTTGTACGGTATGCGAAACATGACATGGTAGTCGGTAATCACAGGCGTGCACCTGGGGTCTCTCAGGTGGATATTCCATGCAAGGTACCCTCGGGAGCTGATGTAAGATCTCCTGATGATTGCCCGCATGTAATTAGGCAGACAAGTAAGGGTTGCTGGAGGAGATTTAATGTTAATAAACCATAGTTTAGTATACAGCAAAATGCAGCATGTGTTAAATACCAGTATGCTTTACAACTGCAAGTGTGGGCCTTGCTGACTAAGCTGGAAATAACAGCTGAGCGGAGAGAAAATGAATTTCTCTCTTTCTTCGGCAGTGCAAGCATTGCCATTAAAAGCTCGTCGCTCCCTCCTACAACTAATCCCGAGGCCACGCACGTCAGCGCTGCCTGCCAGTGCTTCTGTGGGAACAGGGTGAGCTCGCCGTGATAACCCCCAAGCTGTTTCATTGCCTGCGAGATCCCTCCAGAGCACGCTGGCACACCTGGCCGGCAGCCTGGCAGTCCATGGGCAGATGTTTCAAATGTGCTTTTTCCATAAATGTTGCAGACGTAGGCCAGCTTGTCCCCCTCGGGCAAACCCAAGCTCTCCGCCTGCTCCCGGCCCCTCCTGCTTCCCCTGCATCTGCACTCAGATGCTGCCTGCCGTAGACTGCCAACCTTTTCCAGCTCACATCTTACCCAGCACACAAGGCACTTGTGAAGAAAAGTAATTAAAAAGAGGAAGGAGACAGAAGGCCTTACCTTCCTTTATAGGTGCTGGTTTTGGAGAAGCTTTTAATGGGGAAAAAAAAAAAAGTAAGTAAGTGAGAGTGAATGATGAAAATGTGTGCTTGTGTGTAATCAGTTAACATCCATTGTAATCAGCTGAATGCAGTCAGACTAGAAAATGTTAACAAAAACAGATGGGAGGCATGGTGTTGTCATGGACAAAAAGCCTATATTAAGAAAAATGTACAGACACGAGTGATGACATTTTACTAGCAATAACAGGAGCAAGATTTAAGTCTGCTTATTTATTTGTTTAGGCAGATGACTCCATGCTCAAATGCATGCTTTGCATCAGAAGTTCAGTTCCCTGTATGTCGCCTGCACAAGTACAGAAGTTTTACTGATGCAGCTGGAGTGTCTTTTAGCACTGTGTAGCTGAGAAGGCCAGACTTCAAAACGAGACCTTAGTCTGCCCCCTAGGCATTTGAGGCACAATATTTGCAATGTCTGGGCAGAACTTGAAATTCAAATTTCTTCAAAAGTTATATTCCGTTGTAGAAAACTTTATCTAAGGTTCAAACCAAATACCACTGAAAATACCAGAAATTCCCACTGACTCGTCTTCCAGTGGGGATGCAACTTTGGCAAGTGCACGAAGGCTGACTTTCTAGGAGTGAGATGGGGAGCCATGTCAACACATCATCAGATCACAGCTTTGACAGCTGACTAAGCACTTAATCTGGAATAACACTGCATTACTTACACGTGGTCTGTACCACAGTGCCTGTGCCTTCAGGAGTTGGAGACACTGATAGAGTTGGTGAGGTTGATACTGTGAGAAAAGAAAATATAAAAGTAAACATTGTCTGAATCTTAATTACATTCACCTCTCACATGAGAAATAATAAGCGTGTGCCCCACATGAGCTAGGCCAAGGACTCCTAACATTTTTTTGCCTGGGGACCCTCCGTGGGCCCCGAGCACCATCCCCGTGCCTCAGTTTCCCTCCACCCGCTTGCAGCGCCCGGCCCTCGGCTCGGGGAGCTCCCGTTGCCCCGCATGGCCAGGCAGCACCTCTACCCACTGGGCTTCAGGAGACAGCACCGAGAAGTACCTGGTGTTTCAGCCACCGGGGACTTGGTTGGGGCTGCCAAAGAGAAAGCAAAAGCCAGGCTTTAGTCCTTTCCCCATTACTGCGTGAGCAAAGCAAAGACTGTTGATGGTGAGGGAATCAGCAGTTTCCTGCCGAGGTTACACGTGACGCCGATCGCACTCGGCGCAACGCGACAAATACCTGGTGCTTCAGGCGTGGTGTTTTCTGCAGGGGCTGTGGGGCGTGCAAGAGAACACAAGCGCGGGTTAGGAACTGCCACGGGGCAGGACAGGCAGGATGTCCCCGCGCCGCAGGAGAGCCGCAGGCTCCTGTTTGCGCGGTGACCGCGCACAGCCCCGGGAGATGCTGCTCAGCCGGATCAAAGCCACGCTCGGACACAGAATCTATGAGCAGAAATAAATACCTGGTGTTTCAGCCGTGGGGGACTCAGCTGGGGCTGCTAAAGAGAAAGCAAAAGACAAGCTTTAGTAGTCTGTCCATTATTGTGTGAGCAAAGCAAAGACTGTCAAACCAAAGCAAAATTAACATTAAGGTGTAATTAGGCTTGGTGTAATCAGACCCCCACTCCAGGTACACTATAGCCATTTAAAAAACCCTATAATGTGGCATTTGATTTACCCAGCTTGTGGTCTTTTTGCCGCCCTTCGGGGTGGGTGAAGGTCATGTGTGGGTGTATGTACCTCCACGGAGGCAAAAAAGCTCGGTGTCACAGGACACCTCTCTGTCCACAGGTCACATCCCCTGCATCACCATCAGGAGTTTGTGTGCCCATTCACCTGAGTGCCGTGAACTTCTGGGGACTAGTGATGTGCTAAGGGCTCTCTCACCTCCAAGAGCTCAGCACTGCTGAATTCAAGGGGAATCAGCACTCCATGATGGGAGAAATAACATTTGACTAAACCCAGGATGAATAAGCTAGCGGTGAAATGCTCCATACCTGTTGTTCCATGTGTGGTAAGCTCCACGGGGACTGTTGGGAGAGAAAACAAAAACCATCAAAAAAACGAAAGGCAGATCAACGTTCTCAGTTAAAAGGCGAGACAAGCAGCAGCACAATCAGGGTTATCCCCCAAAGCACGACTTGGGTGATGCTTTCTGAAGCCCTGGAGAAGCCTGCAGGTTGGTGTTTCTGCCACTGCCACTGCCACCCCCCAGAGAGGACGTCTGTCGGCAGGAGGGCAGTGATGCGGGTCTGGTGGGGACAGGCAGCGCTTCTGTCCTGACTCCTCACCCAGGCTGAAAAGCAGTAGGAATTGCTGTTTGCAATGGAGCAGCTCCACCCCTGCAGTATCTGCCAGGATGAACAAGAGCCAGAAGATGTGCCAGCCAGAACTGCTTTTAATTAAAATTAGTTACGTGCTGCTTGAGAAGGTTAGTTAGAAAGCATAAGTTTTGCTCTGTAAATTACTAAAGCCTTTAAGCAGGTATGGCTCGTGCTGCAGTAAAGCCTCTTGATACATCCAAGGAAAAATGATTTGCGGTGTGCAAACTACAGTGGACTGAGCAGGACTGAGTGGATTAGGAGTGCAGACTGATAGTCTGAACTTGATTTCTCCTTCTTAAATGTTTCTATTGCTTGCAGCTTGTGTACAGCACGTCAAAGATTCATTGCAATTGTTTCTCAGTAACCATCAATTAAGAACAGTGCATCATAGCAGTAAAAGGGGAGAGGAGAAGAATTAACAAAAATAAAATCAGAGTCAAAATATGTGCCTCTCCAGAGGGGTAGTAGAAGCCTTATTCACTTCAGAAGTGTGTAAGTCTCATGGCTACCGTTATTCGTTATATCATTGTAATGTAACAACTTAGCACAGCATGAGCATCACTTCCCTAGAGGACCTCACTCTATCTTGGACAGAAACAGCTGAGCCCAGAAAGATTCAGTGGCCTGCCAGCCTGCTCTGGTGTCTTGTATCAGACACACCGTATTCACGTAGTGCCAGAGCCTCCATCAAAACGATTTCCTTCTGCATCCTCACCTAGCAGGACGTAAGCTCAGCGTGCACTCCACTTTCTCAATAACCTTCACACGATGCAGATACCATCTCTTTGAATACAAGTACAAAATCATAAAATAGGAGTGCATTCCCAGGAGAGAAAGAATGAGAAGAAAATATGTTTGCAATGCAGCAAGCACAAGCACTTTCAGGGCCAAATAGTCTTTTTCCCAGAGGCAGGTTCCAGATTGGGCTGCCAACATCTACCAATGGGCATCTCCGGAAGGAAGCGCCTATAGCCCCGCTCTTCCCTCTCTGCTTGCCTGATCCAGAGTAGAGGAACCCCTTGAGGGAAGGAGGAGATGGCCTCAGGTCACCTGGAACTTGTAGGGGCTGGTCCAACTCATGCCCATTAGCAGCTCCAGCCTTGCACCAAGCTCCTCCTTTCGCTCACACCTGCTTTCATGCACAGCTTAGGAAGCTTGATTAACATTAAATAAAATGGAGAAGGTGAGCACCTGCACAGGTAACACCAGCATCTTCCTCGTGGAAACAGTCGTGCATGCCTAGCCCCCTGTGAGAGCACTGTGCCAGGGAGGACCCATCCCCTGTGTATTTCACATTGTCCAGGAGAATATCTCCTGCGCCTTTCCCCAAAAAGGTATAATTTCTGGCTGAGATGGCATCTCCACAGCCCAGCTCTCTGCACACAACCCTGGCATTCTTTATGTCCCAGTCGTCATTGCAGACGGTTCCCCACCTCCCATTGTGAAAGACTTCAAGGCACCCTGAGCACTCATCCTCTCCATTCACCAGTCTCAGGGACATCTCGTGGAAAAGCAGAAGGAAAAGCATGGTTTTGCATTTCATCTTCTTGAGAGTAGGAAGGCTCTACAGAGGGATCTGGATGGGCTGGACTGATGGGTCGAGGTCAATGGTATGAGGCTCAACAAGGCTCAGTGCTGGGTCCTGTGCTTGGGACACAACAACCCCATGCAACGCTACAGGCTGAGGCAAGAGTGGCTGGAAAGCTGCCCAGTGGAAAAGGAGCAGGGGTATTGGTTGATAGCCGGCTGAATATGAGCCAGAAGTGTGCCCAGGTGGCCAAGAAGGCCAACAGCAGCCTGGCTTGTATCAACAATAGTGGGCCAGCAGGACCAGGGAAGTGATCGTCCCCCTGTACTCGGCTCTGGGGAGGCTGCACCTTGAATCCTGTGCTCAGTTTTGGGCCCCTCGCTACAGGAAGGACATGGAGGTGCTGAAGCGTGTCCAGAGAACGGCAATGAATCTGGTGAGGGGTCTGGAGAACAAGTCTTATGGGGAGTGGCTGAGGGAGCTGGGGTTGTTTAGCCTGGAGAAAAGGAGGCTCCGGGGAGACCTCATTGCTTTATACAACCACCTTAAGGGAGGCTGTAGCTAGATCGGGATCCGTCTCTTCTCCCAAGCAACAAGCGCTAAGATGAGGAAATGGCCTCAAGTTGAGCTAGGGGAGGCTTAGGTTGGATATTAGGAAAAACTTCTTCACTGAAAGGGTTGTGAAGCATTGGAAGAGGCTGCCCAGGGAAGTAGTTGAGTCACCATCCCTGGAGGTCTTCAGAAGACGTGTAGATGTGGTGCTTAGGGGCATGGTTTAGTGGTGGACTTGGCAGTGCTGGGTTAATGGTTGGCCTAGACCCTTAGAGGTCTTTTCCAACCTAAACGATTCTATGATCCTATGATTCTATGGTTGCTCAGCAGACTCAGAAATCGGCAGATGTGTTTACCGAATAGTAAAAGCCAAGTTACTATGTAAAATACATCAGATGTGAAAAATTTGCAAGACCCGTCTAGGGAGAACTCACCAGCTGGGATGGGCTCTGTTGAGACCGAGGTAGTAACTGGCTCTGGAAAAGGAAACAGAAAAGTGAACTTCTAGTCTTACTGGACAGGATGTTTAATAATGTTCTTCAGTTACCATGTTAGATAAATGAAAGCATTAGTGACGTAGAGCAACTCATTCATCTCTGGGAGCATCATCACTAAAGGGAGAAGGCTGCAAACCCTTTTTTAAATGTCAGCTATGACAGGATCTGGGTGTTAATTGTTGCAGTTATCCTGCAGATGTAATCTTCAGTTATGTGGGACACTTCAGTTTAAGTGTGGGACATACTCACCAAGGAGATTTACATCCTCCTGGGTCATGTGTTTAACTCCACTTGAGGTCTTTACTGAAAAACTCTCTCTTCATTAAAAATTGCCCTTGACTTTTCTCTAGGGGAGGCACCCACAGGATAAGCTGTAACCAAGCACTCTTTGTGCCAGGTCTCATCCATGACCCACTTCAGCCAGTTAGATTTCACTTAAGTCATTTTGGATTCACCAAGTCTCCGCCACGCAGATGACCTCTGCCCATGGACAACCACCACCCATGGCACCGGCACACAGAGGCTGCGGTGACTTGGGTCCCCTGCCCGCGCCGGGCAGGTTGAGGGTCCCACTGCCAGCAGTGCAGGGTGGAGGGAAAGGGGAGCCCAAGATAGTGGGAGAACATTTTGCAAACTGTCTCGCTTCTGTTTTGTCTGATCATGGCTACAAATCAGACAGTTGCACAACTTGGACTCAGCCTGTGCTAGAGGGAGGGGGGGTGGGACTGCAAAGGCCACCCGTTTTAACAATATTAACGTAAACAGGCAGTGTCATAGTATCTCTCTTAGAAAGTCCAGTACACATACGGCCGTATCTTACCAGGAAACGAATAGTGCAAACTGGCAACTGGTTCTTTTGGAGAGACTTTACAGTAAATTCTTTATCTTTTCTTCCTCCTCACTCCTCTCACTTCCTCCCTGTGCCATTCCCCTGGGTTCCCCATAGTCTTTCTGGGCTCTCAGACTCACATGTTTCCAGTCAGAACACAGAATTGCTGGAAAACTGGGAATTGATTTGAAAGAATCCTAAAGGAAGTTACTAAAAGTAATTTCTTACTAAATATAAGAAGAGGAAATTTGACTTACTGCTTGTCATAGCTTATAACGTATGTGAAGTCAGCACTGAAATGGGCTCATGTACCTGCGCAAATGACGCTGGCATCGTCTTTCGGTTGGCAGTTGTGTACAGCTGTCCCTCTGTGAGAGCACTCCCACAGGCTGTCTTCGTCCCCTCTGCACTGCACGTCATTGAGGAGGATGTTCCCAGAGCCCTGGCCAAACTGGGCTTCAGGCACAGCTACCAGAGCTTCTCCACACCCCAGCTGCCGGCACACAACCTCGGCGGCCCCCAGGTCCCAGGCGTTGTCGCAGACCGTTCCCCAGCTGCCGTTGTAATAGAGCTCAACACGGCCTGAGCACCTGCTGTTGCCGTCTGCGAGTCGCAGGGGCAGAGCTGAAGCATCTGCTGTGGAGGAAGAACACCGTACGTCAGTGTTATTTATCCTAGGCTGTGCCAAAGCCTGTCTTCAGGCCAGGCAGCACCACAGTGAAGACAGGAGCAGGTAGCCCGCGGTGTAGTCTGCTATGACAAAGGATCCTTCCCCGAATTTCAGTGCTGTTTTAGGATTGATAGTATAAATTCTTGGACCCATCTTTCTGCTGGTTGATAATACATGCAATACCCAATGGGCACGGACATAGTCCTCTTCCACAACATGCTGATCTCTGGGGAAAATGATCCTCATCCCTACAGCTAGGATCAGAGCAAAGGATTTCTACCTTTTCTTTACCATCTTTCTCACTTTATTGTACTGCTCTCTAAACAACGAACACAAATACCCAGAGCCAACCTTTTCCTGAGATGCTTTGCAATCTACAGGATATGGTTTTTTTTTTCCTTTTTCTTCTTTAAATAATGCCTGATTCAGCTTCTTTTCTCTCTGGCTTAACAGATGGTTGGCACAGCATCATTTCCCCGGAATAGTAGCAGAGCTATTTCTACATACCAGGCTCATTTCTGAGAGCTGGGTACTTATGGAATAACCCACACATTTATCTCACTTTCAGAGGGACAGGCTTCTAGAGATCTGAAGTTCCAAATTAGTTTTATGGGTCTGGAGTGTATTTTTCTTTCAGAGAAAGAAATCAGAGACTCTGCCGACAACATAATTGAGTTCCTCTGAGTTTGTTGCTATCATAAACTGTACCAAGTATACATAGCTGTCTTACTTCTTGGTAGGTCTGTGATTACAAGGTTTTCATGTTGGGACATTTTCCTGTCACCTGGCAGTCATTTGTAACCAACTAATGCATATCCACTCAGAATGAGTGCCATGTTTCCTAGGACTCTCTTTGCCCTTAATTCTTTTTTCCTGACCATGATCAAAGCTCCCTCCATCAGAGTACCATGCTTATCATTTCCTTCTGCAAAAGTTGGCTGTAAAGAAATGTCAGCAGCAATATGCTTGGCTCACTTCAGATCAAGGTCTGAACTTCTACGAGACAGACTGCCAAATATGATTTCAGGGAGAAAAAAATAATTGAGACAAAAGATAACTAATTAGCCTGTCGAACCAGGTGTTGAGTAGTCACTAGCGATAGTGATATGTGCTAAATAAAAAGTTTAAGAACTGGAATTCATTAGCTATGTAAATCTTGGTGGGAGTAGTGAGAAAGGGGCATATTAAAAATGATATATCCAGATCCAGATCTTGACTTAGATTACAGGCAGGAATAAATTTGTTTTGATTTAGCTGATATTAAAAATAGCTTTATTGAGAGGGAGGCAACCTCTGAATTAAACTCAGTATGTAAACAAAGTATTTCATTAGTCTGCAATATGAACATCAATCTGAAACAAAGGACTGATTAAGTAACAGTCCCAAGAATTGTTCATGTATTCTTGTAGACTTGTCTGCAGACAGATGAAAGGCAACTTTCTACTTTCAGCAAATGAATAAAAGAAAACAATAGATATTTGCATCTCATCAAAGTCAGTGCTTTGTGCTTAGTTAAGTGTAAAATATAATCAAAAGAATTAGGAAGCACTTAGTTTTCCTGAGCCTTTAACCCAAAGAACAATTTACTTAGAGTTGGTGCAAGTAAAAGTAATGAGATTATTATTTACAGCTAGAGGAGCCTTTTTTTCACTTTAACCATTGAACAGTTTCCCTGTTACACAAAGTGTGCATAAATAGGATGAAAATGTTTGCTCAAATACATGGTTGAATAGACTTAAGCAAAGCACTTAATAGTTACAAACAGTTGCATAGTAATGAGGATATTTTTAGGAAACCATATATGTACCATGTATTAGGTTCCTTAAGCCCATATAGTAGTCAACTGATCAGTTATTTAAGAAGGCATTCACATTCAACTTCTGAAAGCCAAGAAAATAAAAGTAAATCCTGAGGGACCATATTCATTTCTCAGTTTCACTGGTGTGTGCTAAGAAGTGCAAACTTCTCTTCATTCAATTAGAATAGGTCACAGTCTGAATAAGTAAGGCAGGAAGCAAAATCTGGTCAAACCTCTGTAAAATATTCTTTAAAGTAGGAATGTTTTCATTTCTATGCTTTTGAAATTGAAATGACTGGCAGTGAAAAGGTAGAGAAACACTGACTTAAATTTCTCCTTCACTGTGCTGAAGATTTGTCTGTTAATTTCTAAGATAATTAACATTTGCAGAAATTAAGGTGGATAGATCCTAGATCTTGAACATGAAAATACTGTTCAAAATAAGCTTAATGGATGGAGCAGTAAGCAAATTTGTACTACATTTCCTAGAGCTGCTGCCACTGGTATTGTATCACAGCTCTGAACTTCTGACAACATAGATGAGGCTGTAGAAGAGAGGCAGCTTTAGAAAAGGTTATAGAGGAATTATCAGTTGCCTTGGTAATTGGTTATCACGTTGTGCAGCATCTTGAACTAACAGATGGTATGAGTGTTAAATAGCCAGCTACAGCTACTATACTGTAATGAAATCCTCAGCCATTACCACTGACACTTTGGAACAGGACAGATAGAGTGACAGAAGGAAACACAAGATTCGTGCGCTCTCTGGAGGACAGGATGAGAACTCAAAATGATCTTCATAAACTGAATAAATGTCAAAAATCAGCAAGCTGAACATCAACAAAGACAGATGCAATGGACTGCTCATTGGAAAGAGAAAACCAAGGCACAAAGGCAAAATCATCCTTTCAGCTGGCACAAAAGGACAGCGGAAAAACTGGAAGTCAGCAATGTTGGCACTGTGGTGAGCTAGTCCAATCTCGGTATTGCTCTCACAGTGATACATGGGAGCTACTTACTCTCCTTGGCACTAAAGAAGCCTCAGCTGCTCAATTGGTGATGGCACATTTAAGAAAGACAGAGATAATGGGGAGAGCTTGGATGGATGGCTCAAGAAATGTAATAGGCTTGAAAATCATGAGCCCTGAGGAACGGTTTAAAGAGCTGAGTTTAGCTTATGCAGGACATATCTTTCAATATTCAGAAGAGGACTCTAAAGAAGATTGCCATAAATTTCTCCCTGGAGTCTGCAGAGAGCTAAAACAGCAACTGCAGGCACTACAGAAAATTCCCGTTAACAAAAGAACTTTGAATACAGTGTTTGAATATACTGTTCCTATCAATTTCTTCTTCATTAGAAGAGGAAGTAGAATAGCATATAGTGGATAGAAAGGTCCCTGCTCACCTGATGGCTGATGCAGAATGGCCCTGTCTGGTGAAACTCTGGTTTCAAGATTTGTAAAACTTAGGAAATTATTTCATAGACTCATTAAAACAGCTCATTCTTTAAAAATTTGCAAAGTGTCTTACAAAACAGATGCCAGAATAAGAGTTGCCCCAAAAAAGAGAAAGGGGAGAAGGTGGGACATATGCACACACATTGCAGTGTGATCAGCACTTAAGACGGGTTGAACCAAAGCCCTGTAGAAGTTAATTTGCCATCCCCTACAGGGACCACTAGCAAATGCTGAGGAATATATGAATAGGACAAGCAACCCTGGTTTGCGCAGGATTGTCTCCTGGATGCACCTTTTTGCATCTCAGGGATTTCCTGAGCCCCAGAAGGGGCCTTGTGAGGTGATGCAGGGTAGAGACATTTTTGCTCCTGAACAGTGCAAGGCACGCATTCTGTACTTTCGTTTGGCATAAAGAGTAATGCTGGAGTAGCGACTGGCTCACTGCCCATGTGATCAAGCCATCCATTTCTGTGGCAGAATCACCAGTTGAAGCTTTCGGGAAAAAAACAGTAGGAACAATGAACAACAGTGACCAAATGTGAATACGAACCAGAACTAATTTTTTAGTTACAACAATCTGGATTTGTCATTTTTGTAGAAATGTGTGAAAATACAAAAAGTTTTGTTTCAGTGAACAAATTTAGAATAGTCCCTCGTACTTCAATCTGAGTTTCTATATAGCATCACATAACACTATGATAAATAAATATCCAAAGTTTGGATTTTTAAGCTTCTTAGCTACCAGAGAATGAAAGAGCATGTTCTTATCCTTCTTTATGAAAGCTTCATTGCATATATTTTCCATACGATATATCTTTCCCTGAGCTCCCTTAGACTCAAAGCTGATTTTGAAACTACACCATACAACCATCCCTTTGCTTTTGTAAGCTGTATCTACTCAGGATTCCTGGTGTAGATACTGTCCCAGACCTGTCATTTACTGAAGCGGATGCTCAGAAGGAATACATGGATGTTAAAGGGACCATTAAAGAGCTGAGAAAATGCATTGTTGGAGAGAAACATCAGTCAGTGATAGAAACTGGAGCTGATGTTTGGTGACATGATTTAGATTATATCCTTGAAAGAAAAGTGAGTTGGACTGCAGCCTCTAACATATGGTGATATGAGTCAAAGCTTCAAGTAAATAGCTGATTTCTCAAGTAAAGTGATATTTTGTTAATATTGACAGTACAGATCTGGGCAGCAGATCTGGGGGCTTAGGAAGCAGAGGTAGAAGTGAACTTTCTGCTGGTATTCTCCATAGGCAGCTCCACAAAGGAACCCCATCACAGCTTGCTTTGCACACTTCCATCGTTGATTCCTTGGGGAGAGTCAAACAGGGATGCATGGGAATGTATTGAGAACCAGCTTCTGTACAAGGTCAGGTGGTGGCCGCTCCGTTAAAATCTTTGAGATGAAGATGTCACAATCTGATTTAATCACTGATACTCTGAACTGTAAAGATGCCCAGACAAAAGCACCAATACGTGGACACTTCTGCTGATGCCTAGATTATACAAATAGTACTAACTGCTTAAAGCCCCAGATTGTTCATAATTACATATCCCCATAAAATTTGTCAACTGATCTTTTAGAAATGAAGGTATCAGAAGCTAGATTCTTTCTTCACTGAGATAACTAGCTGGTAGTTGTCTGATCTTAAACTTTATACAGTTATTGTAATCCTACCAATGTAATCTAATTTAAACATAAATGTAAATGTTATTCTTTTTAGAATATATGTGTACTGTCGCATTAGAGAAAGATATCTCATTGGAATGTACATGTAGCATTTATAGCTACAAGCGCAGGGATATTAATCATTAACTGCATATATTGCTGATGTAGCCCAACAGCCTGATATTCTTTAAGAGAAGATGTTATGGAGGGGGGTTGTTCCTTCACAGAGATGTTCAACTTGCAATTGTCTGCTGTGCGTATTTTACAGATTCACGTGGTCACATCTTCTTAATCCAGCTGAAACCCTCAAATTAACTGAGTAAGTGTTTCAGATAGCACTTGCAAAATGGCTGTTCTTACCTCTGTAAACTGTGGTTGGGATTTCAGGGGCTGATGTGGCATTTCCCTCTGTGACAACAGTGGACGCGGAAGATGGATCCGAGGCCAAGAGCAAGTTGAGGAAATAAAGAGAAGGAGCAATTAGGAGCGAACGTGTGAACTGAAATCTTGATGCGAGTAAGTGGGTTTGGGCTTGGCAGGGAAGTGAGTCAGTGCATAGCCCTTTATTTTTACTGAAAAAAGGCTTTCACCCTCGTTTAACCTTTAATGCTGAAGACCGGAGATACCTGTGTTATTTCGGACTGCATTCTTTTGCTACTAGAGATGCAACAGTCATTTGGAAAGACGCAAAGTAGCCATTGTTAGGGAACTACGGAATGAGATTTTTCTTGTGTTTCGGGAGTGACTTCTAGCAGACAAGCGTGCCTCACCTTCCGCGAGGGTTGTCAAGGTCCCTGGAGCAGACGATGTCTCTGTCAGTGCTGTGTCTGAGCTGGGGGCAGAGGATGAAGCTGCAGAGATGGTCAGGGGTGAGGAAATATGTTACTAGACAGAATCACCTGAAGTGGTTGCAAAGGAGGAATACACGGGTGTTGAAGGAACTGTTAAAGAATTGAGGAAATGAATTATTGGAGAGAAACATCAGTCAGTGATAGAAACTGGAGCTGATGTTTGGATTTAGTTTATGTAATCTAATTTAAACATACATTTAAATGCTATTCTTATTAGATTTTGTAGCATAGTGCCTGTTTTTACCTTCAGGAGCTGCAGAAAGGATTTCTGGAAGTGAGGTACCTACGCCTTCTGTAGGTGGGATTGGTGAAGTTGCTGTTTCTGTTGTGCTTTCAGAGGCTGTGACAAGAAGGAATAAATAAGAAAATGAGAGAAAGAGAGCACTCAGGTAAGGCAGAATGGCTGAATTCAGTTCTTGATGAGTTTACGTGACTTCAGGCTTTGTCCATGGGACAAAGCGAGTCCATGCGTTAGCTGTCATCCACATCCACAAATGTTGCTCAGAAATGCATCTTCATGTCAAAACTTTGCATTATAAGTGTCAGAGAAGTTTCAGAATTTTCTCACTGAGAGTGAGAAAAGCAAAAGGAGTGTGAGAAACAAAAATAGAAATGGGTGTGTAACTTGGCAGTAATGCTTATTGGTATATAGCTTCCCAGCACTGCAGCATGGCATGTTTTATCAACTTTATTAAGAAGTCCAAAAAGAGAAATAACAAAGGGTATTCTGGCTCTCTGGAGGGAAATGTTCATTAAAGCCGTTCCTGGCTTATCTGATTGAAAGTCTTTCTCCCAGAGGTATTGTAGCCACTGGGGAAGAGAGGGAGAGTCCATTCAGACTCTGCTTTTTCTGCAGGTCTCTGCAGGATGTCCTTGCCCTGTGGAGCATCACCACGAGCAGGTGAGAGGCGAGGTGAAGGGGGGAGGCTGGCGGCAGAGCCGGCTGTCTCATCCCCAGCTCGCTGGGCTCAGACTGCAACAACCTGGGCCACAGGTTGGGAGAGGCTGAATCTGATAAGACAGCCTGGAGGCTTATAAACTGTTTAGATTCCAGATAAACAATGTTAAAATGGTGAGAAGCACAGACTAACTGGCTTTTTCCAGGGTCATGCTTCTTAAAAAAAAAAAGAAATAATAAAAATCATGATTCCTTTCAGATTCTCTCATTTAAATTTTGCACTATTCAGCTTCACTTGAAGCAGGATTTGCATCTAGCATTTACAGCTCCTTGTTGGAGCAGTAGTCTAAGTGCTAGTGGCAGCCTGTCCATGCTGCCAGAAAGCCAGCACGTTGGCACCAAGCAGATGAAATTCATAGACAAGTGTTGGTTGCACTGAGAGATGGTGATTTTGCAACATTTCTTGGCATGTCCACTGATCTCCCCTCCTAACCAAAACTTACATCGACATATTAATCCAGCATTTTTCTAACAAACTGCATACTGTGCAAATGCACTTACGTTCCTGTGGCATGGTCGGGATTTCTGATGTACTCTTTTCTTCTGTAATGGAGGTGGAAGCAAAGGAGGAACCTGTGCAAGCAGAGGAGGCAATCAGGATGAAAAATGCTAGGCTGTGCTCCTTAACGGCTCTGGAGCTTTTATGAATCTTGGACACACAAAACCACAATGATATGGACATTTCTGCTTTACAAAAATGTACGTGTAGTATTTATAGCTACAAGCGCAGGGATATTAATCATTAACTGCATATATTGCTGATGTAGCCCAACAGCCTGATATTCTTTAAGAGAAGATGTTATGGAGGGGGGTTGTTCCTTCACAGAGATGTTCAACTTGCAATTGTCTGCTGTGCGTATTTTACAGATTCACGTGGTCACATCTTCTTAATCCAGCTGAAACCCTCAAATTAACCGAGTAAGTGTTTCAGATAGCACTTGCAAAATGGCTGTTCTTACCTCTGTAAACTGTGGTTGGGATTTCAGGGGCTGATGTGGCATTTCCCTCTGTGACAACAGTGGACGCGGAAGATGGATCCGAGGCCAAGAGCAAGTTGAGGAAATAAAGAGAAGGAGCAATTAGGAGCGAACGTGTGAACTGAAATCTTGATGCGAGTAAGTGGGTTTGGGCTTGGCAGGGAAGTGAGTCGGTGCATAGCCCTTTATTTTTACTGAAAAAAGGCTTTCACCCTCGTTTAACCTTTAATGCTGAAGACCGGAGATACCTGTGTTATTTCGGACTGCATTCTTTTGCTACTAGAGATGCAACAGTCGTTTGGAAAGACGCAAAGTAGCTATTGTTAGGGAACTACGGAATGAGATTTTTCTTGTGTTTTGGGAGTGACTTCTAGCAGACAAGCGTGCCTCACCTTCCACGAGGGTTGTCAAGGTCCCTGGAGCAGACGATGTCTCTGTCAGTGCTGTGTCTGAGCTGGGGGCAGAGGATGAAGCTGCAGAGATGGTCAGGGGTGAGGAAATATGTTACTAGACAGAATCACCATGATGTAAAAGTAAATGCATGTCAGGGATCAGTGAAATCATTAGTACTTCAGGCTTCATGGAAAAGGAAGTCAGTTCACCAGATTT
The DNA here is from genome assembly GCA_013399475.1 of Chauna torquata. Classification (NCBI taxonomy): domain Eukaryota; kingdom Metazoa; phylum Chordata; class Aves; order Anseriformes; family Anhimidae; genus Chauna; species Chauna torquata. Next base: position 126,848 of record VXAL01003464.1, read on the forward strand.
TAACTTTTGGTTTGGGCTCAGAAGAACATCTTCTAATTTGTAATTACAGAGGAATGTAGTGGTAATTACAAGTGAACTTGGGAGACTGGTGCAACTGGTGTACCTCTCAGCAGCATATGAGCACACCTGACTTCCATTCCACCTTTGCATTAACTTCAGAAATTTAGGAAAAATTACGCCAAACTATCAAAAGAATTGAAGGTGAAGAAAATATCCGGATAAGAGTGCCTCAGATGAACCAATTGTAAAGATCTCATCATACACGTATGCACTCTTGATAACTGTATTGTGTGCAGGTAGACTTAATCACATGCCTATTTTCCCTCCAACCACGTTTTCCTATGAAAATAAAGATGGTGTTGGCCATTGGCTCTTCCAAGCTAATGACATACAGAGTTAGGTAGTGAAATATTTTTACTGAATTCCAAGTGGTCCTCTTGTCTGCTATAGTCAAATTGCATATTACTCAAAATTTTTGCAGATGCCACTTATACAGCTTGGGATTTTCCCCTTACCTTTGTCGGTAGAAGTCAGCAATTCTGTGGTAGATGTTGAAGTGCTGTTTGCGACAACTGTTGATGAAATTGTAGTTTGGGGCTTCCCTGAGGATGCTGGAAGTTAAAGGAAAGAAGTTATTAGAGAACTATAAGAATGGTCATGAGAATTGAGACACTGGTGAAATAATTTAAATGTCAGGTTTTATGTAGCAGTGGGCTAATGCACTAAACCATCTGGTAGTGTGAGCGAGATTTCTGTCAGTTATTGACAGTTCTAAATGAACTTCTGAGCTATTTGCCAGTGGTACCATCAGTGCAGATATAGATGTTCAGAATATGTAGCAATAAGTCATAGCTACTATTATGTGTTTTTGTTGGTTCAGGTCTTGAGGAGAAATGATTCAGGGAACCAGCCTTTCACTTCTGGGCTACATGTGGTTGAAAACTGCGTTTTAGTGCCCATTTCTCTGTGGCTGTGTACTATGAAGAACATTAGTGATTAAGTCAACATTTAAACACAAACAAACAAACGAAAACCCACAGGAAACATGAGTAGCATCTGTATTTTAAGGTTTCCTGGGTGCTATCATTATTTCAGATACACAGTGTTGAAAAAACAGGAGTCAGAAACTTACACCTGGAGTGTAAAAACTTCCCTTATGTTTTTCCCTAATTGTTAGTAGATTAGGCAAATACAGTTTCTATGAACAATCCAAACAACAGAAGTAATGTTAGAATTGATGAATAACTAGTAAGGAGTAAAAATTACGAAGATGCACCTTTCTAGGATACTCTGCCAACAAGCTGTAATCGTGTGATTTTGAAGTTAAAAATTAGTCTCTGAGCATTTAGGGATACTGTGAAGTGTCGATGGACTTATGTCTCAAAAACCCTGCCTTACCTGATGGTGCAATCGTGGACCGTGCTGCATCTGTGAACATAGAACAAAGCAAAAAAAGGGTATTTACTGTGGAGTTATTTATATTGCTTCAACATAGGCTGCTTCTAGCTATGTGATCATTGATTTCAGTTACTTTTATGACAAAAGTATTAATATATGTTTTCAATTCGGACAAGTCTTGGTTCACATCTTCTGGATGTACTTCTACCTCCTCTTAACTGGTTGCCTGTCTTATCTTGGGAACAGCCTGTAATCAGACGCTGACTAAAGCTGTCCTGAACTACTTTCTTCTCACCATATTCATACTCAGTGCTTGCTGCTACCAGTCTTGGTATTTTGTACAAGACATCATCGTGTTCCTTGATCTCTTGGTTCAACCTAAGTACAAGGAGCCTCTGCACACATGCAGTTCAGCTCTGGTCTGATTTCCGAATTCCACTCTGTTGTTTTTCATTTTTACAGTCAACAGAAAAATCCAAAGACATTTTTAAAAGCGCGTTTTTTTTGTTTTTGTTTTGTTTTGTTTTTACCTGAACAGATGACACTAACATCCTCATTGTGTCCACAGTCATTTTTGTTCCATTCAGCATGCGGACAGTCCCAAAGGTAAGATTCAGTTCCTATACACCGTACCTCATCCAGGAGGATGTTTCCGTTACCAGGGCCAAAGTAAGACCATCCCAAGACAGAAACAGCTTGGCCACAATCAAGTTGTCTGCATACTACATTGGCACTGTTCATATTGAAGGAATCATCACAGACTGTGCCCCATTTGCCTTTATGGTAAACTTCAACCCTTCCGGCGCATCTGTCCCCACCAGATGCCAGTCGCAATTGTGGTGGATCTTCTAAAACCAAAGCAAAAATTGGCAAGTAAACATCTTAATCTGTTTATTCCAGAAAATTTAAACTTCTAACATATAAGGTTGTACCCCCATCTGCGCAGGGATGGGCTGTGCAGTGTTTCTGTGTCCCCAGTTCCTGGGGCTTACTGGAGAATGCCTGCAGTGCACAAAGCAGCATGAGGCAGGGAGCTGAACAGCAGAGCCCAGATCAGTGCCGTTAATTCAGCCCAGTTCAACTGGCTCTGCTCTACAGGACCTGATCCTGTACCTGCGTACCTAACCTGATGTTAGGGTGTTGTAGGCTGTGCTGATGAGGTAGCCAACTCTCCCAGAGCTGACTCATCTACCCCTATAGGTGTGCCTGCTGCGTTCATGCTCAGGAGTATGTCTTACCCTCTTACCTTTGTGTTTAAATATATTTTTTATCCATTCTGAGAATTTGTTCCATGCTGAGGTTGGGCCTCCACTTGCCATGTCTCCTGTTGACTGCCACCAGAAACCACTTGCTGTGTCGGACAAGAAAATTTATTAGCATTGACGTAACACAGTTCTAGATCTGTTTTATGGTTTACTGTGTTGACGCAGCGTTCGATAGAGTATGTGCTGGTGTGTGGTGCGTTTTCAAAGCAAAAACAATCCTGGGTTCCTCCCTGTGCCTGGAAGGACATACTCATTCTCTCATAGTTCAGTGGAAGATGATTGTAGAGGACCTTATTTCATGGCAGCACAAGAGCCAAGTGATCCGACTCCACAGGTCCTCATGTACATCCTTCACCTCCAGTGAAGACCTGGGCTTCTGGGAGCTGAGCTCTGCCAGATTTTACTGGGCCAGTAGAAAAGGTTACTTATCTTTGCCATGTTATTACCATAATAGCGGGGCAAGCTGTGGAGCATTTGTCTGTGCAGGCTATGACAGTTGTTTTGGCTGACAGCCCAGCATGTTAGCTTAAACTGCTGTCTTTGCAAATGCCTGCTCAGGTCTGCTTGGGGAGCCCAGAATTCATCTAACTCTGCAATGAAGAAAATGCTATATGCTGCTCAAAGTATTTCAAAATGTAGTTTTGACTAAACCGAAGTGTGGCATTTCTTATCTGCAGGGCAGCTCTTCCATTTACAGTCTATGTATTTCCTGCTAGTTCTGTCAAGTTTGGGGAATAATAGACCTCTGTATACTCATAGGCAATCCTTTGCTTCCTCATGTACAGTGAAACTGCAAAGAGTAAGCGGTGATCTTCCACTCTTTATTCCAACAAAGAAGCAGGAAAGCTCTAATAGGTCCCATCCCAAGGAAGGAAAACCCAAACCCCAATGTCTCAGTGTTTCTCCAGATTCCACTGTGACCATGCAGAGATATATACCAAGAACTGCAGGACAGGGAATATATTTTCTTTAAACCTGTTAGGAGAAGTTCAGACACCACAGGATGAAATTGTCCTCCAAAACAGGATATAAACATTTTGGCTGATCATGTGGTTTTGATAATCTGTAGTTTTGGTTACATAAATACCTTTTAAAATTTGGCCCTACATATATTCACTGAAAGGAAAAAGGATTTAGGCTGCCAGAAGTCAAAGCAATGTTTTCAAATGGCAGCTTTTGAAGATAATATCCTTGCTCTTTCGGAATTAGCAAACTCTGAAGAGGTGTGCCTAATTCAATCACTAAAATCAGGAGAAATTTCATTTGGGGACTTTTTTTTCTTTTTTCCAAACTGGCATTTGGTCTTCAGACACTCGCTTTCAAAGACTCTTACTCTTGTCAATACATCAGTGATCCTAAAGTTTTGGGTTTGCAAGACAGGATCTTAAGTGATTTTTCCAGTCAAAGTTAATCCAGCCTACATCAGGTCAAATTGAAGACAAAAGTGAATTTATTGAAAAGAGATTAGAGGGTTACGGAAGTGCTGGGATTTGACCACCTTCTTAAAACGCAGCTTAGTCCCCTTTGATGCTGAGCTCACCTCTGGGCTGTCTTTGCTCCTGATTTATAAATAATTCAATATAGTTAACCCCTGAATCTATATTCTATGAAATTCTCTACTTGTGATTGATGAGCCTTTATTCATGGTGCCCATGCTGATTATTAAAGATCAAAGTATCTCATTCAAACTAGCAAGATTATAAGGAAGGTTTGGGGTTACTTTTGTTTGAAGTTTGAAGGCCAATGGCACTGCAGCAATCCCAAGTCTCCACAGAGACTTGCATTTGTAAAGTATATTTCCACCTCTGTCTAGCAGGCTGCTCTTTTTTTCTTGAACTCTTTTTCTATACATTTTTAAATGTATAGTATAGAAGAATTTAAATTCAAAACTAGAATTTTAGAAGTAGAATGTTTGGAAAACAACTTTCCCAAACTGTTCTCCTCACAGAAGAGAAACAAAGAAAACATTTTTCAGCATATCCAGTTTTAAAATCTAACCTATGAATTTGACCTGAATCTTTGAATTAAAAGACAAATTAAACCAAACATTTCGTCATACAAAGCTTGTCAGCAATATTTTAGGATGCTCAGCCACCACTTCCCAGCAAGCCAGTCTGTATTAGTAATGAATTCTGTCTGTAACATTTCCCTGCAAGCACAAAATAAATGTACTCACTATACCTGGTTCACACAGGAGAGAGGCACTTAACAGAAGCATCCAAGTGAGACTCACTTGAAGGTCCATTTTCATTGTGGTTGTCTGCTCTAAACCAGTGAAGATTCAGAATTTATACTAAATGAGTTCTGGTCTACACCAAAGGTGTGTGCTCTGTAATTTGATCTTTCTTCCTGAAATTCCAGATCCATGCCAAGGAAGTGATTTACCAAATATTTTCATTTCACAAGGTACATTCAGACATCCGGATGAGCAGATCCAGATCACAGCACTGTTCCGGACTGGCTACCAAGATCTTCCCGAACACTCCCCTGACACCTTTACAGCCATGCATTGATGTGTTTTTTTCCAGGAAGCAATTATTTACTTTTGGAGATTAGGCTGTTTGGTAAGGATTCTCGTACCATCAGTTAAGACAGTTTCCAACATACTACTGTGCTGAAACACATCAAATTGGTGTGAGAATTGTGTCAAAAGATTAGCATCCTAGAAATTTCAGGAAAGTCTCAACCAAACTATCTCTATTCACTACAGATTATTCCTGTAAAAAGGAGTTTCTACACTTTTTCATATCTCTCTGACTCCTGTTTAACCTGGGACTAGATCCTTCCAGCATGCTCCCAATCCGCAGTTAGTTCTTTCTCTCTTGCAGCCCACACAGCAATGAATCAGCTATAAGAGATACTGGCCAAGCTTGGGTGGGAAGAACTGTTTTGGGGATGCATAAGCAGGGCAATTGCTAAACTACAGCAGCCAAGGAAATGGAATAGGATAGGGCCAGAGGGTGTTAAATTAAGCTAAAACTGTGCAAGTCAAGGAATCTGTATGTAAAAGCAGAGAGGCATGACCAGCTGCCATGCCCTGCTCTGGGGAAGACTGGTAGATTCTACTGACAATATACCCCTCGTTCTTCATCTACCAGTTTCACAGCTCGTATATTTCTGACCAAACTAGTCTGAGATTTTCCCGTGCAAAGGACAAGCACACAAGCTGTCTGACAGTTCTATGCGTTACAATCCCTCATAAACTGACTGCGCAGAGCCTATGGAAGTGGAGCCTTTGTGTGTTAGGACTTATGAGACATGCTTTTGGATCTGTGAGCTACTACACAAAAGAACTGAGGCACAAAATACTTTCCAGGTGAGGGGGAGGAACTACACACAGGTTTTTTTTCTACTGGTAAGAGATATGAGATTATGGGATGAGAGGCAGAAGATATTGTAGTGCCAGTAGACATACAAATTAATAAAGGAATAAGTGAAAGCACGAAAAAATCACTGTGAAGAGGTAATATACAAAAGGTCATGCTGGAGATTATCGTTTGCCATTTGCTTTCATGCTATTTTATCAGATTAGGTGGCCTGCATGAAAAAAAGGAATCCCACTAAGAAAGACCATGCTATACAACTGGAAAAGATTTACCTATAGCAAAGCTGTGAATCCAGCAGGATCCCTTCAGCCACATAGTTTTCACCTTGGCATGAGGTGATGCTGTCAACACTCTGTGGCTGCTGATACCCCAAGGGATGCCTTCAGCTCTCCCTCACTCAGTAGCGGCAGGGAGAAGGTGGGCCTCAACCAAACAGAGGGGAAAAGCAAAGCTAAATGTTCTTAGCCAATTTGAAAATGAACATCAATTCATTTGTTCCATGAATGTTTTCTTATTTTCTCAACACACTATGGTGTATCTTATCTATCTAGATATCCATGTTCTTACCTTCCCAATATCTTCTTGAGCATAACCAGTCATGTCAAGTATTTAAACTCCCAGTTCCGTGTGTGTGGATTATATGAATTCTGTTGCCATTTCCTGAAGTGACTAAGTGGGTTTACGGTAGATCCTTATCAATATTTCTATCCAAATAGCTCTAAGCTTGGCCTGAACAGTACAGTATATAGCAGTTTTCTTTCCTAGCAGCAATTAAGCTATTTTATACAAACATTTCTCACTTTTAAATGAAAAAGAAATTTCAGAAACAGTCCAAAACTCCAACTGAAATCCATTATTGTTTTATTCTCAAAAAAAAGAGAAACAAATTCTTTATATCTTGTGATTTGACCTAAATCTGGATGAAAAGATTGGGATCTGAACGTTGTCACGTAGAAGAAACAGAAGTCTAACATGCACATGCTATTTCAGTGCACTTCATATTCTTCCTATAATGAACAAATTTATTCTTTGGCTGATGCTGGACTTTTGGTAATATTCTCTCTCTGAGTTCTGTGGAAATAGCTAATGCTTCAGTCTGGTTACTCAGACCAAACAGTGTGGAGCCTCTTTAAAAGGACAGGAAGATATGGGGAACATAGACTAACAGCTGTCTAACCTGTGTTAGCTGCATGACTGAATTAAAATATTTTGAATATGAAGAAGCATCAAAATTTGCTTTTTCAGCATTCCTCACAAAGGAATGCTGAAAGAAAGGTTGCAAAGAAGCCATTGGTCCCCGCAGACATGCCTAGGGCTGAGGACTCCACATCCCTGATCTTGCCTAGTGAAGCTGAATCTTACTGCAGGCTATTTTACACCATATCTAAGGAGTAATGGTGGTAGGTGCAAAAGCTAGAAAGGGCAGAAGATTTGTACAGCTAATCCATAGTGATAAGTGACAAAGAATGACCAGCCTCCACATTAAACACTGCAGCCCTTGTCACAGACGTTGAAGGTGCCATTAAAAAGGAAGTGGTAGGTCTTCAGTCCAAATCCAAGCAAGCAAACTAATCCTGTGTGGCAGGAAGTACCAGTGATGACAGTAGGGCTGACCTTTGTGGTCTTGGAACAGCAGTGCTGTTTCCCAGAACATTTTCTTAAAGAAATCTATCAAAATTCACTCAGAAAACAAAGAATATTTGTCTTCTGTGAAACTGTGAAATAGCTTTATGCTGGAAGGCGAGTGTTAAGCTTTTCTCACAAACCGCTGGAGCTTTGCTGCACCGGCAAAACGACCCCTCCCTGCAAAGCTTTTTCCAGATTTTTTAAACTACATCCAATTTTCATGGAAATCTGTAGTGTTATAAACTCCGTCAGGGTCTGAGTGGACATTGAGGTGCTAAAAGCAATCAGAAAATGTAAAGCTGTTCTGGAGGCTACTACCACTGGAGGGCAGCGAGGCACTGTCCTTAAGGAGTGAACATGTTACTGGATAAGATGGTCTAACAACACAGTACTTTTGCAGGGTCTGTAAAGAAGACTTAATTTTAGCAAATACCTTAAAAAGTAAGCAGAGGGCAAAATAAATTATGCATATGTTACAAACAGCAGAACAGTTGTTTCCATTCTTCAGCTGTGTTCTGCCAAGGTCAGAGGATATTTCTTGGCCAAACGGAGCTCAGGAGAAACTCCAGCCCTCCTGAGGCATCCACTTATTTCATCTTCTCTTGCAGCTCTTTACTCATTATTGCTTAGTGAGGTTGTAAACCATGACATTTGAAAGCTCTCATAACTAATGTTTGTAAGGAATTTCATTGAAATATCTTTGAAGGAATAAACACTGACAGCATTTCTCCTAGATACGTATTTCTTGTATTATATATTATACTTGTATTTCTTCCCTAATAAAGAAGACACCAGTGTGCGAACCCACAAAATGGTGCACAGGTCTACTTTTGTTTTGGGTCATGGTAATAACTTTTCAAGTCACTTGACCATTGTAGATTAGTCACCAATTAACAGTGAAACTGGAAGAATTTACTGAAATGCCACGCAATATCGCCACTTGAGTGCTGCCATAATAATTGTCACATACTCATCCTTGGCTTCAGTCAGCCTGGGGACTTGACTGGTGTGTAAGCCTGCGGCCTGGTGTTGCTTCTGGCTACATTTGAGCAAGAACACACATTACAGATAAGTGTGCAGAGCTTGTTCACGTTTCGCTGCATATTGCTGAGGAGAGATGTAATGAAAGATTCCTGCTAACAGTAAATATATTTACTATACTTTTGAGAACTTTTCTTATGCAAAAAGTCCTGTTTTTCTGCTGAACTAGTCATGTTCCCAACTGGCTAGTAATGGCCACATCTAATGTCCTGCCTTGTGGAGGTGTTTGCGGTACCCTACAGAAACAGACAAGGCAACTCTCAGAGGTGTTAGAGATGCTCTGGTGATGGACCAGCATACCAAAACTTAATTCCCCACACAAGTTAACTCATCTGGCCCTTCAGGTCTGACCGAGACAGACAAGGGAAATATTTTTCTAAGGTCGTGAAATGCCACTGGTGAGAAACTGCTTAGCTATATAAAAAACAGTGTCTCTTGAAGACTGATGAAGAATGATTTAGTTAAATACAATAAGGACAAGCCAAAACATTGATTTAAGAAGAAATGTTGTGTTTTCTTTCATCAGTTTTTCCTTTTGTTTCCAAAAGCAAAGAATTATGAACTTCTAAGGAACATTTGAGGCCTTCAATATGCACATGTAAATAAAGGTTCCTTATTTTTCTGCCTTGAGAAAAACCTTGAAATGAACATGGGAGTAAAATAGTACATTCTCAAGGAGCATGTCCCAAGGCTACAGCAAGGTACACAGCAAGAGGTGATGATGATGATGAGGAGGAGGCACAGGCTTGTCTGGAGGAGACAGGGCCCCAGTACGGCCTGGACTGAGGAGTGGCGGGTAATGATTTCTCCTAGTGGTTGCTTGCTTTTAGTGTTGCTGTGTTCTGTTGAGAACAAACCATGAACGTGATTCAAGTGGACAAAGAGTGCCTGAATGGCACTGGCTGCTGCACCAAGCTCCAGACCCCACAGCAGAAGCCTTACGTGTCAGGAGCTTTGCAAGCTCTCTGCACGTGTGGTGGCTTGGAAAAGCTGCACAGTCTTCTTGTTTGGGTCAACACCACTGCCCAGAAGCTTTCAAAGCACTGGAAGCTTTCTTTCTGTAAAAAGAGGAGGGTTGGGGGTTGGTTGGTTGGTTTGGTTTTCCAAACCAGTCCCTGCCAGCATGCTGCAACAGGGCCTGCTCTGTTGTGACAGAGGAGAAGTTGTGCACTCCTCGGAAAGGAGTAACTACTGGTCACAGCATGCTGGCTTACTAGCTATTGTAACCCTTTGTATTCCTTTTCAGCTGCATGTTTAACTGCAAATGGTTTTTGCACCCTTTCATCCCATTGGGAAGCTGCTCCATGATCTGACTGTGTTGAGGATAAAGGACCTTCTCTGAACTTCGAGCCTAAACGTGCTCATGTTATGTGTGGCTATCCACTCTCAAACTGACATTGTCCCCTGTCTTAAGTAGTGTTTCTTACCCCTCAGAGTTTACAGTTTTTACTCATTTCTGAGAAGTAAAACTTTCCTGGAATCCTTGATGGTTCTGAAGGAATTTATGACCCTATAAATGCAAGGGGGGAAAGATGCAGTAGGAAGAGTGAGCAAGCAAGGGAGCCAGAGATTGTCTTTTTCCCACTTTTCCCAACCTCAGTCCCTGCGTCCGCTTCCCTCGGAGGCAGCAGAAATTACCTGATAACAGCCGTCCTTGCTCCTGTGTACACACCTATCTCTGCATGTGAGAGGTTAGCAAGGGGACTGGGTGCGATGGATGTGCAACAAAGGATGATGAGTAGGTGTTGTGCAGCTTTCTGGTATGATTTACATTTGGAAATGCAATATTCTGTTGAAGTTTCAAGACCCTGGGTATATGCCTGCTTGCTTGATCATATTAAGGCCCATGATGTCGTATTTTCACTGATGCTGTCACCCATGCCAGCTGTATGAAGCTACCATACAGTAGTGTGTGGTATTCTAGTATCTCTTGCTTAGCTACCCAGACATAGTCTCAACTGTAATTAAAATGTATATTCTTTCAATTTTTTCTTTTTTTCATATTTCCTGACAGCCATTCCACTAAATTCAATCCCAACAAGTTCTGAAGTGCATTTTGGACACTAAAGAATATATAAAGTAAAAAGGGCAAAGCCAAGGTGAAATAAATCACATCCCTGACAATATAACCTTCAAATGGGTTTCCCACATTTATAGTGAATTTCCTGGTAAAGCAAAGTAGAAACTTTACATGTGGAGACTTCTTCTGTTGACAAAACTGAGTATTGAGTCCTGGGTACAGTTTCTCATTCTTGTAGACATACTGTCTTGGAATAAAGATGTCACCATCTAGTCTCTGGAAGCCCCCATCCACCTCTGTGAAGCTTGTGAGGGAAAAATCTTTGTCAGAGATGAAGGCTATGCCAATATAAATGGATATCAATGATCTTGGCTCTGTATGCAGTACTACAGGTCATTTCATCCTGTTACCCAGATAACTGAATTGGCTAACGCTCTGTGTCAACACAGGTTGCTTGTCTTGGCATGTGCTACATTCTTGCAGCTTTTCCTGCTTTTGACGTTTACATGGACACTGGTATAATCTTGATTAAGAGGTTTTCTCAGCTTCTTTCTCAGTTTCAAAGCAAATCCCTTTGATCTCAGCAGGTACCATGGGTAGGGATCATGCAGATTATCACCACTGCCCTTTAAACATTCTTTATTACAAAAATGGAAGTGGTCTTCTAGTGCATTGGGAGTGCCAGGGGTTGAGGTGTGACTAAGACCGCCTTTAAATTTCTTTTACTTACATTTTGATAGCGTATAAAATCATTGCAGTGAGATACATGGATTGATGACTGAAGCCCACAATCCAACCAAATCCTAACTTTGTCAAAATTTGGTTTACTCTAGAAATAAGATCCATTTATGAAAGCTACATTTTTATTGAGAGTTTTATTTCTTGAGAGTCTGAGGAGATCTGAACGATTTCTGAGGATTTTGATTCATAGATGTCTCTAAGTATGAATAATCAATACATTACAGATTAAAAAGGTGAACAGAAACAAGAAAAAAATCCAGCCATAAATGGCCAAACACCAGCCCAATCAACTCTCAAATTAAAGTCATCAAAGCTCAAATAATGGAATAATTGAGAGGAGTATCATGAGCGGATGTTTTCACTGATTTCAATTTATTCACTCCTTCTGATACTCCTTCTCCTGAGTAGTATTCAACTATGAAAAAAAAAATGTTGAGGGAAATTCACAAGTGCTTCTCTGGAGAAAGCACTGGGAGTTGTGCCTGCATAAAACTCAAGGATTTTTTATGCCATATTAGAGCCCTGCTGAAGGATTTCAACAGGGCTCTCACATGGCTCCTGCCTATCTTCAGCCTCAGTGACACCCCCAGAGAGCAAAGAGAATGCCTTTTTTTTTTGCGTTTTGATTTTCCTCAGGAAATTCCTGTAACATTCCTGTGGGACTTGATTTATAAGATAGCTGTTATTGAATATAGTAGGTGCACGTACAAAGCAACATCAAATTTTCATACATATTTACTGGAGATAATAATGATGAATAGAACTGATTCTGTCCTGGCTTTGCTTTATTAGCGAAAGATAACGAAATGAATAATTAACAAAATAGGAAAAATGAGTTAGTAGAAAAATAAATAATAAGAATCAATCAGGCTAACTACATTAATTAATTAGGAAAACTTGCCTTCCTGCATGAGTCCTCAGTGGCCAGGAAGTAAAAGGAAACATTGCACATAAGAGATGTGTAGATTGTTTTTGTCTGTACACTGAATCTTTTTTTTAATTTTAATTTTTATTTTTATTTTTATTTTTTACAGTGCAGGCTTGTGCTTGTAAATCTATACAAACAAATAGTTGCAGTAGGTGTAGGAACTATTAAGCGACCAACGAGGAGTGCTTCAGTGGGACATCTTGGAGTGCCACTTTCTCCTGCCTCATCTGCCCCAGTGAACCATGTTGGGTGGTGGTTGCTTGTGAGAGGTTGACAAGGGATGACTTTGCTCTCCACAAGCACTATATGGAAAAGTGGATATCCTGTTTAACCATGACATTTTGGGCAACTAATGCAACCAGAGTCTTGGTATGGAAAAAAGAAGGATGAGTAGTAAGCAGTGTCATGCAATGAAAGCATTTATTATTTATGATATATTATAGTCACATCATTTAATACGTTTGCCTTAGGTATGTAAAGAAACTATATGTAACTATCCTGAGTTCATGTATTAGAGTGATTTGTGCTGACTCTCTGTCCGTGAAAATGTTTCTACTAGATCAGATAGTAATCAGATTTAGTTTGAGTTTATTGGAATACCGAACTGTTTGCAAGCATGAGGAGGGAATTAAAGCCCAAGACTACTACATTTCCAACAGAATGCATACAAGATGAGATTACTGGAGGAAAGATTTTTTGTTAGATGGGTTATACAAATATGTTGTTTTCTAAAGAGTGTTTTGTCCTGAGTAAACAGCACCATTAGCTACAGTTAAAAGTGTGTAAGGGTACCAGTGTTCAAACTGGAGTCTCCACAGGATCCTCAGTCCCAGCTCAAAATTGTTCTGGTTCCATGTCTGAGGCCAGCAGCCTGTGATGGGTGGGAATGGAGCCATTTTTATCTCTTCAAATTCAGGAATCAGAGGCATGGAGTGGTGGGAGAATAACACAAGCACTATTTCTCTGAGGAGCTGTGCTCTCCATACGGATGTCTGGAGTATACCTCTGCAAGTATACCTCTGCAATGGGGGATGCCTATCTTCCTTTTTCTGACTCCAGACTGAACAAAACTCCTGTGCCAATCAAGTTCACACAGTTTGTTTTCTTACTGGGTACATCAATCCTAGTGGACTCTATAGAGAGGAAGGTTCATATACTGCTATGTGTACTAAAGGTGAAAAACATGAGTCACAAAATACCCAGCCTTGGGAATTTCAGGTAGGTAGCAGACGAAATCATTGAGTTTGTAACAGATAAAAGTGATTGGAAAGAAGCTTTCCTCATTATTCCTCACTGAGAAATCCAGTTCTCACAGAGAATGCAGGTGAAAGTGCCTGCTGAAATTTCTTGTAGATGCCTCAGCAGTTTATCAGCCTTGAAGGTAATGCACATCTTTATCCCCTCTGCTTATTCTGCAGGCCCTGTAAGAATGACCAAAGAGAAAAGTGATCAAATGAGCTGGCAAATAGCTATGAGATTGATATTTGTTAGGTCTCTAATAGTCCACAGAAGTGAAGAAAGAAATGATTTTGCATCATGGGCTGAACTCCTAATGACTTTTCAGCTATACTTCAAAATGTATCTTATGGGAAATTCTGGAAATGAAGAAAACAAAGGAGAAAGTACCTGAACAGACAACACTGGCATCTTCATTGTGGCCACAGTTATGTCTTGACCAACCGTTGTGGGAGCATTCCCATACATAAGATTCATTGCCTCTGCACTGCACATCATCCAGGAAAATAACTCCAGAGCCTTCCCCAAACTGGGCAGCTCCTGGAGCTGAGGTGGGCTGCCCACACCCAAGCTGTCTGCAAATGACCCGAGCGTCATCGATATCCCAGAAATCATCACAGACTGTTCCCCAGTGTCCTTTGTAAAAAATTTCAACACGCCCCTCACATCGATTGTCACCATTCTCCAGCCGCAGGGATTCTTCTAGCAAAGACAGAGCAAAAGTAAATTACACATAGCCCTAATTCACACCTTACACTTGTGCCAGGTGTGGGATTCTATTACAAAATGAACAAGACTAGAGAAAAAGCTATTCTGCGGAACGGGGCTGTTCATGCAGCCTGACGTGCCATTTGGAGCAGGCAAACATCCCTCTGACGTTGTTATACTTGCACCATTATTAAACAAGGAGATGCAGAGGCTGGATTTTTGTAAGACAACGTAAGTGGCCATTTGCACTAAGTAGGTTGGGTGTATCTTTGGAGCAGCACAACGCTGTAAGGAAGCCTGCATTCCCTGAGAACTACTCCTGGAGAGATTAAGCAGGCACGTGTGAGTGACACTTTGCTCTTCTGTCATGATGAATTTCTGAAAGTGTGTCCAAGATTTTCCCTCCTTGCATTGTGGTTTGTTGAGCAGTGAGGTATGCTAAGGGAGTCTGGTTTTCAATTAGTAACAAGTTATGAATTGCACACCTTACACTATTTTCAAGCTGTTTTCCCAACATTCGAGCCATCCATAATCATGTACACCTTTTGAAAAACTACAGTGTGGAACTCGTCCATCGTCCTCAAATAAATGTTGTCTTTTTCCCCACAAAAGCAAAATGTATTTAACAGTAAATACCCAATTCTTAGAATGATCAGTTAAAGAAATGATATGACTTACCAGGCGTCTTGGCTCCCCTAGAAGCTGTGGATTAGAAATAAATATGAAAATTTTAATCTTAGCATCTTCAGTTGTATTTCAGAAGAAATAATTAATTGTCAGCAGCAGAACAAAGACAAAACAAAACTTAGCAGCACTTGCTGAGAGTCTCTCTCTTATATTGTCTAATTTGTTCTAAAAGTGTTACTTTTTTATAAGCTATCTTTAACTACCTTAATCAAGGCAAGCATTTTAACTTGTGTTGAAAAGCCAGAGCAAGAGTTAATTCTTTAGGAATGGCTTCTAAGTTCAAAAAAAAATAGACCAGTTAAAAATGATGTTCTGGAGAGGCATCCTGGGAAAGGTTCAGTTTGAACATGCTCCCTGAAATCTGGATATCTGTGCTATACCTGCCGCTATACTTAGAATACTCATGGGAGTGCCACGCCTGTGAAGCCCAAAATGTGATGTGTCTACCAAGCCACCAAACACTTCCTCCTCTGGTATCCTGTGTAAGACATAATGTGCCTCCTTTCTGCACTGCCACCTGTGTCACTGACTGGCCACTAATAACATCTTCTGAGCATCCTGGACCAGAAGACATGCAGCCTTTCCCCTCACCACCTCTTGCTCCCTGTAACCACCTCTGAAGCACATGGAGGAGAACAGAGAGAGGCAGTCAGGCTCTCCATTTCTGCCTTCAGCATGCTTTTCTTGTGTCACGCTCTTACAGCTCTGCTGGCTTTGTTGCTATAGCCCTTGCCTCAGGCTGATGATTAAATTTGCAATTTACACCATTCACAGTTTTACTTACACAAACAAAACCGTTCCAAATGTACCTGAGCAACGCACACTGGCATCTTCTCTGTGCCAACAGTTATGTGTTGACCATCCTCTGTGAGAGCATTCCCACAGGTAGGATTCATTTCCATGGCACTGCACGTCATCCAGGAAAATGTCCCCTGATCCTGGACGGAAATGTGCTTTTCCCAGTGCAGAGAGAGCTTCTCCACATCCCAGCTGTCTGCACACGACCTGCGCATCATTTATGTCCCAGAAATCATCACAGACTGTCCCCCAGCTTCCTTTGTAGTAGACTTCGACACGACCTTCACATCTGTTTCTACCATTTATCAGCCTCATGGACACTTCTGTGAAAGAGAAGAGAGAGGGAGATAAAGCTTTGTAGGCTGCCAAATTGCTAAGTTAAAATTCTGGAGTAGTTCTGGAGCTGATTCAGTATGTTACTCTGGCTATTGGCTTCTCTCCTGGCCTTTCATCTCCACGGGCGGTGAGGAGAACACCTTGACGAGTGCCAGCAGACCTAGTGTCATTGCGTGGCAGTTTGCAATCACACGCTGCTTCGTGGTTCGCTCTTTGAACTGAGGATCTCCTGCTTGGACCTGGCAGGTGTTCACAGTCGTCTAAATCAGGTTTTCATTCCCAGCTTAATACTGGTTATGAGATTAATAGTAATGAAAGAAATAACCTATGTTAGATAAACACTAGTGCGTATGTATCTATCAATACATTAACAACAAAGTACTACAGTTAGTAGAGCAGAATCAAGGTTTGACTCATAGAGACAGGGGCGACCAAGAGATGAGGTTAATCAAGCCAAAGCAACACAATGGGACCATGACTTTCTAATTAATTTATCTCTTCTCATTGAATTTTAATATCACTTAAGGGGTTCTGGGTTTTATTAGAGTATGGAAAAAAGTTTATCTTTTGTGTGTGTGTGTGTGTATGCGTGTGATGTAGCTCCATCCAACAGACGAAATGCTGACTTATGCAATACCTTTTCTTTTATAAGACCTTGGACTTAAAGGAACCTGGTCCAGTGAAGATTTTTCGAACTCAAAAAGTCCCGTCCTTTCAGTACTCTGCCCAACCATGTATACATTTCAGCTTCAATTACAAATTCTCTTTAAAGATTAAAAATTCATGGTTATCTTCATAAAAACTACGTAGATAAGCATTACTGCTTTCACTATGGTCAAAGTACACTACATTTTAAGAACTCCTTTTCATGCATAAACTACTGAATAAACTAAATGAGGTTTACATTCGTAATCATTTTAACAAGAAGTTGATTTTGCTGTAGAAAATTCAAGATAGAAATGATTGAATAAGTATGAAATTTAAATTACCGGGTATTTCAGTTCCTGTAGAAGCTGTGAGAGGGGGAAATAGAGAAAATGCACATTTTAGCCACCGGTGTTTGTAAAATTAACTAAATTTTTCACTAAATTTTTAGAACACAATACTTCACCCTTCTTTACAAAGTCTATTTTTATTTCAGAAAGTGTTCAACAACTAGTTAATTAAGCTGTTTGTAATACATGTGTTCTGAAGATGATAAAAATGATAAGACATGAGATTATAAATTGGCTTTCCTTGCTAACAACCTGAAAATCAGTGGAGAGCAGGATAAGACTTTGGAACTTTTTTTACCATCTAACAGATGTAAGAAAATGTTGCCAGGGTTAACTTTGGGTAAGGACCTAAGCCTGCCAAAAGTCTAAGTGCTTCCTTCTTCAGATGGATCTGACAGAGCCCTGGTTCCTTCTCCCCCTTTCTTCCTGCCCCTTGTCTGCAGAAGAGTCGTGACTCTAAACCTTTGGATTTGGTCCTGATTATTTCACTCAAATAAATAGTCTGCTGACATTCAGTAGGAGCTTTGACAAGGAAAGGCATGTGGGATTAGGACCTTAAGCTCATGAGAAGTCTCCTGTGTGAAAGCCTGTTAGTTCTGTAAGGGCAGAATGTGCCTTGAGATTGGGTTTTGGTGCTCCTCTCTAATCTGGTAGCAAGTTAATAGAATTGGTTAATACAGATTACGGATGATTAATATAATGTGATGGTAGTACAGAAATATTGGATGCACTCTGAGCAACACTGATTAAAATACTCTAAAAGTTTTTGAAGCTTATCTGGATGGAAGTTAGCAATAACACATTTTGATCAAATAAGGAAAGAGGGAAATTCTCTGTGTAGGAAACAGCCTTGTATGGCAACAGAACCATAAATGTTGAGAAAAGGGCTTTCTAGCTCAGGGGAGCAATTTTCGGTTTGACAAAATTTAAACAGAATACTTCTTATCATGACTCTTCTTGACAAAGCAAATATATCAGTTATGTACCTGAGCAAATGACACTGGCATCGCGCCGGCTGTCACACTTCTCTCTACA
This sequence comes from Chauna torquata, assembly GCA_013399475.1. Taxonomy (NCBI): domain Eukaryota; kingdom Metazoa; phylum Chordata; class Aves; order Anseriformes; family Anhimidae; genus Chauna; species Chauna torquata. The sequence goes on from VXAL01003464.1 coordinate 144,988, forward strand.
CCACCCCCTGTGAGAACATTCCCACAGGTAGTTCTCATTCCCTCTGCACTGCACATCATCCATGACAATATATCTTGGGCCACGAGTAAAGGTGACATTTCCTGAAGATGATACAGCATGTCCACAAGCCTGTTGGTTGCAGACAACGTCTGCATCATTTATATCCCAGGAATCATCACAAATGGTCCCCCAGGTTCCTTTGTAAAGTATTTCAACACGCCCTTCACACTGGTTCCATCCATTCACCAACCTCACTGACATTTCTTTAAAAGAAAAAAGAGAATTTCACTGAACCTGGGAACTTCACTGGAAGACGGAATCAGAGACTCAAGTGGGTCAGAAGGGACCTCCGGTCCAGAGGTCTCTGGTCCAGCCCCTGCTCGGAGGAGGTCCAGGTTGTTCTGGGTCTTGTCTAGGAGAGTGTTGAATCTCACAGCTTGTCTTGGTCCCTGTTATAGTGTTTGACCACCTCATGGAAAATAATATATATTTTCTTTTTTGTTGTGGTTGAATTTCTCCATGTCTGACTTGCACCTGTTGTTGCCTCTTGTCCTATTGCTGTGCACTTCTGAGAAAAGACTGGTTCCATCTTCTCTGCACCCTCCCAGTAGGTGATTGTAGACAGCAACAAAATCTCCCCTTCATGCTCTCAAGACTGAACAAGCCCAAGTCCCTTGTACATCTTGTGCTCCAGCCCCCTGACCATTTTGATGACCCTTTGCTGGACTTGCTCCAGGATGCCCATGTCTCTCTTGGACAGGGAAGCTGCACTCTTGTACTGGACCTGACACTACAGATGTGTCTCACCAGTGCTGAGTAAAGGGGAAGGATCACCTGCCTCACCATGCTAGCAACACTCATAGGGCACATTGCTGGCTCATGGTCAACTTCTTGTCCACCAAGAAGCCCAGATCCTTTCTTGCAAACCTATGGTCTACACAGCTGAATTTCCACCTGTACTGCTGCACTTCATAACCTTAGCTGACACTTACTGTCAAAGATATATTTTTGCTAAGGAGGAATTAAGGTGGTACACAGCAGGTTAGAAGACAGCTTTCCATGCCGTGCTCATTTCGCTAGTTAGGTATGTGCATGCATTTTCAACCTACCTAGAAACTCCTGCTTTTCAGAGTCCCTGGGGCAAGACCATGCTCCTTAAGCCACTACCTACCCTATCTGAAGGTAGTGATATTCTTGAATAATTCAAGCTCTGCATTACAGGATCCACAGCATTGATGCTCTGAATAAACTTTGGGTGTAAATTTTCATGTCACTCTGTATATAAAAAGCCAAGCCTCATTTATCCAGACTTAACATTTAGATGGATATAATTTGGGGAAGTTCTTGACTTTATTCTCTAGTTAACACTAACAGAACAAAAAAGCCAAGCATCTACTTGGTACCTGGGCTACAGTGGTGTATTATTTTAAAGGGAAGTCACATCCAACATGAAGAGAGCAATACCCAGGCTTTTCAATTAAAATCCATCTGTGTTCTTAACTGCACAAATTCAGTTCTAAAATATCAAAACATGTTGATATTAAAGCGAATGACACAAATTTAAGGAGCTTACCTGTCACTTCAGATCCTATGGAAGCTGCAAATGAAAAAATATAGCTCATTTTTTGGTGGAGTTTTCAGTCACTGCAGTAATAACTGAATCTATTGATGAAATGTCATATTGCACATTATGCTGAAAATAGTACTGAAACAGTAATAAGCAGAATAATGCTCCTTGTGTCAGGACTGTTACACAGGTCTACTACAGAAGTTAGACCAGTTCTGAAATATATTAGCTTCTTACTCTAGGGGAAAATATGAATTATGAATTTATAAAGCTGTTAGTGATAAAAAAGTGCTATAAATGAGACAATGTAATCACTAGGTAATAAAAATAAAAACAAGGGATTTGATTTGATAAGGTTTGAGTACTACAGAGGAAATGTTACTGGAAGGTAGAAATATTCTGAGAAACTGAAAGAGCAGTGATGGCCAATGTTTCTCTTTTCACGGTTGCTTGCTGGCTTTCAGAAGACTTAGGCTAATGAGGAAACTCAGGTAGAAGCAGAGAAAAGAGAAAAGCTAAAGGTCTAAGCTACTCTCTGAAGTGCATCAGTGAATCCCATGTCAGGTCCAAGGGTTTCTCATAATGTATAAGTTTGGGGCACTAATTTTCTTGTAGGCCTGTTGCTAACATGCATTTCAGTGCAGTATGGGTTGCATTATTGCCATTAACTAGTAAAGGATGAGGACTGATTGCTGCACAGAGAGTTCAGTTGATCGATGTCCTGAACAAGCAGGCAGTTACTGTCAGTGACTGTGCTGGCTACTCTTTATTCCCCCTCCAGCACAATGACACCTTTATGTTAAAAAAATATGCAAAGCAAAGCCGTGCCAGGTGACTCAGAAGGCAGGCTGGACCTGTCCTCTGCATCTGCTCTGGCACGTCTCCCATGGGATGGCCCTGTTTGCTGACATGCCGGTTACAAGTTAACCAGGCAGCAAAGGAACCTCCACACCTCAGGCGGAGGAGGACATACCAGGTGATATATAGAAGCAGTTGGCTAAATGGTTTTACTCTACCTGCTAAGTCTCTTGGACTGTTATGCCGTTTTCATGAAAGACCTAACGTAGACTAAAATATCTATGGGGCGTACGTGGTGACTTCTCAAACAGGACAGAGCTGTCCCTCACGCTTTGGCCGGCCGTGGCTCTACATTGCTGCGCAGCCGAGCTGTGAGCCAGGTGTGCAGCGGAGCGTTGCGGGTGAGGTGGACAAAGGTTCAGGATGAGAGGAATAAAGCAGCAGGTTTCTCTGCTGACCTTCAGCTTGGGGTCTGCCCAGCAAGGTAAGGCTGCTACGTAAAACGCACCTGAGCAAACGGCGCCAGCATCTTCCACGTGTGCGCAGTTGTGGACCAACCATCCTCTGCTGTCACACTCCCAGATGTAAGCCTCGTTCCCTTTGCACTGCACATCGTCAAGAAGGATCTCTCCTGAGCCTTGACTAAAATTGGCATTTCCGGGGGCGGAAACAGCCCTGCCGCACCCCAGCTGGCTGCAGACGACCTGGGCATCCTTCAGGTCCCAGGAGTCATCGCAGATGGTGCCCCAGCTGCCCTGGTAATGGACTTCGACACGGCCCTCGCATCGGTTCCTCCCGCCCACGAGCCTCAGGGACAAGTCTTTGGAAGGCCAAAAATGAGAGAGTTATTTATGAGGGACACTCTCACATCACCAGGTTTTAAGTGGCCTGTTGCAAATTTGAGACAATAATAAGAACTTCTGGTAATCCAAGACAGAAGATTGGCCAAAAATATTTATCTTTTTTTTTTCTTTTTGAATGCAAAATTGTGGAATTTGATTGATATGAATACATTAAAAACTTGAAGATACAGCATATTCCTAACAAAAATGTTGGTATGCTGTGGTCAAAATCTCATGGGGATGGATGTTCAGAAATGTTTAAGACATGTCAAAATCATATTGTGACAAAAGTACTTGCAAATACTCCTCTTCATAAACTGTGTACTTATACTATATGACTATATTAGGCAAAATGACTTTGTCAGTAAAATCAATAAAGATATCTATGAGATGAAAATTACCAGGAACTTCAGACATCAAAGAAGCTGAAAAGAAAAAGAAAGAACAGAGTGAGAAAGATCACTTTTTAAACAACTTGCACTAAACAAAGTGAGCAGAAATGATCTCACTTTACCTACACTGCTAGAAAAAAAAGACAACACAAAATCAACCCTCAAATCAACCCTCAGTACATTGGGATTTTGTCTTTATAGGCTAGCTTATATTTTTAAAATGTATACCAGTATGTATTTTCACATACAATACTATGTCTCATGAAAGACCCTTTTCTACATCACATATGGAAATTGCTAGCTGTTTTCTCAATGATTCTTACGAACAGCGAACTGAATTCATCCTTTAGTTGGGAAACAATGGGAGTGGCCATATGGACAAACCTCTGAATGGCATTATACTCTACCAAAAAAAAAAAAAAAGAAACACAACTGTCCTGCTTCTTAGAGCTTATTATTTAAAGATTTTGAAAATGAAGGCTAATGCGTGGGTTATAAAACTCTCTTAAGAAGTATTTGTTGAAACTCGGAGGAATAGTTTGGGGATGTCCTGTAGAGCTTGACAATGATTTTGGTAGTTCAGTTCCGTTTTACTTAGCACCAGGACCTCCGTCTGGCTTATATTTGTAAGATGTTTTTGATCACTGGTGTCAATAAATCTGAAGTTACCTGCACAGATGACACCAGCATCTTCCTGATGAAGACAGTCACTGACGAACCATCTGTTATGGGAGCACTGCCAGAGGAGAGCTTCATTCCCTCGGCACCGCACTTCATCCAGGAGGATTTCTCCTGCACCTTCACCAAAATGGGCTTCTCCTACAGCTGCGGTGGCTCTGCCGCACCCGAGCTGACCACACACCACGTTGGCATCTCTTGTGTCCCAGGAGTCATCGCAAACTGTTCCCCATACTCCGTTGTAAAACACCTCAACGCGGCCCTGACATCTGTTCTGCCCATTCACTAGCCTCAGGGACAATTCTTTGGAAGACGAAAGGAAACCAGATCAACTGTTAGAGTGGCTACTGTGTTTTCAGTGACACCTGCAGTCTCAGGTTATCAGGGGAAATGCTTTGCAACAGTTTTCCAAGGAGCACATCAGCAAGTGAAGTATGCTCTGTCCTCTTCTGCTCACTAGACTTGAGTTCCTGTGGTTTGGGGCCTGATTTTAAAACAGCTTCCAAGGGTGAGGCATCTGGGTGTCCCTATGGCAGTTGCATTAAATTAGCCTTATACTGACAGAAAGCCGTCATCCTCTGGTGGGGACTCCAGCATGTCATATGGCGTTTCTTCCGGCCCCCAATGAGTTAAACAAGGAAGCCAGCACTCAGAATAACATAGCAGAAGGTCACTGCCCTCAGTGTTTCACTCATTGAGGAAAAATTTGAATGCATGCGGTCCCTTAGGGATTACTTTTGCACCAGGTGCACGTAGAACACGCAGCCTGCAGCTGAAGATCTGCACAGTAAAGACCACTGAGTTACCCCTTGTCTCTGAATTACTTTCCGATTATTACCTGCATTTATTATTAATATTGCCAAAGTGCACAGAAACCCTGTGCTGGATGAGCACCTTACTATAAGGAAAAGGTCTGCCAACCCTGGTGTGTCCAAGGCGGTAATTCTGACCCAGGCTGTGTCTAACCTGCCACACGTGTGCAGCTCACAGTGCTTTTACCAAATGCTCTTACCTGCTTGCTGGTGTCCCCTTTCAAAGTGTCATTATATTTTTGTCTAATCCCCTCCATTGCACTGAAAAAAATCATTACTTATCAGATGTATTTTTCCTACAATACATTAAAATACAATACAATCTATGTTTTCTACATTGCATTAAAGAAGTCATAAAAATATCCGGTGGCATCATCAGTCCTTCAAGCCCACTAAACACTCAAGATATCTGCAAGATATTTGAGTGGGCTTTGCTACAAGCTACAAAATTTGCCGGTATTGTTTTTAGAGGAATACACAAGAGAGAGGGAGGTAGGACGTGATAGCACTAGGCACAGTACCTGACCCCTGCAGACACCCTCCAAGCAGCAGTAGCATCCATGCAGTGGTCACTGTGGGACTCATTTTAACTGTGCTCCTTTTAATGCTGATAAAAATTTTCAGAATTTATAAGCATGTAGATTTAAAGGGGTGTGTTCTGCAGCTTGACCAGCCTCATTTTTTTTTAAGTTAGTGATTTCATACAATGGAGATACTTTTAACTTTTAAAAACATTCTCTTAATTTTTTTTGGCAAGACTTTGTTTATAATAGCTCGATTTTTTTGAGTACCTTAATTATTGTTTCAATCCCTTCTCTTCTGTGGAAATACTGGCTAAACCCTCCCCTTAACAGATCCAATAGCAGCTGCTGGCTCCAGAGGAACCAGCTGCATGCAGCCAGGGAGAAAATTAGTGACAACAAGTGAAAAATGAAGGCAGATTTTTTTCACCTCTGTTTTTCCCCTTTCCTGATGTGGATGCGGGTGGTTGTCGTATTCCCCATCCTCTCACATCTGCTGCACCCAGATGTCCCCAGCCAGGTGGCTCAGTCCAGGGCACTGACGGAGGCAGTAGCCCCATGCTCCCCAGCCTCCTGCAGCCCTGGGCACGAGAGTGCCTGCAACTAAAGCATTACTGGAGCAACGGACTGCCTTATCTGCTAGGAAACAAAATGCTTTCTTTCAAAATGCAATGCCAGACACCCCTCCAGAATGTACAAATTCTAGTCTGTGTTTTAATATCAGCTGGGCCTTTTAAATGGTTAATTTTCAGGTTTGTACTGAAACAGAAGGCTGAAGGCTGAAATTTCCAGCCTTCGTACCTCCCAGCCTTTGGAAAGCATTTGACGTGATGCCTGGATTAATCCTTGCAGGCTTGGCAGAGAGAAGGGCACTTGTCTTCCTCAACAATGCGTTCCTTAGAGACATCCAACAAACTCTTATGAAACAAAGAAGACTTGTTTCGCACTGGCATGGCTCAGATCGAGAGTTTACTTTACATGCACCGGGTGCAGCTTTCAAATACACGCTTCCCAGGCTGCCCAGGAGCTCGAAGAGAAAGTGAAGCAACAGGTTTTTGGCTGCCTTCCTGCATCTGGGGCTCATAGTTGGCTTTCTGAGCCCATGGCTCAGGATCCAGAATTTTGGAAAAAGTGGTTTTGCCACACTAACATTGTCATGCTCTTTGCATGGGAGAACAGGGCCCTCACATCAGCATAACTCAGTTCTAATCAGATCTCATGCAAAAAAGCTCTGCTCAAATCCAGGCATAGTAATGGGAGACGGTGATGAATGCCAAAGGCCTCAGGACCACCCTGACATCCCCAGCTGAACGTGAGCATGAACCTTTTGTGACCAGGTATCTTCAGCAAACTCAGAGCCCTCAAATAGGGGTGCTTTTGTGCTGGGAACTGGTCAGGATCAGAAGAAAAGTCAGGCTTTCTGTGGACTGCTTGATTTTACTCAATGCCTACAGTAAAAAGCAACAAGCACAAGTGATGCGGGAGATAAGGCAAGGAGTAACAAGACCTTGACAGGTGTTAGGAAGTTATTTGCACTGTTTTCAAGAAGGGAGAAGAGGGAAGTAAAAGAAGTAAGAAAGGAAAAAGTCATATGGGATCTCTATGAAAAACATAAGGACTTCATCCCCAGCCTGGCAGATGGGCTGATGTGCAGCCTCTGAGGCTACCAGGCAGCACTCATCTGACTGCAGCTGTTTAAAAAACACATTTTATCTGTTCTGATTAGTCACTCACACACCCAAAGAAAACTTCCTTAGACTCAACAGGTTTGCACGACTACGTCTGAGGACACAAGACAGCCATCACAGCCCTCATACAGAAAGAGGAGGAAAGGGAGAAGCCACCTCTCTGAAACTACAGTTTCTAAAAAGAGAAAAAAAATATATAAGAAAAAGAAGACGACAGTAATTCAAACTCAGTGTGTTCTTTAGAACAGTGGCAGTGCAATTCACTTTGCCTTTACAGCCTGTGACTAATTCACTTATTTGAGAAAGAACAAGGAAAAAGCTGCTTGGATGGATACTAAGTGGTTCAGGGCAAAAGAGAGGTGATCCAAGTGTTGTTCTAGCAAACGAAAACAAATGTCACTCCCAGTGACCCAGCTGGGTTTCCTCAGCTAAGCACGACTTTGTAAAAATATGTTTTTCATGTCATAGTTCTTGAGCCTGAGATAGAAAGTCTCCCAAAATACACAAACTGCTGTGAGAATTTTACTATCTCCTTGTTTTTTTTCCAGCCAGACATAAAGTGCCAAAACACATAAAAATTACATTAAAAGCAAACATGAAAAAAAAGCAAGATATCAAAATAAAGAAAAGCAAATAAATAAGGAAAATCGGTTCTCCTTGTAACATAAGACATTTAACAGAAATTGTGCAAAAACTTGTGTTTGGGTTCAGATATGCTCAACAGCAAAAGACAGCGATTATTCTTATCTTGAACTCGTCACAGACAGAGGGCAGTGGTGGGCAGTCTAAACAAACGTATTTGCTGTTTCCTCTGAGTTTATTAAGCATGGTGGACAATTCAGAAACCCAGATGCAGTTGCTCTCTGCCTGACCGCCTGCTCAGGGTAGATTCTAGTGCAATCTATTAAAACAAGCTTGGTTCGTGAGTCTAACAGAGTTATTTAAAACAATAATTAACAGTCAAGTGAAAACGATCTCTGCACTATATTAATTTAATTACTTAATTGGAATTTGGTGCAAGCGTTCCATCTCGGGTATTAAAGGACACCTAAGTTGGAACTGTGAGCAGAAGGTTAAGTTTAACTGCTTAACTCAGTCTGATGTCAATGAGTATCTGTGCGCTTTTGTGGCAAGGCATGGGAAGAAAGCAATGAAAACTGGAAGATTTGTTTCTTGTACCCTGCAAAAGCAAATTAGCTCTTTTTAGTCTCAATCTACAAAACACGGGGATTTATTATTAAACTGGAAAATGAATCTGTTAGCTAGGGGATCCAGAAACAAAACAATGTTTATTTATACCCTATTATAAATATCTTTATAATATATTTCTGGGAAGGAGGCCTACAGAGTCGAATTATCTGCTTCATACTCCCAAATTAGAATAGAAAGATAAACAGGACAGCAAAGCACAGGAAATTCAGCATACAAACAAGCAAACAAGAATTTTGTTTCTGAGATTTATTTTAACCCCAGAGCTGGCCAAATAGGTTGCATGATTTCACTAGGAACAGCATACTGGCAGGAACTTACACAGTCCGTATAATGTTTCTCATTTTTTTGTTTGTTGGTTTGTTTGCTTGCTTGCTTGTTTGTTTGTTTTTTCTTTTCCCCAAAATGTATATTTGAAACCAGATTGCTATGGCTTCATCATGTCTCCACGAAGCACCTTTTCACGTGCCTCTTTGTGGGGGTTGTCAGGGATGTGCAGTTTCATCAGAGTTAGAAACACTTGTAGCTACGGGGTATGTATACCCATGGTGTTATTCAGTAATTATCCTCTCCCAACTCAGCCCAGACTACATAGGTTGACACTTTTAGTGGATTTTAGCATGATGATGCAAACAAGATATTTAGTTGGGGTTGAGGTTGGTTGAGTGAAGGAGTATCATAGAATCATAGGATTGCAGCATGGTTTGGGTTGGAAGGGACCTTCCAGACCCCCCAGTTCCAACCCCCTGCCATGGGCAGGGACACCTCCCACCAGCCCAGGCTGCCCAAGGCCCCATCCAGCCTGGCCTTGAACACCTCTAGGGATGGGGCATCCCCAGCTTCTCTGGGCAGCCTGTTCCAGGGCCTCACCACCCTCACGGTGAAGAATTTCTTCCTAACATCCAATCTAAATCTCCCGTCTTTTAGTTTAAATCCGTTCCCCCTTGTCCTATCATTATCTGCACATGTAAAGTCACTCTCCATGCAGTACATACTGCATGGTTGAGTACATGCTACTGAGTGACAGGCACACAGGGAAAAAATTAAATAAACTAATAGCAAAGTCAGACAGTTATTCAAAGCAAAAACCTGCCTAGTGGTGGTTGGTTTGTCTTCTCTGAAGAGGAAGGTGAAAAAACGAGCTAACTGCAGCCTCCAGAGAGCTCGTCTGAACAAAGGCGGTGCTGGCCACAAGCGCCTGGTTCTTCTCATCCTTGTGTTTGCGTGCACCCCCCAGGCTTTACTATGGGGATTGACACTGATCCTAAACAGAGTGGCTAAACCAAAAAAAAAAGAAAGGCCGAATAAACAATTTTAGTTTAAGTTTTGGATATAGTTCCCTGTATTTTCAACTATGACATAAAAGACAAAAATCCCAAACCTTTCTTTTCATGTTTTCATGCACCAAAGGTAAGCGTTTATGTGGCATTTCCAGTGTGTTTCAGCCTGGTTCATGAATGTGTGCAACACATTCGGAAAGACTGGATATGTCCTGAGAAGCCAAACTCCTCACAACCACAAAGCAAACAATTGCAGGAAAAGGCAAAGAAAATAATTTTATTGTGATCAACAACCAAAAGAGTTAAAAAATGAGGAAAATTCTTCCTTCTGGAAAGCAGATATGAGATTTCTTTTGACATTTAAATGACATTTTGGTGAGACCTGAAAAATCTCCTGCTTGAGATTCAGTCTCTTGAATGAGATTTACAGTTTTGGCCTGGTTTAGGATGTATCCAAGAGTAACCCTGAGTCAGTGGCAAGGCTTCTAATTGATTTGACAAGCCTTTGGTTCATACTGTGTGGTTCAGCCTTAAATATTATAAACAGAACACCTAAACAGCACCTAGCGGGCTTTTTCCCACATACATATAAATGAAGATATCTATATTTAGAACAATTGCAAGAGCCTGGCTTGCAGGTGGGTATGGGGGCTGCTGGGATGGGAGAGGCTACTCAGGGACTAGATCAGCAATCTGTTTTGGAGGGAACACAGGGAAGGGGGACGTACCAATAGACGGTTCCTTTGAAGCTCCCAGAACAATGTGGGTCATTTAGTGTTTGTGTGTGCCACTCAGGAGAAAGTAACGGAAGACCAGAAGAGAAGGCATTTCTGCATCAGGCATCACCAGTCTACTCTCTGGCTTCCTAAGGCCAGAAATTTTCTGTAAATTTGCACGTTTGGTGAGTTTTCAATCCGACAGACCCCACTCTTCAACACAGCAAAGCATTCATTTGTATTTTAATCACAGAGACATTAATTTGAAACAAAAAATTGAGTTATTGCTGTGTAAACATTCCTTCCTTCGATTTTAAATGACACTGCTCATATAAGACTTATTTAGCTTGAAAATCTCAGCATTTTATAAATAAGCACAGATCTATTATGGTTTCAATGAGAAATTTTGCATTAAAAAAATGCTCACAATAATTAGAATAGTGTGTAGCCACAATACCAAATGCCATGGTAAGATCAGTATTTTTATTTCCTTTCCAGACATGGCCTATTACTTCTCTCAGAATTAAATATTTCTCCCTTTTAATAAACCTTGAAATATCTATTGATGCTTTATTTGTATTTTTTCTCCAGCTGGCAAAATTTTAAAGCATAAGATGCATGGTCTTGGGAGAATGTGAGGAAATAATTAAAGAGGAGATAAATGATAAAATGACTGCACCAAGCAACTTGTGAAATGAATCTGGAAATTAATCATTTTAGAGGTGTTAGGATTATAAAGTTATTTTGAAGCATTGTAACAGGCTAGGATTCACTCTAGATAAGGACATCACAGCTTCTTATAAATGTCACATATGTGACTGTTGCTAGTGAAGCATTCTGGCAGCTCACAATATGTGGTTGTCCTGTAATCATTTAGCAGATGATGCTGACCTTTGATCTCCCATTATCCTCTGCAAAAGTGGTTTCTTCAGTACAGGTCTTACAAGAAAGCCAGCAAGAACGAAAACAACGATGGCCAGGACGGCAACAGCAGCAGTAAGTGGCCCAAGCACATTCTCAGCAGCTGCATGAACCACGTGGGGAGGAGGCACAGAAAAGTCCAGACCTGCGAGGGAAGGAAGAAGGGTTTGGTCTTGTTGTGCCGAAGATCAGGGCATGAAGAGCTGCTGTGTTAAATGGGATGTTTCCTAGATCACAGCCAGAAATAAGCTAAGTTCTAATTTCATTGCTCTCTGAACAGGCTTTGTGTTAGCAGGGGCGACAACTTAACTAAGTGAACTTCATGAGCAGAAAACAACTGAGGGAACTAAACATTCCTAAAGAAGGCTGGGAGCTTGCTTCTCAGGAGTAGAGCTGGCAATCACGTTACACAATCAGATTGGAGATAAGTAGTTCAATGGAGTTATAGCACTACATTGTATATAACTACAATGGGTTACATGTTCCCTCTTAATTCAGGATAACCAAAGCGGTTAGTGTTTTCCATGCATGCAGGTGAAAATAGTTTGGAAGGTGTTGAAAGAAGAAGGATGTTGCAGACATTTGAGTAAGCCAAGCAATGCCTTCCTGTTTATGGTGAAGTTAGAATAAGCAGATTTCAGGGACAGATGTCAGAAACAGAGCTAGGGTTTTTTTTTTTGTGAAGACCTAAGTAGTCTTAGAGTAAATATGAGAGAAATTTATTCAACTTTACCAGTATTCCTACTCTGAACACCCCCTTCTCGAAGCTGCAGCGGTCCGGCAACAACATCCACTTTTTCCTGGGCAGAACCTGCATCTCTCTTGGACCTACTCAGGCAGCCCTGGTAGCAGCGGGAGGAGTAGTCCCCGAGCCTGCACACCGCCAGTTCACACCGCAGGTAGACTGACGTGTGGCGGTTAATGAACTCAAAGGCATTAAATTTGAACCGAGCAAAGTGGCTGTAGGGGGAGTAGTACGTGGCATAGGAAGAATCTCTAACACATCTAGAAAGAAATGAAAAAGAGAATTAGTCTTCATGGGTTTACGGGTGTACATTCCTGCAAAAATATGGTAGATTAAAACATAACCAGGTATTGAGAACACAAGGGGATAAAATTGCAACTTTTAGAGTAGATCTAAGTATATGTAAGTCCTGTGAAGAAGCTAGAGCATTGGTGACTCTTTTTTTCTCCAAGTGAAGGACACTATGCAGTGAAGAGAGGAGAATGCACTCTTTGCTGAATGTCTGTGCTATACAAGGCATTAAAAAATGGGCCTGATGCTTGACCTGGTTCTGCAGGTTTTACTAAAATATTAATGCCTATGGCAATAGATTTCTGCTGCCAGTTTTCACTCTCTCATCTACCTCACTCTTACTACTTTGAGTTTTGTATATAGGACAAGGACAAAGTCAGTGAAACAAAATTTTAGTAAAGTTTAAGTGTCATTTCTTATTTTCAGGCTCATATTGTAAAAATAAAAAATCCAAGAACTATTATAATAGTCTGTTGATTATGAGGACCAAACCAATTCACATTTGCTCTAGTCTTTTAAAATAAATGAAGAAAGGATATTACAGCTACGCATCTTGAGAAAGCTCTTACCCATTTTTGATTATATCATAGGACAGAGTGTTAAAATCGTGAGGATCAGGTGACGCCACACATGTGTCCACAAACATCATCAGATTTGGGTCAGAGCTGTGAAGATAAGCTTGAAGGTACAAATTTTGGTTCAAGTCAATGTAGTATGGAAAGTCATGCACTGGTCGCAAGAATGATGAGGAATCATAAAACGTGATGTTCACAGCGTATCTTCCAAACTGATTTTCGTTCACATCTGCAATATCCTCAGCAACATACATTATTTGCATCCATGTGTTTTGTAGCATTTTGCAACTGATATGTAGGTGAAGATCCTTTTTCCTCTTGATTGTGTACCCAGAAGAGATAACTTTGATCACGTTGGAATAGTTGATTGTATCATTGCTTTCCTGTTCAAGATGTAATTTAAAATGAGGAACTGCATGTCTGTCACATTCCATATTCTAAGCTTTGACATAGTAATGTGCAATTAAAAATGTAGTTTCGTCTTAAATTCTTTGAACTAAGAAGCTTGATGTTCGTCTTTTCTGCTCACGTGTAAATAAATTTGCTGACATATAGTATTTAATTAAACAGAAATCAGTGGAGAAAAACTGTTAAATTCAAGGCACAGCCAACTCGTTGCACTTCTGTTCAGAACACTGATCACGTAAGGCACAATCATCCCAAACCTGCACGGAGCTTAAAATCATGAGCTTCTGCTCTAGAAGCTCATTTCTATTAAGCATGGGGATTCCCTAAGGCAAGGAAAGCCATTAAAACCTCCAGGCCTCATTTCACTTCCTAGCACTGAGGACCACCATGGCCTTTTCGTGACTCATTTCAAGTGTGCCCTGCAATTCAGTTCGCCCAGCCGTAAACATACCTCTCGTATCGTCCCACAGCCGTCATAGGGAATGTTGAATACCACCTCGTGCGATGTGAGTGTTGGTTCACAGCGCGTGTCGTTCAGGGTGACCCTCTCTGCAGAGTAGCCTTGTGACTGGAGATAGTCCCTGCTAACCACTGCATGCATGTAGTCTGGCAAGCACATAAGGGCTAGTAGAAGCAGAAGATACAATATATTAGTGAATTCAGCAATTTGTTAGTGATTGAAGGTTGTAATTGAACCAAATGCTGTTTTTTTCTTAATTTAGAAGGTAGGCAGTTCACATACCAACCCAGCATATTTCACATGCATCACTTCAATCTTTAAATACACGCAGATGTTTATTTTGCAAACAAAAGCTATCAACAGGCTTGTCTGTTGAGAAACAGAGTTTCTGTTCTGAACGGAAACTTACCAATGTTGTGATCTGCTGGGATGGAGGAGTAGTGGGCCAGAAACCCTCTATATGTGTATCTAGAATCGCTGTGGAAGCAAACACTCATCAGGTTTGAAGATGACGTGTATGTGAGGAAGGAACCAGCACAAATTCTCCCAAGAAGCGGAGAAGAGTATGGAGGCCCATCATAGATTTCAATGTAGTCATACTGGCATCTGCTGCTCTGCAACCTGGGAACAAACATCAGCACCTCATCAACGTGTTTCAGAAACTCTGATTTACTTGCCTAACGTGATAAAATCTTTCAGCACTCAAAGTTTTCACAGTAGAGACTTTATTCATTTTGCATGTAGTTGCAAGCAGAAAATACTTCACTAATCCAGTGTTTGTTCTAGTCTTCCAGCTGCTAGATGATATTGAAAATATATTTCAAGATGGGAAAGCTGCCTGTCTCATATAAGTTTTCAAACTTTTCAAGCTAGTTTTGTCTTTGTCATTTGCCCAGAAAATCAATATTCTACTTACACAACATCTCTAAATGTGAGCATAACACGGAAATTATTCTCTACTTGTATTTCCCACACACAGTCAGCGTTGTTTGGATAGCTTCCAGGGTAGTACGGACTCTGTAGCATCCCAGAGGAATTTGAAATTAAGCCACCACAAAAGTAAGGTGCTGCAAAAAGAAATGGAAGAGAATTTACTTACAGTAACCTTCACAAAACTGTATTTTTGTTGTTTGTGACTAATTTGCAGCTGCTGAAAAGCAGGTCTCCTGCTGACTTAAAATCATATTCAGTATGACCCAAATCAAAACAAATATTTGTTCTTGCTGTAGGTTTAATGTCGTGTTGCATGCTGTCACATCTGCGGTGTCAGACCACCATCTTCAGGCTGCTCTGGTCTCTCCTTTCTGCAGTCAAGGTCTGGTTCTGGGAGGGGTCAGGACAGCCAACGCGGAAACACCTTCCTGAACAGACAGTGTCCCCTCAGACTGAAATAAGCACTATGGGCAGCTGGGCAAAGTCTTAGATATAATATCTCTTGCTCCACCTACGTGAGTGGATGCAAAAGTCGTTCATGTTCCTGCCAGAATGAGTGCATCCTTATGTTAAACGCAGATGATCCCAGCAGCTTCCTCATAGGAAGGCGGGCATGAGCTCTGAACTTAATTCCTACGGCATGTGACACGCAAAGGCACCCCCCTCCATTTTATGTTCCCGCACAGCAACACAGCCCAGTGCAGCACACTCCTGCCCGCCTCCACCTTTTGGGCTTCCTGGGCAGTCCCAAGCTGCACCCAGGCAGTGTCCCTTGCTCTGCTCAGGCATATTGACTTCCATACTGATTTCTGATGTGAATGGTCAAGTTCTACATCTGAATTCTGCTTTCCAATGCAAAACTAGTTGGTTGAAGACCTTAATAGCTCTCGTAAAGCCAAACATTACCCATTGTACGCCACTCCACTGATAAACTACCCGCAATTATGAATGCAAATGGGGAATATTTCAATTAAAATAGTATCATTTTGAAAAATGGATTATGAGCACTGTATAGAAATCATGACATTAAAGAAAGTGTACTACACACAAGCAATTAATGTCAATAGAATAGCACTGTGCATGTAGTCCTGGCATAGACTGATGTCATTGACCTTTGGATCTTAAGTTCCAAACAAAGTAACTACAACACCCTGCCAATACCAATGTATGTGCTAAAAAGTTAGAAATTTAGAAAACACTTCCTGAGCTTTGATCCAACTGAAGAACCCAGCAAGGAAATGGCTTGCACACAGCCAGTGAGCAAACTGCAGAATTGGTATCACTGAAAAGCAAGAGTGTATCGCAGTCTAAGACTTATCACACAAGTTTAATGTGATATTGACCTAGAAACAAAAACCTAATTTAAAAAAGAACAACAGGGAGACATCCCACAAATAAAAAAAGATTAGAAGAGCCACAGGAGAGCATTACCTGCTGAAGGCACTGGGGTGGTCACGGCAGCTGTGAGAGTGGAGGGAGAAGAGCCACAAGTGAGATGTGACGCTCTGGAGAAGGGGTCCCAGGGCACAGGGCACCATGATGGGGATGGAGGGGATGGGAGGCCGAGAGCTGCTCGTGGAGCTGCTTCCCTGCCACCCACGCACCTGCACAGACGACGCCGGCGTCCTCCCTGTGGCCGCAGTTGTGCACGCCCTGCCCGTTGTGCCCGCACCACAGCAGGGAGGCCTCGTCCCCGCTGCACCGCACATCGTCCAGGAGGATGCGGCCGGTGCCGGCGCCGAAGCGAGCATTGCCAGGGGCGGCGGTGGCGGGGCCGCAGCCCAGCTGGCGGCACACCACCCGCGCGTCGCCCAGGTCCCACGAGTCGTCGCACACCGTCCCCCAGCTGCGCCCGTCCCACACCTCCACGCGGCCCTCGCAGCCGTGCCTGCCGTCTGCCAGCCGCAGGCGGGCGCCTGGGACATGGTGCCGGGTCAGGGCCCCCGCCCGGCACCCTGCGGCACCCAGGGGTGGCTGCAGCAGGGAGACACGGGTGGCCCTGGACTTTTTGGCCGCGGAGACCCTGAGCTGGGGCGGTGCTGACACCAAGGGGCCCGGGGCCGGCAGTGGCAGAGCCCAGACATGGGGTGTGCGGGAGCAGATTGCAGGAACCTGCTGGGGGGCCCAGGGGGGCAGGGGTGCTAGGGGCGTTTGCACCCCTCGAGCTCAGCCCATCCCCTGAGTGGGAACACTCGTGCACCCCGGAGATATTCGACTTTATGGGACCTGACGGGGTGCTGTGAGGGTGCTGGGAGCAACAGGAGCTTTGCAGCACCATCCCCCCGCCCTTGCAGCAGGGCAGAAACCCACGACTTGTGCTGCTCTGGCAGCTGTGCAGGACTAAGGGACGGGATTACTCCCATCTATTTGGCCATTCGCTGTCCCAGAGCTGGGAGTTGTTGGGTCGCAGGCAGCAGCAGGGTTTGGACCCATTGCCATTGGAGCTCCTTCCCAGCAGCAGCCCCCAGCCCCACATCCCCCACCATGCGCAGAGGGCAGCAGGAGCCCTGTGCCAGGCAGGCTCAGGCCAGCACGTCCCCTCTGCTCTGCTGCCCGGCTGGGGCTTGCTGCAAGGCTGGGGACCAGCCGGGCGGGCATGGATTACCTGTTGTGTACAGCCATTCGGCAGGAGGGGTTGCATCAGCAGCTGCAAGGAAGAAGAGAGATTAAATGAAAGGGTATTGAGAGCAGCAGGTGGAAGAGGAAAAGCCAGGCTGGGGCACTAATGGGGAGAGCAGATCGTGGTGCCCTGTCCTGCCATCCTCCAGCCAGACACCACCCTGACACGTCCCCAGTACCACCCTGTTCTCCCCGTACTGCCATCCCACTGTTGGCACCCCGGCTCCGAGCACCCCCAGCTGGGAGCCAGGAGAGCCTGATCTTCCCTCCGCATGCAGAAGCGGGGACATTGCATGAAATGTGCATCTGGCACTCGGCAGTGAAAGCTCCCAACCTCATGGCGCAGCCCCAGCTCTGCGAGCCTGGCCGCTCCCCCCAGAGCCCCAAACTGCCCAGCCGGAACCGCTTCCCTGCCACCCACGCACCTGCACAGACGACGCCGGCGTCCTCCCTGTGGCCGCAGTTGTGCACGCCCTGCCCGTTGTGCCCGCACCACAGCAGGGAGGCCTCGTCCCCGCTGCACCGCACATCGTCCAGGAGGATGCGGCCGGTGCCGGCGCCGAAGCGAGCATTGCCAGGGGCGGCGGTGGCGGGGCCGCAGCCCAGCTGGCGGCACACCACCCGCGCGTCGCCCAGGTCCCACGAGTCGTCGCACACCGTCCCCCAGCTGCGCCCGTCCCACACCTCCACGCGGCCCTCGCAGCCGTGCCTGCCGTCGGCCAGCCGCAGGCGGGTGCCTGGAACGCAGCACGTGGAACACAGTCAGGGCACGTCGTGCCTCCCCAGCGTAGCCCATCTTCAAGGAACTCCTGCCCTATGGCAGTTCTCGTCATGCAGGGCACGTCCAGGAAAAGCTATGGCAATACCCGTGCAGAGACTGGAGGGACAAAGACTCGATGACCCTCTGTTGCAATCCCCCCCAGGTGCCGTAAGAGGAAATGCCTCTCCCAGTAGTTTCGTTTCCCAGCAGCGGCTGCAGGAATCCTAGCCCCAGGCCTCAGCACCCTGAATTAACAGCTCTTCTCCATGCTCTGCTTGCATCCTCCCTGCAGACTTGGGTGCCAGGAATGCCTACCTGGAAAGGCCCGGGGATGGGAGACTCCCTCCAGCACAATCAGGCATGGGAAGGGAGATCGAGGGCATGAAGGGGCTCAGTGAGTGACCCTGGACAGGATTACCTGGTGTGCTCATCGCTGCTGTGGAGGTCATCTCTGCCAGCCAGACTGTTGGTGCTGAGGGGATTGTCTCCACTGCGGAGGTCATTGCCTCTGCGGAGGTCCTTTCTGTGAATACAGAGGTCATTGGCAATGTAGTGGTTACCTCCAGTATGGAGGTCGTTGGCACTGGGGTGCTTGTCTCCGCTAGGGTGGTCTCCAGCACTGTGGAGGCCCTTTCTGTGAATACAGAGGTCATTGGCAATGTAGTGGTTACCTCCAGTATGGAGGTCGTTGGCACTGGGGTGCTTGTCTCCGCTAGGGTGGTCTCCAGCACTGTGGAGGCCCTTTCTGTGAATACAGAGGTCATCGGCAATGCGGTGTTCATTTCTGGTATGGAGGTCATTGGCACTGGGGTGCTTGTCTCTTCTAGGGTGGTCATCGGCATTGTGGAGGTCATCTCCAACAACAAGGTTGTTGGTGCTGCGGTGGTTGTGTCCGCTGTGGAGGTCATTGGTGCTGTGGAGGTCCTTTCTGTGAATACAAAACAAAAACACTACCCACATGAGAACCATGTTTGTGTAATGTCTGTCTGTATGTCTGTGTGTAAGCTACAAACCCAGTTCCTCAGGAACAAACTGAAGTCAGGACAAATTACTCTGTTGGCATACTCCATCTTGACAGGTCAGCAGAGGGAATGGAGGAGGGTAGCAGCCAATTTAAAATTGTTCTAGAAGGTGGTATTAACAGGTGGTGACAGAAGAGAAAGGTACTGCTTTGGCACCTGCTCCAAGGCACAGGACACCTTGGGCCAGGCGAGGCAGGAGGCTCTCCTCTACAGGCTCCTGCTAGGTACAGATGCCAAGGAGGAAATAAACATCACTCAGAAAGGCACTGAACCCAGCATGCATGCAGCAATAGAGATATCACAGCAAGTTTGTTTCTTATCCAGGAGGAGGACATCTGCATACCCCAATGCTGACAATTTATAGAAGAAGTATTTGGAAAAGGAAAATGTGACAGCACCTGAACAGACAACACCAGCATCCTCATAGTGGTGACAGTTGTGTCTCCTCCATCCACTGTGATTACAGTACCACAAGGCAAGCTCATTTCCCTGGCACCGCACGTCGTCCAGCAGGATGCTGCCTGAGCCTTGGCCAAAGTAAGCACTACCTGGAGCTGAAATGGCCCGGCCACATCCCAGCTGCCTGCACACAACCTGGGCATCGGAAAGGTCCCAGAGATCATCACAAACAGTCCCCAGCTGTCCTTCATAATAAAGCTCAACACGACCTTCGCATCTGTGCCTTCCATTCACCAATCGGAGACCGGTTCCTTCAGGAGAGAGGGAATTGAGCACAAACACAGAGTCAGACAAGCTGGAAATGACCTTAAGAAGTTGCCTATTCCATCCTCCTGTCCCAGGGTACCATTGTTCCTAGGAGGTGCTTGTCTAGCCTGCTATTAAATGCCTGTGAGGACAGAGATGATATAGGGAGAGACCCCCCTTTTTTTCTTCCTCTCTGCCAGATCTCCAAATCAGCTGCATATATTTCATGGAAGATTTCTACAGAAAACTTAGGCAGCAGTCTAAGCACAAACTATTTCAGCAAGAAAGGAAATTCTTTGATGACGGGAAAAACATAACAGGAGAGCAAAGGAAAGAAAATGAATGTCATTGTCAGAATGAAATCTAAGTAAAACTCTATCAAGAAAAATAGCACTGAAATTTTTCACTTTGTCGATAGGAAGAAAACAATGTGTTTTAGGAACATATAGCATGTTTACGTACTGCTTTTTTTACATACCCATCTAAATATTTTATGGTAAAGAACAAGGAGATGTAGACATTTGCACTAAATCCTAAATCCTGGGAATTTAGGAAGTATGGCACAGCTTTTCTGCCCTCAGCCTGTCTTACCAGAAGTGTGCATGTGTAGCACTTCTACTTGATGTAGAAAGCCTCTGCTGACCTGGGGGCGTGGGCAAAGCAGAGCAGTGGCTAGGGCCAATTGCGGAGGTTTCAGGGGCGCAGTGAGATGCAGCTTGGACGTCCAAGACCACTTTTTCCTAAACCTCATGGGACTACTACAGAGGTGCCATATAAAAATTACCAGGCAGGTAATTTGCAATTCACAAGACATTATACACTACTGAAACATAACATTAAGGACACCAACCAGGGTGCTACTTTGCTTAAAATGATTTCAGAATAAGACCAAATGTATCATTCAGAAAAACTACTGAATTTTAGAGAAAACAATAGACATTCTTACCTTTTCTCCCTGGTTTATGCAATTTAATTGGAATTTGTCTTCCTGTAAAATTTTTAAGAGAATTTTAAAGA
This sequence comes from Chauna torquata, assembly GCA_013399475.1. Taxonomy (NCBI): domain Eukaryota; kingdom Metazoa; phylum Chordata; class Aves; order Anseriformes; family Anhimidae; genus Chauna; species Chauna torquata. The sequence continues at coordinate 165,947 of VXAL01003464.1, forward strand.
TCTGGAGTCCGCACATCACAACCAAATCCTGTAGTTTTTAAGAGTAATCTTACAAGAAGAGTTCTGCTAAATGTTCAAAAGACTGGACAATGAACTCAATGGGATTATAAAAATTTCAATAGGACTCCACTGGTTTTTACTTTCTTATATGCATGTAAAATTGTATTAGAGTTAGAAATAAAGAAATGCTTAATAACCTTTCATGAATACACCTGATAGCTGCTGTTAGAATGCATTCATTCACATAAAACCCATCTGCTTTTCAGTTTGATTTAGCTTTTTCTTAGTTTAGATATTCTGTGTGAACAGCATCAAAATACCAATTTTAGAGATCCACTTTTGGTGAAGACGTTTAATAAAGACTTTACCACAAAATGTTAAGTAAGTCACTAAATAAATGTTGTAACTTAAGATCTACAGTATTTACACTTTGGAAATCAAAACATGCACGCTGCATTTGTCATGCTTTACATGTCTGCCAAATACGTATTTAGCTTGTTATTAAACGCTGAATAAGTCACTCAAAGCGAAAGAATTCTGAGAATTTACCAGCTCCAGGATTTTTTCACTGCATCTAATTCATTGTCAAGACAGTGCCCAAACTATTTCCCTCTTTGTATGCATTTAACTGCCGGTTCGAAGCAAGAAGCTACATATCTGCCTCTTGACTTATATCTGAACTGTTTCTTCAACTGTTTACCTGGAGATGCACATTTTTAAACCATACTCGTAGGATTTTTGAGAATTGGAACAGCAAACCTGGGAAAAAGTCAGAGTGGGATTAGGAAATGAAAGCTGACCTAAACAATTTTATTTTTTTTCATTCAAGGTCTGTCATCACTGTGGAAGCAAAATTATCAGCTGGGCATGTAATTAGGTAAGTTGCATCCTGCCTCACACTTCAGAGATGTCAAAAAGGTAAAAGTCTACAATGGTACAAATGCAGCACTTTCTGTGACCCAGGAGACAGAGACGGGCTGGGGAATGAAGCCAAGAGCAGAGAGAAGGACTAGAGCAGCAAGACTAAGATGGCAAGCAGTGGACAAATGAGGAAAACTGGATGAAGTGGATGGTAGCAATACAAATTATCATAGTGATGCTTAAATAGGTAGTTAGAAAAATCATCTGCACAGGACTATTTAGCTCAAAGTCACCTAAGTCACTTAGGAGATAGAAAATATCATGTAAGGAAAAAAACAATGACAAAAAGAAAGTTGAACACTTCATGTTCAAAAAAATCATTTCATGTCTTTGACTGTTTTTATCTGTCACTCATTTATCCACAGTGATAGATTATGAAAACTAACCTCTTGCTATATTTCATTACATTATATATAAGATAAAGAAGATTCAAAAAATGCAAGCAATATTTTATATGTAGCATATGTATGTATGCATATACTCTGGAATAATTATACATTTTAGTAAAAAATAAATCAGTTCTTCCATAATTCTTAGACCAAATTTCTGTAACTGGAAGAATCACTCATGTATAACGTACAGACACAGTTCTAGCAACGACTCAAGGCACTAAGACAAGAACTATCCTGCGGCAGCAAAATGTACTCCACTAAATGCTTCAAATCATTCTTATCATTTACTCTGACTAAGCACAGTTTTGTTCTACTAAAACTGTGAATATCTCATTTAATCCAATTTCACCTTTAATCTTTTGCCCAAAACCGATACCAGCATGAATGTCATTTCTATACATGGAATCTACAGTATTAGTATTTTATTTTCTATTTGCCCTGGAACAAGTCTAAGTGTTTTACCTGGTCTGGCCTCCAGAACTGCTGGACCAAACAAAAGTAGGCACATCAATATCATGGTGATACCCATCTCATCAAGAATTGTTGATAGGGAAGACCATCAGAATATATAGTCTCTATTTCTGAAGGGGAGTGGCTTTATAGGTCTCTTTTTCTACAGGAGAACAATAAAATAATCACGGTACTGTGGTCTGAAACAAAAATATGTTTGATTTGTTATTCAATATTTGGTAACATCCTGGTTTCTGCATGCAGATAATATCTCAAGAGTAACATTTTCCACTGCCTGGAAGGAAATATTTATGCTACCATAGGTGTTACAATCATCTCATTGTACAAACAAAATGAGCTCTTATCCAAAGATACCTTTCTATTCTGGCTGATGAATCTCATATTCTTCTTCTATGGGAAGAATCCTTGGCAGGTCCAGGGAAGATAGTGGGATCTTAAAATATAAATGGGCTTCCTCCGGCAAAGTAGTTAGAGAGCTTCATAACTTGGTTCAAGCTAGTGAGGCAAGATCCCTGGGGAACCATGAATGTCTTACAGTTTTGGCATACTTCAAATATAATAAGATAACACCATGTTCAAGCATGACTGGGAGTCTCTGGACATAACCCACCAGAATGATGGCTGCTGCTGAATGCAACATGAAGATGACCAAGAGACACCTAATCAAGATAGTTGGGCCCTAGCAAAATTGTTAGCTACACCACAACATCAATGCTTCTGCCATCAGCAGTAGAGCCAACTGCAAGAGGGTTAAGATAGCAGGTGGCTGCAGACTCTTGGTGGACATAGAAGCCAGTGGAGAAGCAACATGGTGGAGATATGAGGAAAGGAGAGGGGACAACCAGTGGTCCTGAGCTGAGCTACCAGTCCAGGATGTGGGGAAAGAGAGTTGGGGTGGCAGCAAGAGGAGCAGACCTCAGAGAGGCATGAAACTTTGCTTGCCAGTTTACATGCTTGAGAGCCTCAGCCGTAAGCAGAGAGGATCTCATACCGTAGTGTGTGATACATAATTTGCCATACTATGGGCACAATGTGCTCCAGATAATTAAAGAGAGAGACTGAGCCAAGTCGTACAAGCAAATCACTGTGAGGTGTCTGAAGAACCTTACAGATGAAGTGAACATATGCAGCCCCAATATGAACCTATTCCTTTTTGTCATTTTAACTTCAAGTCAAAATTCATATTCTGTTCACTGTGAAACTGTTAGATGGCAAGAAACTGTCAAGAGAACCAGGGTCAGCAGATAACTTTTTGTGAAAATCAAGCAGGAGAATCAGTGGATTCTATGCATATTTAAGTAAATTACATAGGTTACAACTTAAATCTGTTCTAAAATTTCCTTTTATCTTTTGAACCATTAAATGAAAAAAAAAAAAAAAGGGTTCAGATTTATTTAAGAATCTCTGTTAATATATTCCTTGTTTAATTTTGCATAGTGACAATTGCTTCTCTGTTCCTCTTTGAAGTATGAATCCAAAGCTTTTCCACAGCATAAAATAATGCTTAATTCTCATTTATCATTCTGTTGCCAGAGTGGCTGCTTTCCTGTTTTCCTGTGTTTTAACCATTTTAAGAAAAAAGGCCAATGACCATGCTAAGATTGCAGAGTGAAAATACTGTTCTTCATCTGATTCTTACCTCTACCACCATCACCGCTTGGATGGCATTACCAGGAGTCAAAATCTGTGGCACAATTATAGTCATATACAAATTTATTGCATTCAGGGGCAGTCATCAAGGATGGAGACTAAAGTCCAGGAGCCCAAGGGAAAAAGAGAGTGACTTAGAAGGTCTTTCCACAAAGGTCAGCATTACTGGAATGGAAGAAGGAAGTGCAAAACACAAGAGGCCAAAGTTAAGGTTGGAAGCCTTGAAATCAAATATAAACGAAGCGTAAATATATTTCTTCTTTACTCAAACAACTGCATTCACACATGAATGAGGAAATGTACCCAACACTCAGTATTCACTATTCATATTCTTCTGTTTTTGACACCTTGGCAAGAAGCAGAAAAAATACAGTACATTTGACTGACCAATCAAACGCTGCAATCAGTGAAGCAAGAATAAGTGATGGATAGCAATTATTCTCCAAACTCTCGTAATAACTGAAAAGGCAGGGGACACAAGTGGAAAAAATGTCTACTGAGCTGTCCAGGTAAATGAACAACACAGATGAATTATTTCTTCACTACATTCTTCATTAATTAATCCTTCACTACAAATGTCAAAGATCTACATATTTCTAGAGATCTTAATTGTCAGTCTGCATAGTAGGAATAGATAAATGTTATGTTCAGATTAAATTGAATTAATTAATGCAAATACCATACTAAGCATGTTTTCATCCTTACCATTGGGTAGACAGGTCTCTTGCAATAATGCATTTTTGCTCTCTAGGATTTTTTTCTGGCAACTTAAAGCGTTTCTCAGAGCATTACTCTGCAAAAGAAGATCCATTGAGCTTTGAAAACACTTTCTGTTCTGCTGCCTATCATTAGATTTCTGCAGACATACTGGCTTTTGTGAAGTTCAGATGAAAACCATTGAGATGACATAGAAGATTAATCAGATTTCATCCATGACTACCCGAAAACATCTACACTGGAGTGAGGGTGTCCACAGGCTCCTGAAATCCCCAGGCTTCTGCACAAAGGATCAATAGTCTGAATGCCTGTGTTATGATCCAAAAAGGCAGCTTAGTTCAATTTATCGGCTTCCTCGATGGCCTCTCAGACTGTTGCCTGTGTCACATGAAGAATGTCATTACAAATAAATTTGCATTCGTTTAATGGTGAGGAGGCAAGTGGATCAGAGCCATCTAAAGCTGAGAGTCAAATCAACTGGATTTACCACTTGAAGAGGTATGTCCTGAGTGTGGTGGGGCAGGAGGTGGGAGAGGAAGTTCTCAGCAGAGGGGCCGTTCACCAAGCACATTTACTTTAGGACATGACCTTTTTCTTCCTCACCAAATCCACTTTTCTTGAACTCTGCATTTCTACAATACTTGTGGATCAAGGAAGGTGGGGAGAGATAAGGAAAATAATTCTGACACCAAATAGTTGAGCAGTTTAGTAGTGTTTTCTACAGTACCATTCAATATGGAAACCACTGAACTTGATACTTCTTCCTTGTATTCTGGTATAACCTTGGTTATACCAATCCCCATTTGTAACCCCTGGCACAGACGTAGCATGGGAGTGCTCAGTTCTGAACAGTACAGGCACGTTGCAGATTGGAGGCATCAACATCCTAGGCCTAGGATCTTTATGCTAGTTTGATCACAAAGATACCCTGGGACTGAGAGAAGTAGAAAAAGTGCCATCATGCTATGCCCTGAGAAGTGATGGAGTAGAACAACTGCAACAGCAAGGCCACAGCAGGAGCTGGTGCAGTAGAGAAAACAGCAGATCTGTGAAGAGCGGAGGGGAAGGTCCCCTTCTAGAGAGGTAGGAAAAGTCCAGGACCAGAAAAGGGTCCAACATACTGAGCACTTCCAAGCCTGGGTAGTCTCTGGGCCACACAACAGCACTAGATGAAAGGCAGCCCAGCCTCCTGGACTGCTCTGCCTCTCAAATGTCGCTTTAGGTAGAGGAGGGAAGCACCCTCCTCAGTCCTTGCTCCTCGTGTGTGGACAGCAAAATTCATTTCCACTCACTGTGGGCAATGCCAGTCCCTCCTTGTAAGATCCCTCTTCCACAGCATGGAGAGGTGAGAAGATGCTCACCTGGGGTCAGCTGGAAAAGGCAGCTTGCAGGAAGAAATACTACAGGCTGTAGTGATTGTTCCTGTCAGAGCTGCCTGCATCCTTCTTGTCAGGACAGGATGTAGTCCTGGAGTATAGGTCACTACTTTTTCTCTGGCTCACCTCACACCCAGTACATATGTTGTTCCCAACAAGCTTTCCTCTTTCACAGCTCACTAGAAAACAAGAAAGTCTAAAGAGGAGCATTTCTCAATCACATATCTGTGACCTTTTTACCCATAGTGATTTCTTCCAGACAGGTTCTTCCTTTATTATTGTTTTTAATTTGTTTTCACATGGGGATAGGACACTGGTCTCACTTCCTTATGGCAACTTACGTACATTCTCTCTTCCCCCACCACTACAGGTTTAGAAATGCGTAAGAACAAGAACACAGATCATTGCTTGGCAAATTCACTTTGTCAGAAACCATGTTCTTCAATCTGATAATGTGTAAGCTTGGAGCTCAAACACATTGGCAGTGTGTTTGCAAGTACACAAAAAGAAATACTGTTCTAAAAACGTTTTCTCTCTTCTTATTAATCAGGCATTTACCTAAAAGGTTTGATTATATTCATCCTCTATACAAAGCCTCATAAATGGCCTACATTTTCTCAGAGAAACGCCTAAATGTGAAGAGCCATGTCCCTCAAAACAAGGAATGTTGTACAGGAGCAATTCCTTACGTGTAACCCCTGTGTATTTTCACTTATGGCTGATTATTGAGATACTTTTACCCAAAAGAAATATTTTTCTTAGACTACTCTCTGGAGTATCTCATATCAGTAAAACACCTCACAGGTGTTTTATGTGCATAGAAGCAATGGCAAAAGAAATCAGTTCTTCTTTCTCAAGCCACCTAAATCAGTCTCCTGAGAAAGATTCTCAAAGCAGAAGCTCAGGTGAGATGCTCTGAAATATCCAAATTGCACCCTCCACCTGCAGGTGTTCGGTCACCTCTCACATTATCTGGTACGGGATGGGTTCCTGAAGTTTGTGCTTCAAAAGAAATCCTCCCACAGTGAGGACGGCAGCTGCCAGCACCATGGCAGTCACAGCCAGAGGAACATGAGAGCTGGCAGCACGCGCTGAGCTCCCAGATTCCCCTCTCACCTGGATATGAGAGGCCAGCTCTGTGCACAAGAAAGAGAGTGGCTTACATTTGTTTACTGAGATAGTTAATGTCAAAGGTAATGAGGCAAAGAGAAATTGATACAAAATGCTGCAATATGGATCTGATCAGAAAACAAATTGCTTTATCACACATTGTTTAACAAATGATTCTGTGGCCATACCAAACAAGTAAAGATTATGGCAACAAATTAAAAAGCAACTAAGAATTTGTAGTGATTACACTCTAAGACCATAAGATGCTATTTCCTGACAGTGGAAACACCTGCTATAAGGCACCAGGAAACAACATTTTCAAGGTGACCTACAGATTGGTCTCTAATAAATAAGAGAGATACCAATCAGGCAGAAATAGCGTTGAAAATCTAATGCAAATCCTGCAGGTAGACGGGTTCCATCTCATTTCTCTTCCAGCAGAACTGAATCAATTGCCATTTGATGCGCAGAATAAATAGTTGACCTAACTATGATAAAAAGGAAATAGTTCGTAAACATTATAAAACAATTTTATATATGTCATAAAAAAAAATTGCCCACAGGAAGTATAACAGAGTTGTGAATAAACCAGCAAAGGCATATTTCAGAACTAGATTTCTGAACTGATGTGCAAAAGTACAGCAAAAAAGAGAGTCCTACGTTAAATACAAGTGGAAGTTATTTACCATTACCTGCATTCCTGTTCTCATTGGGAGCCTCCCAAAGCTGAACATTCACTTTTCCCTGGGAAGATCCTGCATTCCTCATGAACCTGCTAACACAGCCTTGACAGCAGCAGGAAGAATAGTCATTGTGCCTGCACACCAACAGCTCACCCTGCAGGTAGACTAAGTGGTATCATTTAACAAATGAAAACACATTAAATGCAAACCGACTGACACCTCTGTATGGTGGATGGTAAGAAAAGTAGTTAGGATCTTTAACAAAAGAGAAAATTTCTGCAGAATTCCTCCATTTTCATTTCTTTCTATTTCTCAGCCAGATATTTGAGTAGAAATTTGGTGGTGCGATCTAATACCTTGAGTAGGGATTCAGTTGTACAATCTAATATACAATCAGACAGAAAGTCAATGTGTGATTTAAAAAAAATCAATAAAACTATGTAGATTACCTGTTGTAGGACTATAAATTTCAGTTGAGGCAATGGTTTTACAAAGGAAAAACAAAATAGCAGTGAGGAACTTTTTGCTGAGATTTACTCAGTCCATGTAATGGACAACAGAAGAGTGACACTCACATCTTTTAACAAGACCAACAAGAGAGGTTGGGTAGAGATTTGCTGAAAATGTGTTTTAAGAAAAGAGTGTGCTGCATATTTTGCCCATCAGTATGTTTTAAATGCTGGAAGGATGCAAAGGATGTTGTTTTCTTATTGATGGTTGCAAAGAACAGCAAACAGATACGTGTGTCTGTCAGAAGAGATTCCTAACAGGAGTGTTAGACTTCAGATCTCTTCCTCGAAGAAGGAGTGATAATTTTCCTCTTTCCTCTCCTCTCCTCTCCTCTCCTCTCCTCTCCTCTCCCTTCCTGTTTGCCTGGCTCTTACAAGCACATGTGGCTGAATTAAAGCAGGGAATTCACCTTGTCAAGGCAAACTGAGAGGCTGACTGGCATGATACAGCTCAAGAGGTGTTTGCTGAGAATGGTAAGTCCAAGATTTCACCCTTGTGAAATATCAATAGTATTCAGAAGTCCTCAGTAATACTGAATATTGGTTCCTGAAAAAAAAACAACCTACCTGAGCACTGTTATGATTTGCATGTGTAAATGTGCAGGCTGGGCTTTTACAGTCTCCAAGTTTTCACTCTGTATGCATGACAGTCTCAAGGGCACAAATGGGAGGAAACTGCTTGCCCCTGGGACTTCATGATACCATACATAATAGCAACTACGTCTTGCTATTGTTCTTCCATTAAATTATGTGAAGTTAAGTAAGTATTGGGTGGTTCAATGAGCATCTAGAAGGTTAACTTTGAACTCTTTTAAAGCAAGTATACGTTGCAGCCAAGAAAATATATACCCTCTTAATTTCATATTGAAAAACATAGATTTATACAAACAAAGTCTTCCATTAGTATTTTCATGGTCGTCTATTTTTTTTTTAATTTGGTTTAACCTATGCTACAGGACACTACTGTAAAAGTTGGAACAATGTTGATTTAATTGCACTAAATTTACTTCAATATAAATAATAGCTAATCACAATGTTGATTGGTTCATATTTTTAATAAGACAACACAAAGCTATCTAGTTTTAGTCTGTTACATCTAATCTTTACACAAAGCTGATTATATTAGCATGTGAATTACATGTACGGAACCAGTGAAAAGGAGTAAGACACCTCCTTTTCTCTACCTTTTTTGTAAGAATGTTTTTTAAACATTTTAAGTGGTTTACCTGAGGTGGCATCCAGAAGTGCTGTACTTAAGAGAAAAAGCAACAACTTGGTACACATCTTGTCAAGAGCTGCCAATAAAGCAGAGCGTCAGAATTTATACTCTACGTCTGTGAAACGGTGAGGCTTCCAAGGCCAGTCTGTCCAAACAATAGATTGTTATCAAATGTAGTTTAACAGTCTTGACCCAAGTTATGTCTGATTTCTTACCCAATATTTTTATGACTACCTGATCTTTACAGAAAGATAACATATGAAGAACAAAGTTTCTATTTCCTGGAAAATTTGTGCTATCATCATTATTACAAAAGATCTTAACTATATCTTTGACTTGTGTGCAGGCCCAGTATTACCTTTGTGTACCTAAGTGTTTCTTTGCCCCCACCATCCCCATTTTATTTATTTGCTGCTTATAATTAATGACTTAATTAAGCAGACTGTAACACATTGCAAGGTGAGGCAGCAAATTCATAGCAGGCTTTCTGAAGAATCCCTCAGCAAAGAATCCTGGTCTCATAAATGTTTATATTTCTGATGGTTTCTTCTTGAAATTGCTTGCTTCTCTGTTGCTTGTCAAAAAACAGCACATAATACACAGGATTAAGTTAGGTATAGAAAATAAATTAATGCCAAATATTTGTTAAATACTCTAGCTTGAGCTCAAGTGGGGAACTCTGTTGAGCTTGCTTTGGTTTAGCAATGTCTTCCCTCAATCTACCACTACGCTCCTGAGCTGAATTTGCCAATAAAACTTCCTTCAATCCTTTGAATCACAAAGTTTATCAAAAGGGAAAGAAATATGGGTTGAAGAAAAATCAAAAGTTTTGTTGAACTGGTTTCTTCAGTTGGTCTGCGTGAAGTCTTAAATGTAGTTTTGGATTGCTTAGGGAACAACAGCCCATAATCCTGTCCTGCTAACTTGTTACCTGGAGCCGCTGTATTTAGCTTCTGCTGTTTCTCCTCATCACATGAGGAGAATACAGGCCAGCTACAAACAAGCCATTTGTTGGTCTAATATTCTGCTCATTGTGCTTCATCTGAGCTATACCTTTCTGTCCATTTTGGCTATGATACAAACAACAATCAAACCACAATAGCTGACATAATTCATGATTCCTGACGGTATATTGCAACTTTCCTCCTGCTGCAAAGCACAGCTTGGGTCTAGAGGTAAAGGGAATAAGGAGTCCTCTTTCTGAGAAGGTTCACAGTGCTAGAATAGAGGAAGAAAAAACAAAAGGCCACGGTCCAGAAACAGAATCAGAAGCTGTCAAAGCAGTCACTGAGAAGAGCAAACAAACTGCAGGACAATGGTAAATACAACTGATTGTATTCAGGTATTAATAAAGAAATGTAAGCATGAACATTGCCATTCACAGCTGTGCTGTTCCTGACAAAAGGAAAAACAGTACCATGTGCTCAGTGGAGTGATCACACATTGTGATTAGGAGGGGCTATGGGGTCGTATTCCTTCCTCTAAATTCTTGAAAAATAAGAATTTTGTACAGACCAAGGAGCTTAACCAGCTGGAAAGCAGTTTTGCAGTGAAGGACCTGGTGGTACTGGTGAACGAATTGACCATGATCCCACAGTGTGCCCTCGCAGCAAAGACGGCTGATAGCACGCTGGTGCTATGCTCAGAAGTGCATTGTCAGAAGGTCGAGGGTGGTGATCCTTCCCCTCTACTCAGCACTGGTGAGTGCGGTGGTTTCACACTGATGGATAACTAAGCTCCACCATGCCAGTCTCTCTCCCCCTCCTCAACGGAACAGGAGGAGAGAATATGGCAAAAAAAAGCTTGTGGGTTGAGATAAGGACAGGGAGATCACTCACCAATTACTGACATGGGCGAAACAGAGTCAGCATAAGGGAGATTAATGTCATTTATTGCCAACTACTAACAGACTAGAGCAGTGAGAACTAAAAGTAAACTAAAAACACCTCTCCCCCATTCACCCTCTCCTACCTCCTCTACCTGTGTGGCACTTGGGAACAGGGAATGGGGCTGTGATCAGTCCATAACACTTCGTCTCCATCGCTCCTTCATGGTCACTCTCTGCCCCTGCTCCAGCGTGGGGACCCTCCCACAGGATGCCGTCCTTCCCGAACGGGTCCTGCGTGGGCTTCCCACAGGCTGCAGGTCTTCAGAAATTGCTCCAATATGGGTCTGTAACACGGGATCCATTCTTCAGGAGCAAACTGCTCCAGCATGGGTCCCTCGCAGGCAGTAGCTCCCATGAGACCTCCTTCTCCACCATGGGCTCCTCTCCACAGGCTACAGGTCTGGCCTGGAGCCTGCTCCTGCGGGGGCTCCCCATGGGCTGCAGCCTCCTTCAGGCCACATCCACCTGCTCCACCATGGGCTCCTCCACGGGCTGCAGCGTGGAGATCTGCTCCATTGTGGTACACCACAGGCTGCAGGGGAACTTCTCGAGCACCTCCTCCTCCTCCTTCTTCTTCACTGACCTCGGTGTCTGCAGGGCTGTTTCTCTCACACTTTCTCAGTCCTCTCTCCCAGCTGCTGTTGTACAGCTTTTTTTTCCTTCCTTAAATATGCTCTCCCAGAGGCGCAACCAGCATCACTCACTGGCTCAGCTTTGGCCAGCAGCGGGTCCCTTTGGAGCCAGCTGGAGCTGGCTCTTATCTAATATGGTGCAATTTCTGGATTCTTCTCACAGAGGCCACCCCAACAGCCCCCCCATTACCAAAACCTTGCCATGTAAGTCCAATACAGTGAAACCCACCTGGGGTGCTGGTTCCAGTTCTGGGTTACCCAGTACATGAGAGATGTGGACATACTGGAGCAAGTCTAGTGAAGATACTGAGGTGATTAAGGGACTGGAGCATCTCATACAAGGAGAGGCTGAGAGAGCTGGGACTGTTCAGCCTGGAAAAGAGAAGGCTCAGAGGAATCTCATCAGTATGTGTAAAGACCTGATGGGATGGAGTAAAGACAGCCAGACTCTTCTCGGTGGTGCCTGGTAAGAGGACGAGAGGCAAAGGGGACAAAGGACAGTAAATTCCTCTTAAACATAAAAAATGGAGTTTCACTGTGAGGGTGACCAAGCACTGGCACAGTTTGCCCAGCAAGGGTGTGGATTCCTCCATCCTTACAGATAGTCAAATTGGACTGGACACAGTCCTGAGCAACCTGCTGTCGCTGACCCCCCTTTGAGCAGGGAGGTAGACCAGATGACCTCCAGAGGTGCCATTCAGCCTCAGCTGGTCTGTGTTACCATGAACAGAAAATTTATGGATGATGTCAAGGACATTCAAGAAAAGAAGAGGACTAAATGTGCAGTGGTTGAATTTATCCACAATAATTAAATCTGCAAGCATAGTTCTTTATCACAAACTTGGCTGTCAGTGTTCTTGCCAGGCCTCACCCTATTTGAGCTTCCCAGGAAATATCTGACATTTCCAGTTAGCGTTTTTTAAGTTAAATTTGGACCCATATCTTCAGGTTTGATAGCAGGTACCTTTGGTTTACATCTGCTAAAATGCCAGCATCCTCTGTACAAAAAAAACCTTAGTTTTCCTCTCCTTTCTACTGCACGTACTGAAATCAAAGCAGCAGGAAGTTTGCTGCAAAATAAGGTACAATAAAAATTGTAAATCATCCAGTGTATTGGGCTGCATTCCTGATAACATATCAGCAATCAGCTGCTGTTCTGACATCAATCAGAAAAGGAAACTACTGCCTCGGGTCTTGACCATGCAACACTGAGACAGAATACATGGAATCAAGTGTGTGTTACCATAACACAAAAATGCCAGGCATATAAAACCTAAAGAAGTTTGTCTGAGAAAATCAACCTCAGTTAACTGATGATATCTTGTATAGGAGTTCAGCTGTTTGCTAAAACAAGTGTCACCAAATCAAAGTATTTATACTTGGATTAAAGAAACAAATGTTGTATTTTCTATGCAATTTCAATAAGATTTATGTCATCCTGTAAAAATGCAGGTCCTAACTACCAAAGATTGAATTTTCAAGCACAGTTAGCATTTTTAGTGGCACTTAGAGCTGTTAAAGACTACAGAAAGTTCTGCCATCTCCCTTGATCAGTCTTTTATTTTTTCTGTTTGAGAAAGAAAAAAATAAAAGATTTTACTTACTCTGACACTCTGAGTTCTAGATCCTTAGGGTGATTTTCTGCTGTGTGCTTCTTGTAGGAGGTACCTTGAACCCAACAGTCTTCACATTTATCCTTTATATCTGCACAGAAATGCTCTGCAGGAATTAAATTCTTAAATATGTTCCCATTCATCTCATGTTTTACTCAGATGAGTAATACCCCATCAGGACAGCACCCAATATTTGTCAGGCTTTTATTCTTAGCCTGCTTTACTTTGTCCCTACAACAGGAGAAAAGTTTAGTTCCAAGTTGAAGAAAGCAGCAAAACAAAATATCAGAAATCTTATGAAGAGCAATATACGAGTGAAATAAATCTAAATGCCATCTGTACTCTAAGCCCAACATTTGGATAGTGTCCTGGCTGGGTAGGCTCTCATATCCAGCAAACCCCCTGGAAAAGCTAAAGGTACATCAAATTGAGAGTATGCAGCAATGTCCCCTTTCATAAATGCTGTTTTCCATTTTGAACTCATTCTTTCTGTCTGTATCAGAAAAGTCAATGGCTAAGCTTTAGGTTGTATGTAACCTCATTTTCACCTGTGGTTGTCAGTATGTTTTATAGTATCATAGAATCATAGAATATCCTGAGTTGGAAGGGATGCACAGGATCATCGAGTCCAACTTCTGGCTCCACACAGGACCACCCCAAAATCAAGCTGTATGTCTGAGAGCGTTGTCCAAATGCTTCTGGAACTCCAGCAGGCTCGGTGCTGTGACCACTGCCCTGGGGAGCCTGTTCAGTGCCCAACCACCCTCTCAGTGAAGAACCTTTCCCTAACACCCAGCCTGACCCTCCCCTGTCACAACTCCATGCCGTTCCCTCGGGTCCTGTCGCTGTCACCAGAGAGCAGAGATCAGCGCCTGCCCCTCCGCTCCCCTCGTGAGGGAGCTGCAGGCCGCCAGGAGGCCTCCCCTCATCTCCTCTTCTCTGGGTTGAACAAACCAAGGGACCTCGGACACCCCTCGTACGTCTTGCCCTCTAGACCCTTTGTAGGACCCTTTGTCACCATCTTCGCAGCCCTCCTTTGGACACCCTCTGGTAGCTTTATGTCCTTCCTGTACTGTGGTGCCCAAACCTGCACACAGTGCTCGAGGTGAGGCCGCACCAGCGCAGAGCAGAGCGGGACGATCCCTGCCCTCCACCAGCTACCAGTGCCGTGCCTGATGCACCCCAGGGTACCTGGCCCTCCTGGCTGCCAGGGCACGCTGCTCACTCATGTTCAACTTGCCGTTGACCAGAACCCCCAGATCCCTTTCTGCAGGGCTGCTCCCCACCCTCTGGTCCCCCAGTCTGTATGTACAGACAGGGTTGCCCCATCCCAGGTGCAGAATCCAGCACTTGCTCTTGTTAAACTTCATGCAGTGGGTGACTGCCCAGCCATCTAATTTGCTAAGATCTCTCTGCAAGGCTTCTCTACCCACTGGGGAGTTAACAGCTCCTCCTGATTTAGTATCATCTGCAAACTTACTTAGTATGCATTTGAGTCCTGCGTCCAGACCATTTATAAAAACATTGAAGAGAGCTGGATCTGAAATGGAGCCCTAGAGAACCCCACTAGTGACTGGTAACCAGACTGATGTAACCCCATTTACTACAACCCTTTGAGCCCAACTCATCAGCCAGTTGTTCACCCATCGTATCATGTACTTGTCTAGCTGTATGCTAGATATTTTGTGCAGAAGGATACTGTGAGAGACAGCATTGAAAGCTTTGCTGAAATCCAGAAAGACTACATCTACTGGCTTCTCTTGGTCAAATAGATGTCATAAAAGGAAATTAAGTTAGTTAAACAGGACTTTCCCCTTATGAACCCATGTTGGCTCTGACCAATATCTGTGTTGTCTTTCAAGTGTTTTTCAGTAATTCCCAAAATAATCCTCTCTGTAATTTTACTGGGCACTGAAGTGAGACTGACAGGCCTGTAAATCTCCCTTGAATCTCGTATCATGCTTGTTGAACAGACTTGATCTAATGCTTGACAAAACAGGAGAAGTTGAAAAGGGCGAGCAGCAGCTTGCAGAAGGAGGATGAGTCTGAAACAATCTTTTCTTGTTTGCTGAACAGAGAAGAAAAGTGATTAGTTCAACGATCTATTAAACCATAATCCCAAAATATTTCATTGAACAATAAAAATGTTACCATACATTTGAGGATAACAAGAGGCATTTGAATGATGTCACAGCTTGAAAATGTACATTTTCTTGTAACCAAGAACTGCAAAGCACGAGTTGGTGCTAAAGTTCACAACCTGTCATGAAATGCTTCACTGCAATAAGTGACTTCCTGTTTTACATTTTTCTTACACAAATATTGGTAGTGTTCCCAGGAAGTTTCTCTCGCATTTCATAAACAAACAGTGCTATGAATTATCAATGCATACTTTTGCATGTACTGTTCATCTAACTTCTTAGTCCATCCCACCCAGTTTTTAATTTAGGGTAACAATTAAATGACTTCAGCTGAGCTGGGCTGGTCACTGCTATTTCTAAAGTCAGCAGTTCCACCTCCTTTTCCCAATATTAGTAACTGCATCAAATACTTCTGCCATTCTGACAAAATAAATAATTCCACAGCTATCCAAAAAGGCAAAGCCAAGGGCATTTCTACTAAAAAGGAGAGACTGTGTCTATAAAGACATTTAAAAGATGAGAAAAAACACACAAATATGCTTCATGAGGAGAACAAATATTTGACCTGAATGAACACATGACTGAATTCTGTAGTTGCGTCCTGCTTCTCTATTGCAACCTGCTTTCCAAAGTACTACACAGTACTTGCCAAGTGTCCTCCAGCCTACAGAGTACCCAGTGCAATATTCGGAGGAAAAACTGACTTCCAACACCAAATAGCAGCAATTCAGACACTTAAGGCTGCACCTAGGTAGTCTCCTACTCAGAGAGGCCCAAGAGCTTACCAAAGCCATGAATGACCAACAGAATCCAAATGCTGGCCCCTGCTCTGAGGGACCAGCCCCTGGCCAAGGCTGGTGCTCTTGGTGGAGACAGTGCCAGCTTGCCTTACCCCATCACTTGCTCTTCTATAGGCAAGCTTCTTGCTCTTTGCACCCCATTGCCCACAGCAACTGGGACATCCCCCCATGTCATACCACTTCTCAGCTGATGAAGACAGATATCTTTGTGAGCTACTGAGGGGTAAAGGTAACAGTGACTTACACGACCTAAGGATTTGGCCCTGGTGCTCTCTGCAGTCATTTGGGACCAGACTAAGGCACTTTTCTCTTCTTTGGATTTCTGTGCCACTTCCCATGTCTTGTTCCTCACAGTCACTGCACAGTGTCTGGGAATAATTTTCTGTGGCTATTGTTTTAAGTAAATTAATTATATTTCATTGCTGAAGCAGACTCTCCTATAAGCATAATTTCTTATAAGCCACCCCCCACCATTGCACCAACCATCTGCCTGGTATCATGCTGGACTACTTCACCTTTAATGACACCTGCAACATCACGGCACCTTCTCCAAGTTCCCATTCAAGACCTCTCACAGAATGGTTCTGTCTCAAACAACATAAAAAGGAAAAAATGAGATGTCATAATGTGAAACATTTTGGTACATACAAGTCTGTCTGAGACCTGCCAAGCCCATCCCACTCTGTACATCTTGGTGCCTTTCTGAGCAATGCACACGTTCATACAAGGACCCTTATATACTTGACTTGGACATCAGTTCATCTTAGAAAGACTTTATTAACCCCTCCGAGCTGTTGCTTGGCAGAAATGTGGGCAAGCAAAAAAACCAACAACAACAACAACAAAAAACTGAAAAAAATGAATTGTCACAAACGAGATTTTAATGTAGGTACCCTTATAACCAGAAGTTAACCTCTTCCCAAAGACATTACTCTTGTTCAAAAGGTTAATCATTTTGCTAAATGTGAATGTTTGGTAGGTTGCTGGAATTGTTTTTCTTTAATGAGTGCAAGTTTCAAGTTGTAGTAGTACCAGCAGCATAATTAACATAATATAACACACTGTTCTAATTTTGACCAAAGAGGTTTGCATGGGCAGTTACCATATTTGAACATAATAATAAATTCTTGACTCTTAAAAAGGGGATTTACAATTAGATACATGTTTAATACCAGATGTTATAGTCATTTGACGGTTATATGATGATTAAAGATTTCCCTACAGTGACATCTGGATATCGTGGCATCTAGATTGTGTTAAGAAAAAGTAACTACTTTATTTTTAGCAATAATGCTTCTATTACTTAATTTCTGTTTAAGCAAGCCTAACACTTCTGTAATAAAGATAAGAAAATACAATATTGCCTTGGTTTATCTTCAGTTTATCTGATGGCCAACAACTGAGTGGTATAGCTACAGTATAGTATAAATATCTTTGATAATGTATCTTTGATAATGAACATGTTTCATGTTCTCATGAAATCACACACAAAATAAAGTGTGCATGATCTGTCTTCTTGAAAATGGATTACTAATTTACTACGGTAATTGTATGCAATTGTGAGTTGTATTATGTATTCATCCACTTATTTCTACATATCCAGATTGCATCAAAACAAAACCACTAAATATTTAACATAAAGAAAGTAAGTATAGTTAAACCAAGAGTTTTTTAATTCAGATGAAGTGTACAATGTAAGAAATATTTACTTACTGCATTTGCTTACTTTTCTTACTCTTTTTTTCTAAAACACCAACAATATAAACCCACATGTATATCCATTGTAATATAACTGAATTCAAAACTTATCAGGAGTGACAGGGAAATTTCCTGGGATCTTTTCCCCCCCACCTAGAGGTGCAGGGTTTCATGCCCTGGTTTGGATGATGCTGTACTGGGTCTGGCTGGGATGGAGTAA
This sequence comes from Chauna torquata, assembly GCA_013399475.1. NCBI lineage: Eukaryota > Metazoa > Chordata > Aves > Anseriformes > Anhimidae > Chauna > Chauna torquata. Next base: position 183,987 of record VXAL01003464.1, read on the forward strand.
ACTTTCCCCACAGCAGCCCATACAGCGCTGTGCTCTGCACTTGTAGCCAGAACAGCACTGATACCACACCAGTGTTTTGTCTGCTGCTGGCACAGCATCCAGATTCTCCAACCCCCCCCAAACCCAGTGGGCTGGGGGTGAGCAGCAGTTGGGAGGGGACATCAGCAGGGCAGCTGACCTGAACCGACCAGAGGGATATTCCATACCATATGATGTCACGCTCAGCAATAAAAGCTGGGAAAGGGGAAGGAGAAGGGGAGCTCTCGTTATGAAGACGTCTGTCCTCCCGAACAACCGCTACGCGTACTGGGGCCCTGCTTCCCAGGACGTGGCCGAACATCGCACGTTGATGGGAAGTAGAGAATTTTTTTTCTCTCTCTTTGCTTCCATGTGGCCTTTACTTGTTTTTGTTTTTGTTTTGTTTTCCCCTCTTTCTTTTCCCTTTAATTAAATTAGTCTTATCTCAACCCATGAGTTTTTTTTTCTTTCCATCATACTTTCTTCTTCCTCTCTTCTTTTTTTTGAGGATGGGGAGTGAGAGAGCGGCTGTGGTGGAGTTTAGCTGCCCAGCAGGGTAAAACTGCCACAGACACTAACGATCAGTGGACATGGTGCCACAGATGCACAGGGTACACAAGCGCTGTGAGCCAGCAGCCCCTAGAGAGGAGAAGCAGGTGCCTACACCAGGCTGGAGTTTCAAACCCTTACAGGTTGAAGCCACAGTTAAAGAACAAATATTATCCTATATAGCGTCACTCCACACTGTTACCTACAGATAAATAGATTGCCAGTCTCTGATGAGTGGCCCCTAGAAGGTGCAGCAGGACCACAGCGTGTGGCTCCACTCTGTCTGTATAATGCAAGTGACGCCCATTGGCCAAGCTGGGTGTTTCAATTAAAGAGGGATTTGCGTCAACTGGAAAGAAACCAATGATAAGGAAGTCCTGAAAAAAAGAGGGGAAAAAAGAGATTAGAATAGATGTTTAGTCTCCATTGGACAGAAGTCCAAAGGGAAGATGTGATAATTATCTTCAAATATCAAATAGGCTGCTAAAAAGAAGAAGCAGATGATGTGTGATGTCCGTGCCAATAACACACAGGATAAGTAGCTAAGCGGTTCACTAACAGTCTGAAAGATTATTCAATATCAGGAAAAAAACTAACTGAACAGGTGAAGGGAGTCAACAAACTTATGGACACCTCAGAAAGGACTGATTCAAGTTCAAATGACTGTGCTGTACACAGGAGATGCAGCACCTCTCTAGCCATGTAAGCCATGAAGATATTATCTGTGCTTGCAGGAATACCCCTAGCTAATTGTCAGGCTACACTCCTGAAGTTGTTCTGCTTTACACTGAGGATCCAAATGAGAGTGAATGTGAACGTTATTTAAAGCTGCTCACACTTTCTAACCTGAGTTGTGACAAGTGCAGAGATAGAGTATCTGGCATTTCTAGTAACACATCTCATAACACTATGAACATCTGTGGCTTGGGATTTGCTCTTTTTCTGTTTCTCCAGGACAGAAACACTGCTCAGCGGAGAGCTTTGGCAGACTAGCTTTTAATAAAAAATATTCTTCTGCTCTTCATGCAATAAAGCCAATTGAGCAGAGAAAGCCCTTGCCTCTGGTGGCAAGGTTTGCAATGGCCCTTAGTGCTTGCAGGAAATTGTTGCACAGGCTGGAACCAATCCCGACAGAGCTCTTCCTTCTGCACACCACTCCTTTCTCTTTTGAAGTACTTTTCCTTTAAATAAACAAACAAACAAAAACCAAAAAAACAAAAAAACAAACAACAACGACAACAACAAAAAAGACAACCCCTTCAGCAGTGAAGAAATGAAACATTGTAAGAAAGAAATAAGATATGCATCATAGCTTCAGTATGTTGTTATCCCTTATAGATACAAACTGGAACACAGTTCCAACTGACTGGTTCTGTCGAGACATCAGAAGCACTTCCTTACTGTGCAGGTGATGGAGCACTGGCACAGGCTGCCCAGAGAGGTTGTGGAGTCTCCTCCTTGGAGATCTTCAACAGCTGCCTGGACATGGACCTGGGCACCCTGCTCTGGGTGGCCCTGCTGGAGCAGGGGTTGGAGCAGATGGACCCAGAGGTTCCTGCCAGCCTCAAGCAGTCTGGGATTTTACATGTCTGTATATTAGCAGTAACATTTACATGGTTATAGTCCCTTTTCCATTACATCAAGAAAGTGTTCATCTCCCGCTAACCGTGCTGGTGAATGGCATCATTCTTTTACTAATGACTAGATTGTTCCCCTCTTCAAAAGGAAGGTTTCCTTTCAAGATCGCAGCCTCCAATTCAAATGCAATGTACCAACCCCAGATCAGACTAACCCTGCTGCTTACTTTCACAAGCCCCATCTCAAAAGCGGGAGGAACAATGCTGGGATTGTGCTGCCTACAATTGCATTCAGCAATTCAAACCGTGCTTTAGCTCAGCCTCCCCTGGCCTCAGTGGTACCATTCTTTACAAGCAAGACACTGTATCCAACCATGCTTTCTGATTCAGAGATGAGGAAACATAATTCTACTTCCAGTTAATTACAGATGTGTTTTATTACAGGTTTGTTTTGCACCAGGAAGTGGCAGCTAGGGCTTGACTTCTGTGATATTTGACTGTTTCTGGTTGACTTGCAGTTTTTTTCTATGAGAGCAAAGCTGCATAGGAGTTTAAACCAGTCACAGCAACTTGAAACCTGTTTCCAACTCAGACTGTCAACTCTCTTTCCTTGCTGAATGCATGAACTTACCCAAGATGCAGACAAAATCCACTCTTCCCTTGTTGGAGCTGCTCAGACACTCAACAAGTTGAAATCAACTCTGCTGATGAAAATAACTTTCTGTTCTTCTTGCTGAGCAGACACTCTGTACGCATTTCCATATACATCTGCTTTTCCCATTTTTTGTCCCCATCTTAAGCTTGAGCTTTCCCCCAGACTCTACTACGAAGTTGATTTTTTGGCACTGATTCATCGCCTCATGGACTTACCTGACTGGAGGTGCCTATAAACATCTATTTCTCCTGAGACCGCAGTGCAGGGTCAGCCCCATGGGCTGCTGCTCCTCACTCGGTTTTTCGGACTTTGGGAAATGGGGACACCCCGGCAGACACAGCAAGACCCCACAGTTACCACATGGATGCATCCTGAATCACAGCATCCACAAAGGTGCCAGACGTGATGAGGACTGCAAACCGTTACTGCCCATATCTCACCAGTGATAACACCTCACAGTAATAATTTCCTCTGCAGGGATGCGATCTGCACCATCATCTCAGTTTTACAGGAGGGGAAACAAAGGCTGTGTTTCCACTGGAAGCAGCCATACCCCACAAACAGGAGACAGAAGAAATGCAGCAACCCCGCATGTGCTGTCAGCTATAGAAACTCCACAGAGAAGCAAGCAGGACAACGGAAAACTTCGCTCCTTGGGCAAGTGCTGCAAGAGAGTCACCAGCTGGAAAAGGTCCAGGTGTACAAGGCTACCTTGGAGTTCAAAAGAAGACAGGATGAATTAGTCCTAAGTCGCAGTGCCTAAACTCTGCATGCTACAGGGCTGCAAATGAAAGCAAGGGAGCATGTACCAAAACCACAAAGCACAGGATCAGATTCACTGCTGTGATAAGCCTGTTTGCTCTAAATAGCATTTAAAAGTATACAGCTAAGAAAAGAAACAACACAACAGTGAATGTAAGCTAAAGTGATGGAAAGGGTGGAATGGAGGAAGAGAAGGGAGACTGGTCTGGTTTTATTAGTAACAGGGACCAGTTGCTTTAATTATTCAGGATAGGCACTTTTATGTATTTGTACATGAGTCTGAAAATATCCATTCTGTACTCAGAAAAATCAACTAACTGACATGGAGTAATTTAGGCTTTTCCATAACTGCTCTTCATCTCAACTTGCTTTGAAAAAAATTCTGTTTAGCATTGTCACTCATCGGAAGCCGGACCTTTTGAGCCATGCCTGCACAATGAGCTGAGCAACAACAGGGTACAGAAAAATGAAGCAGCTGCCATTGCACTGTGCCCTAATCCCATTGACTGAGGCAGACAAATTCCCTTTTTGATGCATCAATAGCTTTGTACCCGTACCCATGGTAAGATGGCAATTTACGTAAGCAGTGATTTTCTGGCAGGTTCAGAGAGATTAGTTATTGCAGCCGCTTGGACTGTCAGAGACTGACATCAGACAAAGCACACTGCAGCAGCAGGGGGCTTGTGCAACACAGTCTGTAGCCCTCAGACATTCACACTACAAACTTTCTGAAAATCACTGTGCTCTCCCTGCATAAACACCGACCAGAGAAGGAATGAACAGAGCAGATATTTAATTTTATCCTCCAGCATATTATGCAGAATTTCCAAGCTACCAAAGTTAATTATTTACAAAATTCAATAAATTTGACTCATGTTCTTTAGTTCTGACCCCATTTTCTCTCTAATCAATTCCTAGTTATTATCCACTTCATTAGAGAGTTTATGGGGATAGATGCTGCTGTACCACAACTACTAAACAAAAATATGAAATTTGGAGGAAAACTTTCCAGAAAATATGAATAGGTTAAACCGATTAGCTGCTCTGGTGGTTAAACATGGCCTACCACGTAACTGCCCTCTCTAGTTTCTCTCTCCAATTAGCTGAATTGCTTATGCACTGATTTTAGTATTAATTTTGTGCAAGAGAGAACACTCAACAAGTCAAGTTATTGCACACCCATAGAGCACCAGCACAAACAGGGTAAACTGAATGAATTCCTGGCACCCACTGGGCCCAGCCCTGACTTGCTGGCATCTCGCACATGAAAATGGAGTCTGGGGCGGGGGGGGGGACAAAAATACATGGAGAGTTTGGCAGGTATCTGCAGCACACTGCAGCTGGACTCAGTGGAGGGATGTACAGCGTACACGCACTGAGAACATGAAATCAGGTAAGCTTTCTGCTTCAAATCTCTACAGTTGAGCACGAAAATAACCTTCACATTATGAGTAATATTATCAGTCCCTGCCCCTCCAGCTAACTTTATCTGATGCTGGTCGAATTCTGTGGTCCGGATGGCAAGTTGCCAAGCCGAGAGTACAGCAAGGGCAGGCAGACCTTCAGCTATCACTTCTCTGGCTGGCTCCTTCCCGTCTCTTTGGGATGTTTCTGCCTCTTGGTATGAAGAAAGCCTCACAACAGCTTGTTGACATTTAACTTCAAAGCATGACTAAACATCAGCCCACGGTGAAATTTCAGCTTCCTTTTTGTGACAGTTATCAGCAGTACTAATGGAGAGTCAGTTAGAGCAAAGGGAAGGCGGAAACTGAGTAAAGGATGCCAAGTCACATCCTTATTATCTGTGTGGAAGAGGATATAGTGGGACATAATATGGGCATAATCTCAAATATAATTCAATCAAGGAAATCCCCAGAACCTCAAACAAACATTTCTTGATGCTCACTCTGAGGATGAAAAGGACTCCTGGCGTGACATACAACGCAAATAAATATTTGGTGGCATGCAGATAAACACTTGGTGGCACTAAACAACCACTGCTCTGGAGTGGTGACTACTAGCTTCTCGATCAACACTGTTTCTCCTGGGTCTTTGCAACTGCAGTTTTAATGAACTCTACAATATTTTTCTGATATGTAATAAGAACCAGTGTATGATTTAATGCTCGGCTTACAGTGGCAGACCTCTAGTAATACAGAAAGATGTAGTTTTAAAAACATTCTCTGATTCCTTAACATAAATACAAAATAGGTGTTGTGAAAAAACATCCTCTGGTATTGAAACCACAGGACTTTACTGCTTGGTGTATCAGCCACAGAAACCAGACAACTGTTAGCCATGGTTTTTGTTGTTGTTGTTGTTTGTTTTTGTTTTTGTTTTTACAGCTCTGGAGACATTTCCCTCATGGAATAAGTGACTTAGCTTTTCAGAACTACATCCGAGTGTAGCCACATGTAGCAATCTATTCAGCGTCAGATATGCAGGACTCCATTTTCCATTTCAGACATTCCATGGTACTGAAAATCAAGCCAGAATGCTTGATTTCCCTGATTTAGTGTCCAACACTTGCTAAAATTTCCAGGAAACTGATATTTATGCAAACTGTGCCAAAGCTATTCTGTACAAAGTATTTTCTATTGGACTTTGGAAAGAACTGTGTTGAAGCAGCAAAGAATGAAAACCATTCCAACTCTACAACCCAACAAGACATCCAAAATACATGCTAATTAATTCTAATAAAGACAAACTTCACTTCCTTGTCTCTGTTTATCAATAATCCTATTTTAAATACTTACAAAACATTTAGAGATCATTTTAAGAAACCAACTGAGTAGCTGCAAACATGGCTGAATACCAAAACTGTAAATTCTAAACATTTTTCAGGAGATGCATGTCTTTCCTAGTATCTCAAGCAAAGAAACCAATTATATATAAAAAATAATAAAATAAATCAGAAAAGCGTTTTCAAATGTATGAGGAAAAATGACCAGCTGCACAAGAGATCATCTGGCATCCCACTAGGTGGAGCTATGGGCCTTGAGTGCACAGGCTAGAAATCTGGTCAAGCATTTCACTAATCCCAGTGGTGCAGGAAAACCATTTATAGAAGTTAAGCTCATTTGCCTCTTCCCTATTCTACATGCAAGACCGAGCTATTCTCCGGAGACATTTCAGCCTTGCAACAATATCTATGTGAAGCACAGGCGTAAAGATGTACTGTGTTGGTTGTCATTGCAAGGACATCATCAGTAAACCAAAAGTAGCTAGGTAGAAACCAAGCTAAAAATAAAAAAAATAGGGCTTCATATTGAGAGAACACAACAAGAAACACTAAGAACAAAGAGAATCAACCAGCTTTTTAAATTATGCAACCACTTGTTTTGAAATAAAAAGGCAGATGAAAAATAACTTGTTTGAAATACAATTTCCTGACTTTTGGGCTTTGGCTTCATTTTTGAATGGCTAGTGGAGTTAGGTGCAGGAGTGGAGAAAGTAGGTTGGATTTTTTAATTCACTTTTGCTAAGAGTTGTTTATGACCACGCTATGCATTACGCAGGCCATGGATGATCTGCAAAATATATTACTACTTCAACAGGAAGCTGAAACATTAATCAGCACTGGTAAAAATGAACAGTCAATAAAAACATATTAAAAAACAGCTCTGCAAGATTATTCTACCTTATATCTTCCATGCTAGAAAGTACCGTAGGCCTTCAGCTCTTGGCACCACAGTATCCTGGCAGATTTTCAGATGTGTGACTTCCCATAGTGACAGAATATTACTCTGCGAGCACCCACTGGGATCCAGGTGAGTACAGTCAGGTACTGGTGTCTGGGGATACAGGGGCTCCCCACGGTGGCACAGGCTGGCTGAAACAGAGCTGACGCAGCTGGTGGGAGAGAGAGCACTGTCAGGGACCTGGGTCTAGAGGGTTTCTTGCTGTAATTGTGTGGAACACAACCCTGTGTTTAAAAATCATAAACTGCCAGCAACCCAGTTGAAGAGTTTTATTAAGAAGCAGCTTCCAAAAGAAGAGCATGTTTAGGAATGACAGTCACTGAAACCTGTTGATTGACCTCGCATTTATTCTCTGAAATACGTATCTCAATAGGGAGAGGAAAAGCTGCTTATCCTATTATGCTGTAATTTAATTTAGTTGATTGTTCACCCTGACAGTAAGATTATCCCATTCACTGCTCAAGCTTCAAGGGCATCCATAAATATAAATATTAGTCTTTATGTTACAATAATGCCCAATATACTACTCAAAACCAGGTCCTATCTTACGCATACGAGCGCTCAGACTGTGAATAAAAGAGCCTGTTTTAAAGAGCTTCAGGCCAGCCAGATCTACAAAGGTTACAGATATCCTACCATCTGAGATATAACAGTATACGCTCGGTGATCCATGATGACAATTTCTGCAGTAGGCAAGCAGTATTTCAGGCAGTGGTTAAGTCATAATTAAAACAAAATGATAAGGAAAACATACTAACATATGGAAGACAGGCAACTTTGGATAGCCAATATGACAAATTTGAGCCAGCCAGGCTGAGAAAAACAGCTGCACAAGAGCACAAATACAAGCACATACTGAGAAGCAAGTGTTTTGGTTTATGATGATAAAAACGAGAACATCAGGACATCCTTTCAGGCAGATGTGTTGTTCAAAGACAAAACACTCCATAAGGGGAAGTAAAATGAATCACTCACAGAAAGAATTACTGTTGAATTCTTTTAATAACACTAGGAAAATATCATAGTATTAAAATCCTGCATGGGACTCTCAAAAGGTTATTTTGGTTGGGATTTCTGTGTTTATAAACCAAACTTTTTACCCAATTGTGTTTTTCTTTTAAACCAACTACTCCTTTACAATGGTATTTCCAGTTAAAACACAGCTAATCTATAAATACCTGAATACCACAGCACACACTGTGTGCGTGGGTTTTGTTTAAATCTTAGCGGAAATAATGGTAAATCTATTCAACACAGGGAAGCAAACGTCGATTTGTTAAGCGGGGAATGTAATAGCCAGTAAAGAATACATTGCATATATAATACAGAAGGAAAAATTATCATCTGGAGTATGTGAAATTACAGATTTTTGCACCTTAAACCTATTAGAAGTTACTCTGTTGGCCAATACTAATCCACTGAAGAAGCAGAATGTTGGTCAGAAGTCTAACGTTTCCTGTACCAGCACAGAGAGAATATAAGCAGTCCAATGCTGTTAAAAGAAAACATGAAATCCAGCTCATGTTTCTCGTTAGGGATCAATTTCTTCAGGAACTACTGTTAACATAACATCTTCGTTACCCCTGCGTACAACCATGTTCAAAGTACTGTCCTTCTTAATAATGTCACTGACATCACTGGCTGAAGTTATTGACTGTCCATTGATGCTTATAATCACATCATTGTCCTTCAGGCCACCACTGGAAAGACAAAGAAGCAATGAATTACTATAATTGCCATTTTATCATCACCACAATATTTTTGAAAAAAGGTCCCTGGATATTTCTGACTTTCTGCCAGCTGGACAGAGACACAGCAGGCCCACAAAAAGCAACCAGGATTTATGCAGCGGTGCAGATCTGCTGATTTAATATGCCATGCCATTCTCCATACGCACCCTGACAGCTACTTCATCCTACCTTCATATTTTAAATGTAAGAAGAATAACACATGCAGAGATCTAGCCCAGTCACCAGAAATGCATGGGTGTCCTTCCCCTCATCTGCCCACCAACAGCACCCAGAATGTCTCCTCCTGACCTGAGCACCAGACGCAAACCGAAACCCACCACGTTTGTGAACCACAAGAGACAGCAGAAGCGGGGCCAGCACAGCATGGCTCCTCTGCCTGGGGCTGTTGAGACTGCTACCGGGACTGAGAAACGGGGTGTTGAGGGATACCATCGACCAGAATGTCTTGCCTGGTCTTGCACAACCATCTGGCTCCAAGTCATGGAAATATTAACCAAGAAACCAGATCAGACATGATTCAGCCCTTCAGCATAATCCTTTTTCACAAAACCACAGAGCAGTCATAGGCCTCTTCCGCCCGCAGAAAATGCCTTACATGAGTGTCTCCTGTAAGCAGGATGCTTTGGCCAACGTTTTCAACGCACCAACAAATCTGGTTGCCTACCGAAGCCATGACTTTCAACATTTTCCATGAGAGAACCCATCCCTGATCATCTCAGTGTCTCACACCAGCAGCTTAACAGGCCTCTGCTCTCATCTCAAATCCTGCATAAGCTGCTGCAGACTCCTCTGAATGTCTACCCAGCATGTCTACACATGGCAAACTGGACAGAAAACCAGGAGAATGGGGAAACCCATACATAAGGGGACTACGAGTCGGGGAGGAGTTGCATTTTAATCACCAGGCCAGCCTTTGGATGAAGCGTCCTGATTTGAGTTTGCCTTCAAGTTACAAGGCTACATTACCTCACCTTTTTCTACCTCTCTGATGTCCTCTCTCACTCTCTGCTATTATTGCCACTGCAACAATGTTTTTTCTGCACCTTCAGTTTGGACCTGTGGCAAGGCACTTAGCTCAGTCCCTCGCGTTAATCACAACCGAGCAAACAGCCACAGTATTTCTACACTAACAGAAGCTTAATTTCACATTACAGACACGCACTAGTATTCTGCATAATCAACATTGCTAACAGGAATTATCTACAAAAAGCAGCAGTAACTTAGAAAACAAGCTAGACAGCTAACAGTATGTCTTATAGTGGCATCCAAACTGCGACAGAGAGATCATCCAACCATTCTCTCAGTCTCTCCACATCATAAAATATGCCAGCTCCAAGCAGCTTTCTGCCCACGTGCCTTTGGTGCTACATATGCCTCTTTGCTGCCACAAAGATTTACTTTTTTCTTAAATGATCTCCAGTTACAGAAAATGAACAAAGTTTCCTATTACCTACTCTGGATTACTGAGTGATTTCATATTAACCAAACTCTGGAAGTTAAGTGTTGCGAACAAGAGCCAGCCAGACCAGTCCCAGTGACCAGAGACCAGAGGCTGTCCTTCAGCAAGGCATCTTGTGAAGAGTTGCACCAACCACGCACTGAGGTTCTGAGCAAACATTGAATAATACGAAGAAAAAGATCAGCTGACCAAAACCAAAAGCTCTTCCCAGCAGCTCGGCTCCTGACTAAGGCCTTGCATGGAAGAGTGTTTCATGCCAAAAGAGGATTTCACCTTTGGCAAACAGAGGTGCACCAGGAGAGCCGACTGGCTTGCTGTTAGCAAACACTGAAGTGCTTGGTCTGAGACAGACATCTCCTCACAAGGTAGAAGCAAAAGTTCTCCCCTGCCCTCCCACTGAGGTGACCTGCAGGGCCACAGGAACACGCACAAGTGATCAGCTCTAATTTAGCTCTGGCATCGGTACAGCAGATGTCTTGGAAGCAATGGCTGAGAAGAAAGAAAATTAAGTTTTCACACCCACTGACTCCTTGCCCTTTCAATCGGGAACTCTGACAGCGCTTTGCTGCAACGCGCTGGCACGTCTGCATTATTGCCGATCGGGGACCAAACCAAAACCGCAAACTGATTTCAAGCTGACAACCTAAAAGCTATCAGATGGTCACAATTCTGCTCATTTAGCATAACCAAGATAGGCAGCTAAGCATGGAACATTCTCTGTCGTTACCTCCTTAAGCCAGTGGCAGTGGTTTTGAGAAAAAAATACTCCAACTTACGCTTCAGCTGGTGTTTCTGGAATTACTTCAATAACATAGGCCCCAGAGACAACATCAGGAAAGTCTTTATGGCGATCCTTCAGCTCTCTAGCTTTGCTGGAAAATAAAGAAGTATACATAAAAATATTTGGCCAAGATGAGGAAAAAAAACCATGGATTTTTACTCGGTTAACTTACTTAACATTTACTAGCTGAGGTATTTTACCCATGTTGATGTGACACCTCACAATTCATTTTAACCCTTAAAAGTATTTCAAGAATTACTACACTTTTTGCATGCGTACAGCTTTTTAATGCCTATTTCTGGCGAAGACAATCATTTCAACAGATACAGAAGATCAACTTTTCAAAATGTGGTCTTTACTTTAGGACTAGAAGATCCTAAACACCTAAAGAAATATATTCAGTTTTCGGTGCTTCATTATACTGCTGATCTTAAGGCATAGTGAACTGTAAAGCACACAATAAACCACCCATTTGCTCTATGACAAAGTAGTAAAGCTCCATCCATTACAGCCTAGCACACACACACAGAGCATACTTTGACCATTCTTATTAACATAACTGTGCATCTAGAAGCATCTGCACATATAAAAACTTCCAGTTATTTCTACAGGATTTCGTATTACCTGCTCTTTTCTGGTTTGAGTACGAATAAACAAGTATAGACAAAAGCTTCATTTCACATTAAGTGAATTGTTGAACTAAAATAATTTCATATAAATTAAACTATCCATGTAGTTGCCATGATTCTTGAAGACATACTGTCCCATTTTCTCCTTGAGCCTGGTGACAGTGCAGGAGAGATGGTAACAATAGTAGTGGAGCCCCAGGACAAATTAAAAATTGCTAAATATTCTCTTCTGAAGCCTTATGGAAAAAAAAAAATCCAGGGAGTTGTTTAACAACGGCTCATACAAGAGCCCGCAGAAGAGTTCAACCATGTAACAGATGCAGAAAAAAAAGACAGCAGAAACTGGGTGAAAGTTGTCACCAGCACCTACGGTGAGGCACATGCTGCTGGATCATTTTTCTGCTTGTTTCTGTAGGTCGTTAGATTGATCCAAACATATAAAGTTACCAGAGTTCAGTAAGGTAAAGAATTACCACTTTTACTTACCTAGGAGTTAGAGACATCATTCGTATGCCAATGTATTTCTTTTTGGTTATAGCTTTTCCTACAAAAAGGAAAACAGGTCTTTATCAATTGCTCTTATCAAAAAGAGAGTCTTGAAGGCTGTTGGCTTTCTGTTGCATTACTATTTTTATGTTTATCTCTTTCACAGCAGTGAAGTACATTACCTTTAGCTTGTCTGTCATGGGATTCAGTTAGGAACTTTTTGATTTTATCAGATGGGATAGCAAACGAGATCCCAGCTGTAACTTTTAATGTGTTAATTCCAATGACTTCACCATCCTGGAGAAATAAGAAATTTTTATTAGGAAATGTGAAATATCTTGAAGAGAAAAGGACAATTTCTTCCAAGCAATCTCAAGAACAAATTCACACAACACATTCTGTAGCTGGTTTTCAATTTTCTAAAGCTTCTTTTAATCTCATTTCTATTAATCACCTTCTGATATAAGAACTATTCTACAGTTTTGGAAAACTGATGTGGATACTTGTATTCACACCAGCAGAAGAGAAGTCAGAGTTTGGCAGTTCTCCAGTGTGCAGCAGACTAGCAGCACACTTTGCCACGAATTTTGGCCTGTTTCTTTCAGCAAGGCAGCCTGCGAAGCGTGGCACCGAGCAGTAGCTGAGGTTCTGAGCAAATATTGGATAAAAAACAAAACAAAACAAGAAAGCTTTTCCCAGTAACGTGGCTCCCAAGAGAGTTTCCCCTCCAACAGAGGTGTGCCAGGAGAGCCGATGGGTTTCCTGTTAGCAACTGCTGAAGCGCTTGGGCTGAGACAGACACGTGCTCGCAGTGCAGAAGCGAAACTTCTCCCTTGCCCTCCTGCAGTGGCGATCCCCAGGGCCCTGGGGAGCACGCACAGCGATGGGCTTAATGCCTCTACTCCAGCACGGAGGTTACAGCTCTCATACCTCCCAGGCAGGTGAGATTGACCGCTACACCACTAGCCTTGTTCCTCTAAATGCAGGAATACGTATGAATTTCAGAATAATTTTGTACTGAAAAGTGTCTGGATTGAAGAGACAAAAGCTGCTTCTGATCTATCCAAGATAAAAACTACACAACCACAACTTTTAAAGTGCAGGTTACTAGTGCCAAAGTCGTACTGCGAGTTGGGTAGAAAAAAACGGCCAAATCTCCAACGCAGAAACTTTGACAAGCTCTTTCTTCCAACCTGTAGTGTCCCGCACTGAGGACAACTGCCTCTCCCCCGTCAGCCCCCGGCCGCGAGCTCTCACACAGCAGTCTGGTTTTGGAGCCTGCCTCAGTTGTTCTCCCCTGGGCTTACCCACAGGTGCTGTAAGGGAGCTCTGACTGCTTTCTACAGCATCAGCGAGTAAACCCTAATATGCTGGTAAGTGTGTGGGGTTTTCTACCCTGTCAATCTGATTGAACCATTAAACTGAGTTTCAGTATGCAAAAAAAAAAAAACAAACAATTTTGGCTGCATGGCACACTGAGTGCGAACACCTCAAATTTAAAAAGTGCTTTTTACTTTTTGCGAGGCATAGGCAAATTATTTGGGCATTACACTTGCTTAAAACTATGCTTACTGTAAACACCTTAAATATTGAAATCCTAGTGTAGCTTGTGATTTGCCAACATAAACACAGACAAGTGATTAGTAAGAACCATGTGAATTTTGTATAGTCAGCCAAATATCGAAAGCTCTGAATCACACTTTTGGTGTGCTTGTTTTTGTTTTTAAACTAACAACTAATAAGCTTCACACTAAGCAAACAAACTTAAAGAAACTCTTACCAGATTTACTAACGGGCCTCCGGAGTTTCCATACTGAAAATAAATATGGCAAGAGCATGTTTTAATATCTACCTCTTTTAATTCACGGCAAGCAAAAACATGAAAGAAATTTTTGAAAAGTTCCGTACCAATTCTTCATTGTCTATTAAATATATGCAATAGAACACTCTTAAAATCCCCAACCATTACTTAACATGCACTTAACATCTCCCCTTTTAGCTGAGCTTTGCAAATGTTTAGTCCTTCTTCTCTTGCCAGAGTAACTTAAGAAAGCTGGAGGTTTTCTTTGGTTTTAATAGTACCACACTAGCAACTTACAAGATTTTAACACAGCTTTGGGAGCTGTCAGTAAGGATCTCTTACAGGGCCAACAGTAGAAAAAAAACTATTGTTTTGCCTTAATGCAGAAACAAACTTGAATTCTTAAATTAAGCTTGGCTTCTTTTTAGAAAGCATGATGGATTTCGAAAAGATACTTTTTCACCAGAGAATACTCCCTCCTCCCTTGCAATCTGCAAGAATTTTGAAGAGAAGGCAGACATTGTACTTGGTGTGGTCCCTTTGGGATTTTTTTAATAACAGTCAAGCACTGCTGCGCTGCAGATGTCCATATTTGCATGGATAAAAGAAAAGCCAGCTACGCTCACTGTTCTTAAGAATTATATTACTGGTGAAATTTTCAAAGCAACTATTCAAGAAATGTAAGATCTCAACGGACAAGGCTCAAAGTGGGACGTACATTGATGATAGCATCTGTCTGAATATAGTCCATATCGGAGTTGCGGAGCCCCAGCTCCTTTCCTCCACGCTGCGTGGTACTAACAATCCCCGTTGTCACTGTGTTTTGAAGTGAAAATGGACTTCCAATCGCAACCACAAATTCTCCTGGCCTCAAGTCTCCAGACTGACCAAGCAGAAGGACTGGCAATTTACCCTACAAATAGAAAAAATTGAGGAAAAAAAAAAGAAAAATTCAAATGTTGTTAAGACATTACTATGCAGGTAGAACAAATTCTTCAGAAACAAAAATTCATTAATAGAGCAGAGGAAAAGAGAGGCTTTTATCCCTTGGGGATTTTGCTTGCTCTTTTTATTTTGGATATTTCACATGGCTGTGTACAGAAACATCTCAATGAATGCCTGATCTAAAGAGTGCTCTTCAGACAGTGAGTGCTTTTTCCACAACAGGTACCCACTAAATCAAAAGTAATTTAAGACCAAAGGAATATTTATGCACTGTTGTACAAAGCAAACACTTGATGATACCAGGAATGAGTTGTTTCCAACAGCTTCTTGAAATAATTAGCCAACAGCTGTTGATGTAAAAATAATATCTCGTTTAAGAATGAACACTAAAGAGAGTCATGAAAGCAACAGTGAAAGTGTATCAAACAAACGTGTAGTTAAAAGCATTTCATATTCTCGTAAAAAATGACCTAATGTTTCATCTTACTTATTGTTCAATGGCCTATCTCTTCTAAACAACTAGATTGCCTCCTACATACACTGGGTGCTTCTGAAGATGTTAGGATTTAAAGACTTTATAGTATTTTTCTTTTAGGACAGTAAGGGATACTATTACACTTTCCTTTCAAGATCTTATCTCTAAACATTAACTATCACATTATTAAAGATCTTCCCACTGAAAGAGAAAACATTCCTAAATCCAGTATCAACGAAGATCATAGCAATTTACAGCAATTAAAAAAAAAAAAAAGCAAAGGTTATATCTAAACACCCTTGCCAAAGAAAAATGGATCAAGGAAACTCTGTATTCTTTCTCCAAGGCATCTGCAGAGGAGCTGAACTGGCCGGATAACAGAAGGTTCAAACCAGACCGGTAACTCCCCGCAAGAGCGGCGATCAGAAAACGGCAGGGAAGTCCCCAGGGGGGACCTCCTGCCCACAAATTAAGGACATTCTGCAACAGACCGTATTTCAAAGAAATACTTTACCTTTATTTATCAGCTGCCTGTAAAATATGCATTGGGTTTCACTTCTTTGCTTCATGTTTTTAAAAGTCAGTCTTTAGCCTTTCAGCAACGTTACACATTTTTAACCCTTTCATGTTTAACCTGTTGTCTAAATGATCCTGACCTTTTCCAGGTATTCAACCATGGCACTAGACTGTTTCCATTAGTATCAATGGACTAGGACAAGTATAATTTGAGGTTTCAACTTAAGCATTTTGCAGGATTATAAAGGCACTGAACCCTAAATCAAAACAGAATGATCCCAGGACATATCATTTGCTTGGTAAACCTACCTTAAAGATCGGTTTCCTCCCAGCTCATCCAGTTTCAAAATTCTTTCCTTTGCACAAGAAACCCAGCCCCCAAAATAAGAAGGCATTCGTATAAACTTCCAAAATAGGCCAGTGATTCTAGATGCGGTGGATGCCCAACCTATGGATTAACTTAAACCAATTTCCAAGAAGTGGGTAACATACACTTTTAATAAACAGGGTACCTTCAAGGTATTCTTGAGCTGTGTCCCTAAAATAGAGGTAAAAATTGGTGTAGTACCCCTTCTTGTAATTCATTCCTTCCTGGAAGCTTGCAAAGGTGCTTTCTTAGCCCACACCTGTTCCAAAGCACATGAATTATGTGCCTATACTTGATGGGATTATAAAGGTGTACTGTTTGCTCACATTGCAGAGACACAAGGTAGTGCTTAGTATGCCTGATTATTTGTACATATTCCCAAGTCAGCGATAACTTTGCTTTAAGCTAATAAAAGCTGAATCACTACTAAATTTCGGCAAAAAGGAAAAACTTTACATGTGTTTAAATTGGAAATCAAGAGCTAGCTTTTTAGTCTTCTTTTGTCATCAGCAACTTGAAAGCCTGTATCAGTAAGTCACACCCAGGGACAAAAATCCACTAATCTAAACTAAACCAAACGTGCATCACTTTCTATTTTTCACCTACAGTTTTATTTAAAATGTCCTAGGAGATGCACAATGTCCCTAAGTAAAAAACAGAAGACACAAATCATGTCACTACATGCTGCTGTAAATACAGAAGTTACTGCTCTAATATTGAACAAGCCTGGTTCTCAGCATCCTTTATCCAACTTCTTCGCAATTCCACCAGCAAAATTTTACTGAGATGAACATATTGTTTCAATAAAACTCACTGCCAAATCCCAGACAGGATCAGATGCTCTACAGGAACTTCATCTTTCAGTCTCAAGACTGCAAGAAAATAATTAACCAACTGCTTGTTAAACAGAATCAGTTGGAAGAGCAACAGAAAAGGCAACACAGTAAAGAGAGAGAACATTTCCCTTTCTAATTATCTTTCAGAGGAAAGTTTTCACAAGCAGTAATGCCCTACTATTAAATAATAATTATCTGTATCACTATCAGTGCCACAGCCATAGACAAACCCATCTAAAGCTGTGGTTTAATTCTGAGAAGGATTCAAGGGCGATACCAAGTTTCCCCATCTTGTTCACAACACGGCAAACAAGCAGCAACATCCCAAGTCAGTTCTGCTGAGCAGTTCATAACATCAGACCACAGCCCTGACTCCAAGGGACCCCTCCAGTACAGCAGGACAGAGGCAGCTACGATTAGCTGTGCTAGGAAGCACGCAGCGTACGCAGCGAACAGCTCCATATGGGTATTGTTTGGATAGAGGGAGCACCCTGGCCCTTCCTTGTCTCCAGATGCTATTAAGCTTACGTAGCACGTGTTTTCAAGATGCCGTTGATCGAGAAGTGCATCCCTTTCTGGCACTGCTTTTCCTTATTTAACAACAACAACAAAAAAAAAGGACAAAAATTGGCTTTTATTTATATGCCAATATACTGAAAACATATATTTTATAGAGAAAGAGGACATTTAATCAATAAATGAAACAGACGAGATTGAAAAAAAATCTTCTCTTCCATTACTAGAGACAAAAGATTGGTCACATACAAAGTTAAGATTTATACAACGTTCCTGAGTTACAAAAACAGTCATGAAGCCAAAATCGCGTTTGGCAGCAGAAAGAAAAAACATGGAACAATCTCTGACTAATACAATTACTTCTGATTGTGCTGAGTTTTCAAGCCTGTGCCTATACTAGTCAGGCTTCAGTTCAGAGTCTAGCGCTGTATGGATTGGCGTGGGTCATCTGTGTGATTCAACACGCCTTCTGGAAAGAGTTAGGCTAACCTCTCGTTTGTTAGCAACAAAAATCTAGTGCAAAAATTGCCTTGCTCTGCACATTACGAAAACTAGCTTTGGAAAACGTGTTTTCTATGCAGTAGGTTTCTAGAAGAGACATAGCCTTATGCAAAAATTATCTCCAGATAACTCCAAGCATAACTAATGCAGTTGATTTGCCATATTGTGTTTACCAAGGCAATGAAGTGTTACTCGTTGTGTAGCCCCAGGCCAGCTCAGAGAACCACCCACCCACCCACCCACCTGGGTGTCTTTGCTCACCTCAAAACAAGGAGGATGCTCAGCACACTTCGGAAAGAGCTACAGGGCCCAGGAGTCTACGTGGTAAAGGAAAGGGGCATAGTTCATACAGTTTTTGAAACACTTTCTTATAGTGTACTCTGCACCACACTGCAGAATTAACAGCATGGCACGTAAATATTCTCATTAGTGCCTCTGTAAGTAAATGCCAGGAAGAATTGGTTATGGTGAATATATGCTTTGTAGTGGATTTAAGTTTGCGGAATTTCTTTCTTAAAAAAACAAACAAACAAACAAACAAACACCTTGAAAATAACATCGCCACATTCAGAACTAAACTTTCTATTATTAAAAAAAAAAAATCAACCAGTATTTATTTACACTGGGGGCAGGGGAGGAGTCTGAAGTGAAATTAGTGCAAAACCAATCACACTGCCTGGGTGTCAAATGGTAAGTGCGTCCTTCCGCAGCCGACAAGAGGAGCGCTGGAGGTGCACGGCAAGCGTTTGTCGCAGCGGCTGTAACCCAAACCCTACCGGGGTCCCCTCCTTGTGCCCCCCCACACCTCCACGGGCAAGCCCTTGGCTAGGTTTTGCGGCAGGGTTAAGTGCCTGGGCGTAGGACCCTTCCTAACCCTATTTAAATGGACACTCTTCGGTTCTTAGGTAACATCTGATGGTCACAAGGATGACATAGCTACTGCTACAACTCGCGGTTCTCCTCAGTTAACTATAGATTTGCCACAGCAGTTAATTAAAATCCCGGGCAAACTAGCATGCCTCGCAGCGCAATGAACAGGGAGCCAGAAACACCCAGCACATAAACCCAGTTTTCCCAGTGACTCACTGCCTAACCTTGGGCAACGCATAACTTCTTTTCTTTCCCTCCTTTTTACATTTGATTAACCCTCGGGCTTCTGCTGGGATCAGTGTTGACTCAGTGAGACAAATCTGCAAGCCTGCATTCTGCCAGCACACAGAAATAGGACTAAACATGCAAAACCATAAGTGGCACATGACTCACTGTTTACAGCCAGCCGGAGAGGGAGCCATTAATTAGTGTTAATATTTTAAGCCCTTCTCATCCCGAAGCGCTCCACACATTTTAATATAGGGCTTTGACTCAAGCCCTAGGTAAACAGAACTCCCACGACACAGCGAGCCGCACACCACCACGAGACACGGCTTTATCCAGCAGCAAAACGCAGCTACCGCGGGGATGGGAGGCAGCGGCTCGGCACGAGAGGCTAGGACACGCACAGAAGAACAACGCATTCGGCCAGAGGCCAGATGCTCACCTGGTACACGTTAGCAACATAGCTCGAGTCAGGCAGAGGTCCGTAACCAGTAGGTGTTTCGGTTGGAAGATCTTCCACCCATGAAATACTTGAATCTGCCTCTACGCTGGCACAGAAAGAAAGTAAATCCCTTCTCTGCATGATCACCTCCTTAGCTCGTGGCAGGAAGATCATGAATGTACAGAAAACAGTTAGCAGCTCAGTAAACCGATGAAGAGGAGACAAATGTTCTGACTTGAATTTGTGTTAAAAAGTGACAGATTGCCTTCATGCCTTTTATTTTTAGGTGGAAGAGAAACAGATGTTTGTATGGTACACTAATTCAGCTGTAAGTAACTCTGGCAAAACATGCAACTTCCTTGGGAATTGTATTTCTGTTCTCATTAATGGAACTATTTAACTTTCAGAATATGTTATGGCAAAATAAAAACACAGGCCATGAGCATATAAAAATGTAGAGTGTCATCTACAATCCAGAAACTGTTTGACAAAATGCCAAAGAAAATGAAAAACCCAAACTGAATGCATTACAAGTCTATGAAAGTATTTCATCTATAGTTAGAAAAACAAAACTGAGTCTCCTCATCTAAATATAGAGCATGGGAAGCTTGCAGGGAAAAAAAGAAAAAAAAAAGAGGCAAAGTGTTGTTTTGCTATGTCACTGGGATTTCAATTACCTGGCAAGATACTGCTGCTCTCCCTTACAACAAAATGCAGTACGAATAAAAGCTACGTTCCTTCAGTCATCCTTTGCAAAGGCAGTTAGGTGTGCCGCATGCACGGCCGTCTTCAATGTGCAGGGAAGGAAGCACTGTAGCACATCATGAATACGGTGACATTTTCTGTACTTAAGACGGAAACTGGAATATTAACGCACAAAAAACCCTTGTAGAGGCGAGAGAGGGGCACAGGGCAGACACGGCCGGATGAGGGCTGTGGGGACAGAAAGCAGCAAACCCCCCGAGGTGAGCACTTCACCGCACGGGGCGCAGGAGCCGAGCACGTCCCCACGCTGCTGCCTAACCTGAGGATCAACAGGGAGCTGGCATCCAAGCTGTTCACATGCTATCTCATTTCCACGGGTCCTGAAGGCTTCTGGAACCAATATGAGAGCTTCCTCACGGCAGACTCGAGAGGAAGCAATGCAATATCCAGCGACAGATTTCAAAGTCAAAAAGCACTTGAGAAAAGCCACTTACATCTGGAATTCACGTAGTTTGGTTTTTAAAAATGCGGGTTATTAAAATATTGATACATAAACAGGAGAGTTTGCTTTCCAGCTTCCTCCAGTTTGTATGCACAGGGAAAGAAGCAAATCCCCTCTGACCACAAAGATACAGACGCTGCATTGCCTCACAAAACCACTGAAGGAATGAAGGCAAGTCTTGCTGATTTAAAAGCGTCAAACCAAGCGGTTATTAGTAAGATGCTGGAAAGAAACACAAGTAAAAGAGCTGAAATACTACCACAAATTAGCAGTCCGTCACAAACTCACTACTGCTTTATCACTTAGGTGCCAAATCCCTTCTAGGATACAGAAAGAAGCAAACCTGGTCACGCTGAGGAGTGAAAACCTTCATACCTCGGCACGTTTTCCGCGACATAGGGGCTATGTCAGAGTCGGTGGCAAGTGCCCCATGGCTGGTCTCTAAGCATGCAGGAAGAAGACACACCTCAAAACAAAGTCATTCACCGCACCTCCTGTACGTGCTGCCAAACCATCGGCACCTGCTACAGGGATGCTCCCTGCAGGCAGAGGCAAATTTTGAGGGGCGAAATGGGTCTCCAGACAAAAAGCCACCTCCGCCTTCCACTGCTTCTGGCCTCCACCTCCGACGTGGAGGCACAGGTTTTATAACCGTCCCCCCTTCAACCCTGACGCTGTGCGTTAGGCCACCCTAAAAGTTTCTGTCCTCCTCCTGGTGTCTACAGTTTCCAGCAGCCCTATCGCACACCGTTCTCATTTAGCAACACGGTAGTTATTTGTCTTGAGATGAATTTCATAATAAAGCTCTGCTAGCTCAAAAGCTTCTGTTTGGAGTGTTGTGCAACACTTTTGATGGGTTTTCTGCTCTCTGTAGTATCACACGTGCCACGCAGGATGGATTATTTCACTAGTCTCCACTTACGCTGCCAAAGTCCTAATTTGCCTAGGAAAGTTTTATAAATTTTGCAAGTCTGCATCCAAGTTGTCTGCAACTTTGCTGTTTCTTTCTACAATTGCTGTTTCCTCACTGCTGCTCCCACTTGGGGGGATATTCCCCGCTATTGTAGAGGTATATTGCCATCAGTTTTAACACAGCTGACCCCAGCCTTGCTTCTTGCTTTTAACACCCCAGCAAACTGCTGTGTTTCACGATGGACACATGAAATACAGTTTCTGTCTTTTACAGACTGTGAAAATAAACCTATTTTAGAATTAGAAGAACAATCTCAAGATTTCTGTTCCTCGTTGACTTTAATATGTTTTTCAATGAGAAGAATTTAATCGGGGAAACTTCATCCTTACTGGTGCCGAGATTTCACCATCCTCTGTAATTTCCTATTCTATTCAGCAAAACCAGAATAGTGATGTCTTTGTTCAGATGTTCACAGCTTAAAGAAAAATAGAGTGCATGCTGCCGCAAAATCTTAACAGTTTTAGGAATACCATCTGACAGCCTAAACTCATACTTCAAGCCCAGCTCTGTTCCTAACCACAGAGGCATTCTTCATCCTTCAGATCCTGCCTTAACATGCCACAGAAAAATAGAAAAAAAAAATCCACATCTTTGATGTCACCTTCAAATAATTTACTCAAAAAGAAGGACTTCACCTCCTACTTCAGAAAAATTCTTAGGGATGGTTTTCATGCCATAGCTAGATTTGTAAGGGGTTATTTGTAGCATCACACTGACTTCTTTAGTCATCAAATAAATCTGAACTTCCAGCAGATTGTACTGGGATGCAATGGGCAGGGGCCAGGAGGAACGACACACAAGGTGGAGTTGTACCACTGACAGGACACTTACCAAGGATATAGCAGACCATGGATATGAACTTCTATTCTGTCTAATTTAGAGCAGAGACATGCAATTTGATCTCCTGCTACCCAGATGTGCTAAGTTGACTTCATCCGAGGAAGGCAACCGGGGCCTGCTCAATTCATTCTGCAAGAGTTTAGCCTCCAGGTATCAAGACACTTCCCAACATTCCATTAAAATCAACATTTTTTCCTCAAAACAATGTTAAAGTGTTCATCCCTCCTTCCCCCCCAAAAAGAAATATCTAGCTGATTTAGCTCTACATGGCTCTAAGACAGAAAATGCTTCCTGCCTTAAAAGAATTTGCGAATATGTATGACTGAACTAGGTTGTAATGCTCATAATCTGAAGCATGCGCTATGTCGGCCAGCTTCAGAAGTCAATGCATCAAGCCCAAAACACCATCCTGTATCTTCAGTTAGTAAGTTGTATACAGAGAATTATGAATTTTTGAAGATTCTTTTTTTTTTTTAAAAAAAAAAAAAATTAAGCCTGTCGTCTTGCAACACAACTAGACTCACCAATTCAAGTCCTGCTTAGCAGTGGTTTCCACTATAGGCAACTAATCTGGCTGCATTCTCTTTTTTCCAAGCTGCTTCCAGTCTTCCAGGTCCTCCCTTCCCACCAGCAGCTTACAAAGCTGGAAAAGCGGGAAGAAGACAGCGGGAGAGCCAGGCTCTTCTTGGGACTGTGCCCACCGGGACTCTGCAGAAGCGTCCCTGGGTCCTTAAGCGTTCACTGTTTGCACAAGTGAGGTATATATGTCTGGTTTTTTTTTTCAGATGTACTCAGGCTCTTCCATTAGGCATTCTAGTGCCAGGGAAATTTTGGAGCTATTTCTTTAGGTGTCAGATAACACAAAATTCAGTGTCTGCTCCCTTCTTATGGCCTCAGTGCAATCTGTTGCATCAGTTCAGTGTCTCCTCTCTCTCTCTGACTTACCAGCTTCTCCCTTCTCTGAGACTCACTTTCCTATCACCTTTTAAGTCCTTTCCTTCTCACCACCCTTTTCTGGTCTCATTCCCCGCCCCAACCCCATATTGTGCTTCCAACTTTAAACCCCTTCTCCAGCTGCCCCTTCCCTCCCTGCCATATCCCGCTCAGCCCAATAATGCCAGATCTCATCCTGGGAATCTTTCCCCTTGCTTTGTCACTGTTTTCAACCTGCAGATCTGCTTTTGCTTATTTTACTATAAAAACAAGGAAATAGATAATTGGTAAATAGGTTGCCTCAGGAAAACAGGAAAATATTTTTGGTATTTTTTTTTTGCCAAGCTGCTGGTAAGAAGTTTTTAAATAAGCAAAATAAGACCCAGCCTTTAAATGACGAAGGTGGCAAGGGAGTAGCAGGAGCACTTCATATCTTGGGTCGTCCAAGAGTTCTGCGTTAGATGTCTGACTTAGTCATGAACTCTGGAACAAACCCTCCTGACCTCGCTGGGGAATATGCCTGACATAAAACAACCCTGCGAGATCTACACAGTTTTGAGTTATGTGTTTCAAACGATGTATTATTGCCCGTTAAATTTGGAGGCCGTTAGCTGAAAGTCCAAACAAGGGAAACCAATATGAGCCGTACCCCAAGCAATCACATGCACCTAATCGCATCTACAGTATGCAGAAGTATTTCAACACAATATTCCACATGCACTACACTCATTGACATGTGCAGGTCTACACGACAATTTTGCTGCCGTTGCAGGAGGCAGAATAATGCTGAGAGCCACAAGATTGGTACGGCTGAAGACTACGGCTGGGGAGTTGCATTCTGATTTGTTCAGAAAGCCATCTGAAGTGGAAGAGTATATTTCCAAGCGGGTTTTAAATTGAAAGTTCAAGATATTTCCTAAGATATTTTCCCATTTAAATATCTACATCTGTGCGGTACAGTCTTTCAGAGGTACAGATATATCTTCTAAAAGCAATTTGTTGACTTCAGTACAGGCACACAATAAATACTAATACATCTGTCTACCAACCACACGGGAAAACCCCGCACACATTTCCTCTCAGAGCAGGAGAGTTACATTAGCCAAAGCATGTGTAGGTCAGCCAGTAAACCACGTTGTTGTTTTTTATTTTGAGGATGCATACAAAAGTGATAGGTGCTTGCTTGCATTACGCAGAGAGGTCAGAAAATAAACCACTACCAACCACAAACTTGGCTTTTAAAAAAATGCACATCCACCCTGCTAGCTCCAAGGTTTGTTCAGTGGTCTGAGTTTTAACTATTGTTCTTTCCCTTAAATATCAAAATCAGCAATAGCTTTTAGAAAAGAGTACGTAAATTAAGAGGAATAAAATGTGTCTTGCACCCTGTCCTCACTCACCTGAGCATCTATTTTAATTAGTGCAATGTCAGCTTTTTCATCAACATCTTTAATTTTAGCTTCGTATGTTTCACCGTTCTTCAGTTCCACCTTCACCCTGTTTTTGTTGGTGACTACGTGGGCGTTTGTCACTATCAGTCCGTCTTCTGAGACGATGAACCCTGAACCACTGGCAACAGGAATCTCCCTCTTCGAATAAGGAAGTCTAAAAGACACAGGAAATAAACATTTATCTCTGCAAAAGGCTGCAAGATCACAAATCATTCCAAATAATGCACAGCCAAAAAGAATGTGGTGTTTCTTAACGCTTTGGAATATCTGCTATTACTTGCTGCCATTAACAAGATAATGCACATGCATTAGTTTAAATTGTTGTTTGTTTTTGTTTGCCAGGACCCTTAAATTATCTTTAATTCTTAAGCATGACATATCTACCAGCTCAGAAACCTCTTTGCTCTTCTATACCATTTATCAATGTTTCTGGCACACAGTCAGCTGTTTTCAGGAATACAAAATCAAAAATGGGCATCTTGTTTACTTGCGAAATAATTCAATGTGAACCACAGCAGGAGCTATCTTCTCCACCACATCTGCAATAAAGTTGTATTTGTGCCGCAGGCTATTAGGATGTTCTTGGCCTGAAACAGAAATAGAAAACATGTCATGAGTTCTTCAAGTGACAGGAGAAGGATCATTGCAAAACACCTGAATTAAAAACACTGCGTGGGTATCTTTCCCCTCCTTACAAGTCACGTGCAGCACAACCCTTGCCCCGCAGTTTCCCTTCTGGCTTTTTGCACAGAAGGGGCAGCAAGCTTTGTTATTACAGCAGAAGGATCCATGCAAACTTCTCATTTCAAGTGCAAGTAACTGGGCCACGGGGCCACAAATCTGCTGGGTAGGTGTCTGCGGAGCTGCAGCACCAGACCCTGCGCTCGGGCAGCCCCTGGTTCAGCACATGGACAATAAGGTCCTAACCCCCGCCTGTGCCTAGAGCAGCTGCTGGGAAAGTTTAACTCAGGTACGAGGTGCTCTATGCAGCCACCCATGGTCCGTCAGCTCCATGGAGGAGCAGATCCCATGGACTTTGGAGTTACAGAACCGCCCCTGAAGCTATAAAAATAGATACGCACATGAAAACAATGAGACCGCAAAGCTTTGCATTCCTGGGCAGTATTGTAACACAAAAGCTCATGGTCGCTGAGTAGTCAAGAGAGGTCACTGGGATTTCCAAAAGCAACTGGATACCAAACTCCTGTTGTAGCCAACAGAAAACCTGCCTGCACCATCGGATGTCTAAAGATCTCTGGAAAAAAACATACAATTCTGACACAGCTTCCCCTTCTCACAGTTCAGGGATAAAACTTCTTTTAAATTGGGAGCAACTAAGCAACCTGACGCTCCAAGGAGTTATTTTGTATTTCCCTAGAGGCAAGAACACCCTCTGTTTTCATCAGTATTCCCATCTCGCACTATAAAGGCACAAACAAAATCCGTGATTGACTTCCAGATGAGTATTACGTGCTGTGCTGCTCCATCCATCCCTGCCACTCGCCTTCTAAAGCCGCAGATTAAAGCAGTAAGCAGCTTGTGGGTGCTGCAGGTGCCTGTGACAGTGTAACACAGGATTTATTTGCAGCACTGTAGGAGACACGGGACTGTCCTCTGAAACCATCCCACTATCCATACCTGAACGACCTCCATTGTCTGTCAAAACCCGACTAGAAAAAACCTGAAAATGTTTACGTACGTGACGGAGACAAAAACCCGCTGCAGGGGTTTCAGAGGAATGATTTGGGAACAAACCACTGATGCTCTTACCAGATACTGGTTTGATTCAGGGGTGAAAAATGGGTTTCAGATGACTTAGTAACACCAATTGCTCCATACTGCCCTTAGGAGTCGGCTGGGCGCTCAACCCAACCACCACGAACAGCAGCAACAGCAGTAACCCCGTAATCTGCTAGGCAGTTTCAGATCAAGGTTTGGACACGTTAATCTGCTTTATGAAACAGGAATATTGATCGGAAAACTAGTGCTCTCACCTACTGTTTTCCTCAAAAGTACTTTGCTCTGTCTAACTTGTGCTTAAGCTGTTATCCTTGGACTTGAATGCCAGAAAGGCATAAGGGCATCCTGGTTAACAAACACCTCATCCAAAGGATTCGTGTTCTCTTTATTAGAAATACCCAGTATTACATAAACCACATCATCGCTACACGTAAAGCTGGCAACTACGACGGGCGTGTTTTGGAAAGCGAGTAGGAGAATGAGAACCACGCTGAGAACGAGTTTGGAATCCTATCACACGAGATAGGAGCTTGGACAGATTATCAGACTGGATTAACGTGACGTTGGGATAAAATGCCACAGGGTACTACCGTGTCCATCAATATGCTTTTTGATCTCTGCTTCTAAAACGATTTTGTCTAAATTACAGTACAGTAGACATTTAAAGGTCACATCCTGCCCTTGAAAAAGAGAGCTACCACCCATGAGGGAAACTGCACGGGGAACACAGTGTTTTTTGTGCCTTCAGTCTTTTTTTTTTCCTCCTTTAGCTATTCAAGAAGAGAAAGGATGCCTAAACTGTACATGGTGAGACTACTAATACTTCATCTCAGAGAGCTGCCTTCACTTTGAGTCTGAAGCTACGAATGCCAAGATTTCAGAAGCGACGCTTTTCTGCATATAAACCAGCCCGTGCAGCCCCACATGAAGCTGCACAGTTAAAAGGTCAAAATTTCATACTGTGAAAAAGTTAGATAATAAATACTGATTCATGGCATACTGACCTAAAAAGCTTACAAGAGCTTACCACGCCTGTCCTTTGCTTATGTATTAGGAATTCTTGCATTGTGTAATACAGTTTTGCAACAGCTTTTGAACGACGGCCCACTTAAATGGAAAACATACCTTTCTAAAGCAAATAAACAAAAGTCAAAGTACTATTCAGATGAATTCATTGATGTGCACCAGCAGAAAAAATCCCTAACAACTTGTCTTTAGCATCATATGAAAACATAAAATTTAAAGGCAATAGTAAAAGAATTAATAGTTTGAAAATTTCTTCTATAAGCGAGAAAAAGTACCCTGGGGAAAAAAAAAAGCAGACCAAAATGGACACACGTGCATGCATCCTGTTTGACCATTACGTACACACCTAATGCTCTCCACAGCTACCTGCTCTTTGGGATTATTGAGCGATGCACGTGGGAGCTGAGAGGTGTGTTTATCTTTCCTCTAGCAACAGCCACCTATTGCATCTTAGCTTTGAACCACCCGCAGCCACAGGCTACGAAGTGGAAGCCTAACTTGCCTTACCAACTCCGATAATACAAACCTAATACGAGCAGATGCTCATTCCTCAACACCCATATGGTAGTTTCCAGCCATCAGTAACCACCGGAGAAGAAAACAGTGAAATTCAGGACTCCTGCAGGAGATACTTTCCTCTTCTGTCTAACACACACATTCGCCAGCTCTACCGACAGTTCAGGGTTTTAGTAGAGAAGATTGTTGTGCGTGGAACAGGTACGTTCAACGTCCTCCAAGTTCTCAGCTTCAAGGAGCTGAAGACTCTGCAGTGGTTTAGCGGACTGTGCTATGACTAGCAAGCAACAAAAAAGGAATAGCTTTAAGTTTTGACTGACGACATGGTTTGCACTATTTAACCCCCACTGCCTGTGTATTCTGATACATACATCTAACCACCATGCCCATCCTGACTTATAGGTCAAGCAAGCAAGTGGACAGCTCTGTAATTCCGTATTTAAATTGTAGATTTCTCAGTTAAAAACTTCTTCTTTGGTATAACAAGTGTTGAATCCATTTGACTATTTCTCCCCAGTTTTCTGGCTTTTTTCATATATTTTTTTTAACCCCACCCTTCTGGAGTTTTGTTCCTAGTAAATTCATTTTATTATTTTGTGGTTTTTTTGCTCGTTTGTTTTTAAACATTAAGAGGTGGGCTTGAATGAATCTCTAGTTCCTAAATACCTTCAGGCTTTGGTGTTCAGATCTCTGCAGACTGCTCTGTCTACTTACATGCTGTGATTATTTGTGTTCTGTAATGTTTTTGTTGAACTATTGCACAATGCCCTAAATGCCCATGAGCATGGTTAAGAAACTTTTATTAATGACATTAATAAGATGATTCTTGTGAATACAGTTAATGACCAAAAACTGACTAAAAAAACATAAATAGGTTACAGCATGAAAAATTCCCAAGGCAACTAAATTTTCAAGGACTTCAAAGGTGTGCTGGCTGTCAGCCCTTGAGTGAAAAGAAAAATCTCTGCCAACTGACATTAATAGTGCTAATATCAGTAAACAAACTGCTGAAAGGAAAGGCTGAATACCAAGTCATGGAAAAAAGCGCAAGAGGCTGTAAACACCTGAAATAATTTGGTTTCATAAAGAGGAGCCAAAAACCATACTAAGATGTAGGTTTTGATTAGGTCATGACTCACAGTGGCACTGATGCCTTAATGCTCACGTCTCATACATGATGCTTTTGGGAATATTTTGAGCTAAACTGAAAGGATGCTTTGGAGATAGAGATCTCACGGAAGCAACCTCTCCCCTTCGGTTGTGAGAACTGTATCCACTCACACCGGTAGGCCCACATCTCATGAGAACAGTTCCTCATCTAAAGTTGCAGGCACTTCTCAGTCAGAAACAGATCTTTTTCCCATCCAGTTTTCCTGAGCTTTTCACCTCTCGAACAAGGGGATTCTGCTCTCATCCATCCAGGACCAGCGTGCTGCCCACTCTCCTCTGCTTCCTGAGGACCAAGGGGACTCTCCAGCTTGGCTGCCACCAGGCGAGAGGAGACTCCCACACTCCAGCTCCTGCTGCGTTTCAGAGCAGTGGCTCAGGAGCCACTGTGCTAACACTTACGAGAGGGACTCAAATTTTACACGTACACACAACACACCTGACCTCTGGACAACCACCAGCAAGTCTCTCCCTCCCACCCTCCCTGGACTTGCCCACACCAGACAGCCTCACATCCTTTCTAAGTCAAAAAGCCCAGATTCAGTCTGGAATGGAGCCTTTAATTTCTTTAAAAACACCAAGAAACCTTAATTCCCATTAAGATTAATGAAACTTCCCATGAAACAAAACTCATCTAGACAGCTGCAGTCATCAACATATATATTTTAAAAACTGGTACACAGGATGCTCACGTGCAGACTGTAGGGAGGGTGGAGCACCGTCTCCAGGCTCATCCTTAAAGGTGCTTCATTTTGGACAAGTACAACACCCCGTCTTTCCAAATTAAAATCTCCTTCGGGTTTGCTCCACGCCTGCACCTGAGCAGCGGCACGCTCAGCCGGGAGGGCTGCTTCTCCCCCTCCCCACCCCTCAGACCCACCGGTACCACCCTGAGAGCTGGGATCCCCTGGTCTGCTAACATCAGCCTGGAAGAAAAGGGGGGCTCAGACCTGGGATCCATGGTTAATTCCTCTTCTCCTGTGGACTCCATAATGATCAGGATTGTCTCTCTGAAATCCTTGCCCGGTAACACAGAGTACGAGCAGAGCCACTGCAACCTGCTGGAGCTTATGGGCTAACTAAGTGTATTAAGCTGCCAAGGTTGCTGAAAATAGACAACTACTTCTCCCTGCACTTGCTGCTTGTTTAGCATTATACTCAGATACACATGCCCCAGGTACCGCCGCACACAGGGGTCTGAAACAAAAGCTCGGGTTTCCCTGCGGCTGCCAGGCTCCCGCAGAATGAGGCCAGCAGGGCTTAAGCACCCACAAACCTCTGGGCTGGCAGAATCGGTGACTACTAACACAAACCACAAGACCATAAAGTTTTCCTTGGAGAACTTCCACCCCTCCCAAACAGAACTCCGACCGCTGGTGTTTGTACAAACTCCCATTCACGTCATATATGAAAACGTTAAACCTCTGACGCCACCATGGAAACAAAAACTGGAGCAAATGTGCTTAGCTCACCCTGAAAACGGTGCTATCAGCGAGCTCCGCTGGAGAGACACAAGGAAAAAGTGATGTATGGCAATCTGCTGCCACTTTTTTTTTTTTTTTAAACATAAAACTGCAAGCCTAAATATTCCACTTCCTATTCAAGGATATATTGTGTAAGACGCCAGAAAAGGATATTATGCAACAAAAGCACTAAGAAAAGAAGAAGCAACATTCTCCGTATCGTAGACGATTTGCTTAGGAACAGTTCTGAGATCAATGGAGGGAATTCTGAGAGGTCTAAACCACAGCACCATGCTAATAAAACCACCATTACATCAGTATTTTTTTTTCCTGTATAATCAAAGAAGAAAGTAAAGAAATGTCACTGATTTCTGAGAAGAAAGTCTATACTATTGTGACATCCCTAACAACGAAAACATTTTCATAGCACTAAATACTGGAGGGATTTCAAGCATCTATTCTACCAAATAGTAAACTGAAAAAATCCGGTATTCACTTCACATACTTCCCGCAGCAAGAACCACTGCAAGAGGGAAGTGAGGATTTAAAGTGAAACTGCTTTTTGGCATGAATGCAAACTTGCAAAGGTGAAACAAAGTCAATTTTCATCTCGACAATATTTAGATGATAATTCATTCCTGGCAACCTTTCTTGAGGACTGTTTCGCATGCATTGAAAATCCGGCAAGTAACAGGCTTTGAAATTTGTATTTTCCCTGCTAATACAAAAGCCTGAAACCATTTTTTTCTTTGAGTGCTGATTTTAAACATAAAAAAGGTGCCTGGTTAAAACAGGGAATCTATACAAGGTTCACAGAACAAAACAGCTCTCAAATTAACAAGAGCATAAAACAATTTTCAGACCAGAGTGCGGTTGTTCATATAAAACAGCACTTCTGAGTACAAAAATGAAGGTGAATAAATCACACATTTTAACCGATATCCTCAAGAACAAGAGTTGACTTTGTCGCTTTTCAGGCAAAAGTGTGAGAAGGAACAAGCAAACCCCACCAGCAATCACCAGCAGAGAGTCCGCAGAGAACACTGCTCCAGTCTCCTTGGTCCAGCTTCTTTCTCAGTGAGAAGCAGACCTCCTCGGCATCCATTTCCAGTGCGATTCAAGTTTTTCATTCCACTGAAAATGGTAAAAAGTCAATGCCCTAAGGTAACGTGCCCACAGCTTTCTTGTAGGAAATTCCTATATAACTTCAGATACAAAACTTAAAATTTTAGCCAGAAAGGGACTTTTCCTACCACTCAGGTAAAAGGCAGAATAATACATGAATCAGGGAGAAAGCTGTCGTTGCAAATCAGCTACTGAATTGCTAGACAGATGTCAAACAGTTGGAATGTTTCACAGGAGGAGTAATAGCCAGGCTGTGTGCATCTTGGTCTAAGTATACAACTTGCAAAACAGTAAGTTAAATCCTCAGCGTCTCAAGTTTGTCCTTAAAATGGGCATATAGCCCCTATTTTATCCCACAGGAGTAGTCTCAGACTTTAGCAACACTTGCAGAGCCTCACAGGGAGGAACATGTATATAAAACCTCCCAGAAATGCCAGAAATTCTTCTATAAACCATGCACACTGCCCTGCCCCTAGGGAAAAAAAAAAAAAAATAGTCTCACAATTACAACAGCAGAAATATGCGAGCAAAAGCAATAGACTTCCAAGCTGATGAGGATAAAAAGCAATTCGGTGTGAGCAGGGGGACGGCATCCAGAGAGGAGCGGCAGCTCCATCCAGCACAACAGGAAACTGCGATTCCTTCTGTAAACAGCGGCGCTGAGGCGGGAGCAAGCCCAGCTCCTGCACAAACAGCCCGCAGGGAACACGCCGTTCCCGGAGCTCGCCGGGCAGCGGCGAGCAACATTGCCTTATTAATACAACGCGGAGCCCGGGCTCACCAGAGCCGACAGACAGCACCGGCCGGTGACAGGGATGCCCAGCGATGTGCTGCCCGGCACGCTGCGCTGCCCCGGGGCGGCGGGCACCCTGCGCCCGGACCTGCCTCATCCGACAAGCTCGGAGCAGGCACGGCACCGGGGACAAAAACTGAAAAATAAAAAATAAATAAAAAAAAGAGAAGAGCAATTCAGGACGCGGGCAAAGAGAGCTGAGCTCGAAAACATCATTAACGGTAGTGCTGTCTGAGCTGGAAACACTAAGAAACGTAAGTCAGGCGGTTATGGAAAAGAGTCTGCCTTATTTCCTGCAGACAGATGAAAAGAATATTTCAGGCAACAGGTTAATGCAGACGTGGTACTCTCTTCTCTGCAGAACGCTGAAAATACAACAGATGAGTCAGGAATAATTCTCCACTTCTTTTTCCAGCCCGGCTCGGCTTATGGCCCTTCCAGCTCGGGTCATCACCCTGCTCTACTTCCCAGCTCCGCGCATCGCATTGCAGGTGGAGAAGGGACAAGAAGTCCACCGAAAAGCTGATTAGGTAACAACGATGTGGTAATTCCTACACCCCACTTGTAACCAACGGCTGTCAGATCTCAAAAATTCCTCTTAATATTATAAAAACATTAAAGTCTCATTTTAAGTATGTGAGAAGCTCCGTCCAGAAGACGGAGTTTAAGAGAGATTTAGTTTCAACTTCTAGGAACCCTGGTATGAAGACACCAGAGAATAAAAAGTTCTTGTTTTCGTTGGTTTTAGTTTGTTTGTTTTAATCCAAATTTTCTCTAACAAGAAACCTTAAAAAAACCCTTTTCAGACGCAGCCTCTCCAGCCACAGGAGGCACTGGTCGCACCACTTGGCGGTAGCAGGACTCCTCCTATGGCAACAACAGAGAAGGCTCGAATCTAGAGAAGAAACCTCAAAGCAGTAATAAAAGGTGCATACCCCCCTAGCCCGCGGCTTCATAGTCGTACAACACTGAAATCCAGCACAACTCTATCACAAAGGCCACAAAATAGCTGCAAACTGACCAAGTCCCACCGCCTCTGTCGTTATTTTCTACGCGCGTCTAAAGAATCATTCTAGGGGCACCCAGATGCAGCACCAGAAATCAGCGAGCGTTTGGGAAGTGAAACTGGATTAACGCAGACCGTGCTCCTGCCATCCTATCTGGAGAATTACAGAAAGGAGGCGGCACTGAAGGTTTCCTGCACTGTCTGTAAGTGCTTTCTGCTCGCCCGCTGTGGCTGCCTGAACACGAAACAAAACACGGGTTGGCCGAGCCTTACCCTTCCAGACAGAGGTCTGCGCACACAGCCCTGACACCCAACGTGCGGGCGCGCCGAGCTGTGCACACGCTGTCCTGGAAAAGGGAATGGATCGTCCCTTCACCAACACAAATGTTGAAGTGTGGGAGTCCTGGGGGGCTGTGCTTATTTTGGGGGTGGGATGGTGGGAGGGGGAGCGTTGTTTGGGCTTCCTGCCCCTGACAGTGCTCAGTGCACCCACTTCTTGCCTTCTCCAAAATTACTTACAGAAAGCAGATCGACAGATCATCGATGCTGTTTGCAAAACTTTGCCAAAACTGCAGTCTGCAAGTTTAAGAAATAGAGTAATGGAAAAGAAAAGTAATGGAAAATGGAGCGGCAACGCTGGCCAGGGGCAGAAAAATGAGCAGGGACTCAAAAGCTCAGTTTGCGCGCAGCTCTGCTACTGGCGACCTCGAGCAAAGCTCTTCATCCTCCTCTGCCTGGAGTCGCCGTCTGTGAAACGGGGAGCGACACCGGCCTCTCAGAAAGCGCTGCGAGACCCCATAACGCTCTGCTGTGTAAACTCCTTCAAATTTCAACTTCCAGGCCTGGTTAGTACATATAATATGCATTATTTCATCCATTGGTTATTTGTCAGTAAAACACGTGCAAATCCAATTGCTATCAGAAACATGGAGCAATTTTTAACTCTTACCATATAGCTCCGTATCATCAATACTGCTACTAACAAGTCTGCAAAACTGGATACAGGAAATGCTCACGGCATATCCCCCTCTCCCACCTGGCCCCCCCAAAAAAACAAACAAAAAAAAAAACAAAAAAAACCTCCTGAAACTTCACAAAAGCAGGGAAACAGGAGACAGAATGAGAAACCCTGATAGAATTCGATAGGAAAAAATGACGGGCACGAGGAAAGGGCTCGGTTAGCTAGTAACACCGAAAATTTTAAGAGGGGTGCCCACAGCTTAGCTCCGCCGAGACATTCAGCACGGCCCCCAGCCTGCAAACGCGTCGGCTCGTGGCGGCACGGCTCCCACACCGACGGGGCCAGCTGCGGTCCCTGTGCCAGCCGGCAGAGCTGGAGGGCAGTAAAAGCACAGGCTGAGGGATCTGCTTGTTGTGTACCTGCACGTTACGCTTGCACACGTGTTCCTCCAGTGTGTGCAACACGCGCACACATTTTCGTCTCCAGAAAGAAACCAGAGCACTCGCCATGAATCGCACAACCCAGCTGCGCTGCGGCCTCGTGCTTATCAGAGCACCACAGTATCCGATATTAACCCAGAAATTCAAGACCCGCCCTGCCCAGCTGCCTAATTCATCTCCAGTCACTAAAATACGGTGGCCACGATCTTCTCAATTCACTAAACTTTGAAATAACACCATTAGGGGCCCGCGTCCTGCCTTTGAAGTTTAAGACACCGCAAGTCTCCTGCTACAGACAGGAGGGCAACACCTTCATTGGGCACAAAGTCAGCGCATTATTTTACAGCCCTTCACACGGGAGCCGAGACTTGGCTTTTAGGGATATTCTTCTCTTCGAGGCGGGCGAGCCAACCTGGGAATCACAGTGACCTGGATACACAGAAGGCAAAATCAAGCCTCTTTTTTCCCTACATCCTGAACGCAGTCTCCAAAATCACACTGTATGTTCACTTGGGCCCAGTTATGAGTAACGTGGGACTGATGACGCTGCCGAGTCCAGCCAGGGATCCTGGAGGCCCCAGCAATTTATGGGAGCAAGGAATTACTTTATTTACCGCAAAAGCTAAGTTCCACAGTACCCCGGTTTCTATTTGTAACGTTGCTTTCTTTCACTCCAAGCACACGTAAACTCACATTTGAAAAATATTTTCCAGCTTCTCCTATTTCTTGGACAGCAGCTTCTTTCCTTCAGCTGCTCAGGGCACGCTGCCTCCGTCCCATCCAGACTCTGTTTAATACGGCTCCTGCTGCTTACTCACAGCTTTAAGCGCTCCTGCTCAGTCCACAGGTACCTTTACATTTCAAAGCCCAGAAGATGAAAGCACTGAACCTTCCCTTGTTCCAAATCTGTGTGTACTACCTTCACTGTTTGAAGTCTGAAGACTAGCGAATTAATCCCAGCTCCCCGGGAAGGAAACCTAGACGTGGAGAGAGGAAAAAGGTGAGCCTCTTCAAACCACTTCTTACAGTCCCCTCCTCTCGGAGCTGAATACTTGGCTTTGGAAAAGTTTTTAATCCCACGCTGGGGAGCTGGATCTCTTCTGGAAATATGTTGCTATTTATTTCCACTGCACTCGGCTCCTTCTCCCTCCCTCCCGCTCTCCCCCTGCTGCAGAAGCGACAGAGGGAAGGCAGAAGAAGAAAATGACTTCAGACCACCCAGACACAGCTGAGGGAGACGGAGGAGGCCAAAGGAGTTAATGGCGCTGGAGCGCGCAGTCGTGGGTCCGGTTCCTTCCCGCCCCGTCCTCCCAGGCCGCTTACAGGCTCCACACACGCCGAGCGACCTGCAGAGCTCTGAGCGCTCCTGCAGCACGCTGACCATCATGTGTCTATCACTGTCTTTAGGGAAACAGCTGAAAGCCTGGTTCACAAAAACAGTATCAGCTTTGCTCTTGATAAATCTCTGGCTTGTTTCCTGACCTTCCCACACCTCTCAGCTGAGTTTCTCTTCCTGCCCTGATCATTCACTCCTGCAAGGCGTACCACTGCCGAACCACTCAGCCCTGTCAGTCCTACAGGCAGACGAATTTAGGCAGTTCCATCTACTGCTCTTTCCCCTTGTTTGCTGCATCAATCTCATATATATATATACGACACTTTTAAAGGACTGAGAATTAATGACAAATGGTTTATTGACTGCTAAGGTCATTTTCGTCTGCCAGATGATTATACAGAGTCACTTGGACGCAATTCAGCCTGGTGCATTTCAAGGCACAAAGTCAGCCACTTCGCAAGAAACGGAGTTTGAGTGATGGATTTTTTTTCTTCCCACCATCTGTGGAACTACGAAATGATAACACGATGACAAGAAATAGCAAAGCTCACATCTGCCACTGACACATACCTTCCTGGAACTGCAGGTTACCTCCAAACTCACCTCCCGCTTCCCCCAGTGCACGGAGTAACTGAGCTGCTTAACCTGAAGCAGAAGAGCGCACGTCGAGCTGAACGTGACGTCGTGGTGCGAGCGCTTCCGTGACGGAGAAGCGTGGACCCCTCGTGACAGGTGCTGGCGTCCTGAGGGCTGCTGAGGTTACTGGGATACTGCACAAGACAGAGCAAGTCTAACAAAAGTACAAAAACCTAGAAACCTGGTTCAAAAAGCGTCACAGGAAAGTTAGGAGCTGAGAGCATCCACGAGGGACTTTCTTCTTCTTACTCCGATCAAAGGCCAGAGGACAATCTGGGTTCATCCGTGCTGTACCGGGCAGCCCCCGGAGTACGACACGGAGAGAACGGCACGCCGTCCTCAGGCGCCTGCCAGCATCTGCCGGCAGAGGCGAGGAGGGAAGGCAAGCTGAAGGTCCTGAGCCTCCTCCCCTCGGTCAGGAGGGATTCGAGAGCACCACAAACATATTTGCGAAAGGAAAAGAAAACATCCTCCAGCACGACGAACATCAGAATGCAAAACACTGAGGTCTCGTTCGCTGACCTCGCTCCTGGGAGCGGGACATCGCGGTCGTGGCTCCTGCTCAGAGGACGTTCACCTCCTTCTGGCACCGTTTTATTTTCACATATATCGAGCCAGGCCATGCTGCCCAGCAAGCGCGGAGCCCCTGCCCACACAAGCTCCGACAGGCCTGAGCGCTCCCCAGCCGCGCCGCTCGTCCCTGCCGGAAAGCGAAGGTGTCTTTTGTGAAAGCTGCAGCTCAGCGCTCCCGCCCGCCCCGGTGCACGAGCGGCTCGCAGTGTGCCAGGGCCACAAGGGCTCGCTTGGCAGCGTTTTCGGCATGAGAAGCGGGGCCGCATCCTCTGCCGGAGGCGGAGGGAACGTCTGCCCGGCTCTGAAAGCACCGCACCCTCGCCGCTGCTTACGGCACATGCCAGTGAAATTTTCTTCAAGCTTTTTGAGGCTCGAAATTCCTCTTTTGCATAGGAAAACATTGCCCCTTCCGCACACAGACCCAGAGCAACCCCTCCCCTGCCTCTCCTCGCCCTCTTGTGAGGGCATCTGGGGTTTGAACAGGTGCGCTGAGAACCGCTGAAGGCAAAAGAAGCACTGAGAGTGGACTGTCACAGATGAAAACTGAAAAAGGTAAAAGAGTTTTACTTTATTTTATGTAACACACACAGTATTGGACTTGACCAGCTACTAAAGCGATGCGAAGCTTGCTTTCTCTACACCCCCATTCCCTCGTTTCCCGTGGCCACCGCACTGTATTCTCTAGATTATTTATGAAGATACGTAGCTGCGAGCACATAAAAACTTTTCAAAGATAACTCCGTCTGCAGGTACAGAAAGCACTCTTGAAAATGAACTCAAAATAAAGTTAAAAACTAACAACTGTAAGGAGCCGCACACCAGGCAGCGACGCTTCAAAGCAGCGGTTCAGTCTGCCTGCAGGGAGCAGAGCTTTACAGCCTGCTCTCCACTTCTCGCTATTTTAGGTTCTTTGCACGTGAAAAAAAAGCTCTGCTTGCAGCAGCGTTTGCTGTGTACCGGGAATAACCACGTGCGACTGGTCTGCTCTCCAGCACCTTCCTTTTGTCCCTACTGATAGAGAAAACAAGCGCAGCTCCAGCCAGAGGGCAAAAGGACCGTGAACGCACGCGGGCCTGCCTCCAGCAGCGGAGCGCTGCGCCGAAGGTCCCCTCGCCCCGCTGTGCCGCGAGCCCCCTCACCTGCGTGCCCGCTGTGCGACGCACAGGAGACACGCGCTGCTCTCCAGCTCGGACGCAGCCCAGAGGCTGCGAGCATTCAGCGGGAAAGACCGTGAGACAACGATATCGGTTTCATGAATTCAGAATTGGAAATGGGGAAAAAAAAAAAATCACAAGGCGTTATATTATGCTGCAGATCAGGAAACTGTAGCGTGAAGGCTTCAATTGTCTCCGTCACTAAATGCCAGCAATGTTTCACTGAACATAGTGCAGCTTTTAAACCGAGGGGAAAACAAGGGCACAAAAAATGGATTGTACTGATACAGAAGTTGTAAGTTTGATCCCTGAGGCAGGACCAGTACTCTGCCCAAGCACAGCACATAGTCACTACATGTCAGAATATTCTTCTGCTGGAGAAGCGAGGGCTAAATGTGGGAAAAGAAATTGTAGCTGTTTTTAAAGGAAGAAGAGCAGAAACGGTACAACCTGTATCAAAGGGATCAGTCCTCAGGGAAACAGCACTCAGTAAAACACGACTACCGCTCCAGAAATAAAGGCTTACGTCACGCTACTTTTTACTTATCACCCTCTGAACGTGCCGAGCGGCTTGAAACAAATGCACAGCCTTAGCTTAACAGATTTAAACCCATCCGTATTAGGGACTGCAAGAAGACACCTCGTAAGGATCATCCCGTGCTTATCTACCTGTGTGTTTTTGCCTTGCTGCATCCCATCCTGCGCGAAGCGTTCCTAGAAATGAGACCAAAGACTTCACCCGGCTGCCCAGAGCAGCATCTCCAGGCGCAGCGCAGCAGCTGCGTGACCCAGCAACCTGCCTTCGTCCCGCTACGGGCGGGCAGCACCAGCAACCCGTCCGGCCGCACTGCACCCCAGCCACCTGACAGGATAACCAAATAATAACAATGCCAAGGGAAAAATACGACACTTCTTACTACTGGGTACATATCGTTACTTCTCGATGGCTGCTCCCATCCTCCAAAAAAGGCTGGAAGTCAGCCTCGCGCGCCGTTTAGTTACACGCTTCCTCCTCTCTAGCAAATCCATTACTAACAAGCGGAGTGCATCTGCCGCAACGGGCAGAGGCAGCCGACCGCCTGCCCCGCTGACACGGGCACGCTGCGTCCATTCGCTGTGCTCAGATATAAACGGCTTCTGCATTCCTGGTCGTGTTTCCCACGGCACTGCTTTGTGGCAAAGTGCCTGGACGGAAGCGCCCGCCGGTATCACTCAGACTGTGCTGAAGCCGCACCGACGCGGGTCCTCGTCCGCACCGACCCCTGAAGTCGTGCAAATCGTTTCCCCAGGCCGGGCCCAGCATCCTCGAGCATCCCTTCTCGGGGGGAGGGAGCGGGGTTTAAAGCTGGATGCAGGATCCTTTTCCCCTGACGCCTGGCAGCGCGAAAACGCTGCATTCTCGCTCTAGTTTCTCCCCGAACTTGAATACCAAGCCCGAGCCGAGGGCAGCCCCTTCCCCGCTCCCCTCC
>VXAL01003464.1:225653-240547 GCA_013399475.1 Chauna torquata
TTTTATTATATTATTTTTTGTTTTACTATATGTTATTTTTTGTTTTATTCTACTATATTCTATTTTTATTTTTTGTTTTATTATATTTTTTGTTTTACTATATTCTCTTTTTGTTTTATTCTACTATATTCTATTTTTTTAATTATATTTTTTGTTTTATTATATTCTATTTTTTCTTGTTTTATTATATTACATCCTATTTTTATTACTGGGGGGGGGGCAAGCTCTCTCTTCCCCGCTTCCCCTGGCCGCTGCTGTGGGCAGCGGTGGGCACACGGGGACATGGGCCTGCCCCCACCCGCACGCACGGGGCCGCGTCTCGGCCTCTACGGGCAGCGCTGCGGGGCCAGAACCTTGAGGCAGGGGCAGCGGGGCCCCGGCTGCCCCACGTCACCGGTGTGACGAGGGTAGCGCTTCCAGAGCAGGCAGAGAAAGGCAGCACGAGAGCTAATAGCTGGAAACTGAGCACAGCCGCGTTTTTACTGGCAAGCCGATTAGACTTTTGACCAGGCTACCAATACGTAATTAACTCAGTGCATCTTTATCAGGCACCCAACAACCAAGGCCCTAAGGAACTTCACCAACCGTTAGGCCTATCAAGCTGTTGGCTGAGCTGCTGCTAACGAACGCAGAGCGCCAGCCGTGGCGTTAGCGCAGAATACAACGGCTTTTCTCCTGCGAACGGCGGAGCGACTGGCCGCCTGCGCCAGTGGAGACGCCGTACCAAGTGTCAGAACTCAAGCCTCGTGGTTCCAGGGAACATGATAAAATATTAGCAAACCAACCACAAGCAACCCCAATGCACAACGCTTACTGAGCTGCTTGGGTTTCTGAAGGCAGAGAAGCGCGTCGACTCCAGCGTTCCCAAAGCCCCTTACAGCTGCTGTTCTCCCGTAGCTCCCGCGCTGTGCAACAGAAGAGATTTCAGAAGGATTACCTGATTTCAGAAGTGACCGAAGTAGTAATCTGGAACAATTCGCAGCCAAACTTCCTGACTGGGATTGCTAGACTTGTTACAATGTTAAAAAGTCTAAAGAAATTTTGAAAATGTTTACAAATTGATTTTTTTAAATATACATATATATATGTATATATAGCATATATAGATATTATGGTAAAATGTTTCCAAGTTATTATTTATATATCCATTACTTATCGGCTACTTTTGATAAACTTCCATTGTTCTTCTTTATTTTGGAATAAGGGCAAGACTTTAAGGAAAGACGAACAGTTATTAGTACAAATATATACGAAATACAAGCCCAGAAAAGGCTGTATAAGCTCCTGTTCGGAAGCACGAGCGAAGCACTCAGCAAAGCCCAAGCGGTGAATTCCTGGGGGCTACCCCCACCCAGAAAGGCTATCTGCTGCTGTGTCACATGCCCTTTGGCAGATAACTTACAATAGCTCTTTGAAGCCACAGCAGCCTTATCTCTGTC
Source organism: Chauna torquata (assembly GCA_013399475.1). Classification (NCBI taxonomy): domain Eukaryota; kingdom Metazoa; phylum Chordata; class Aves; order Anseriformes; family Anhimidae; genus Chauna; species Chauna torquata. The sequence continues at coordinate 227,093 of VXAL01003464.1, forward strand.
GGTAGGAAAAAAAGTACACGCAGCATGAAAGGTCCTTGGTCCATCACCCTCTCTCCCCGGACGCTTGCATCTCTCTAGCTCGGCATCCTTCGGTATCGGGGAGCTCGGGGAGCGCGGGCAAGACAGGAGCAGCGAGCGGCGACCGTCGCCCTGCTGAGGGGAACGCGCTTTGAGGAGTTGTAGTTTAGCAAGGCAGCACCCTGGTTCAAAAACCAGGTATGGTGAGTGCCTCCTTACCTCGAGTGAGGATGAGTTTGTCAGTGGAAGTATGAAGCGTTCACTTAACTCTTCAGCTTATAAAGTTCACAAATCTTAAGCTAAACGTTCAACTGCTTCAAGAAGTACTGCAAGCGTAAAGCGTTCTCATGCAGAAGTCTGAAACATCAGCTGTGTATATTTTTCTGTGTGGTCTTTTTGCACGGCTCGTGTCACCACTATCAGCTTCAAGCTCTTTTACAGGTTACCTAAAACCCTGTAACACACCAGCCAATATTTTTTCTAAAGTTAATAGCACAGAAACCCATCCCAGGGTCCTGTGTGAAAACCACGAATTACCAGTTTGCTTTCAAATAACGGGACTAGTACTGATGACCCGCTGCTGCCAAGTTTGTTTGTTTGTTTGTTTTAAACCAGGCAAGGATGTGTACTGAGTATTAAAAATCTAGTTTTCATTGTATGAATTTTATAGGCTTCACTTGGATGCACACGAAACAGAAAACAAACATCTCACTTTCCACAATAACTGAGATACGTCTTTTGGGGTTTAATATCTTGGTTTACTGACAAATTTGTTAATTATCCATCTGCGTAGAGGTGCCCAACACCTGAAAGGCACCATAAACCTAGAAGTTACTGTTTCTGCCCCTTGCCATAACATCTTCACACAAAACAGCTATCCAAGGCCAGGAGACATTCATCAATACTCAGGGGCTGGAAACGTGGTCTGAAAAATACACTTGAGAGCCTCACAAACAAACCTTTCACCTCCTGCTTTTCAGATGGAACTTGACGGCAGGAGGCTCCATCCAGAGATCAAACGCTACGCGATCTTCTAAAGGAGCGACAGTCTCGATACCGCGGCGGGGATCCGGAACCGGCCCCCGACGTTCAGCCTCAGACCTGCTCACAGACCCCCTGCCTCCCAGCGAAGCCTCCGGGCAAGCCGTCCCTGGGGGTGACGGTCAGCCTTACCACGACAGCAAGTTTTCCTTCACGCCCATGGAGGTGCTCCCGCGCTACCCAGGCCGTACCATTTACTGTCTTTGAAATGTCTCTTTTGGAAAGAGCAAAACCCCCAGTGGCAGAGCTGCGGCCCCAGGGGCAGCCTGCGCGCCGGAGGGAACGCGGGGCAGCAGCACCCCGGGATTCCTGCGCTGCCACCGCGCAGTGGGGACAGGACGAGGCGTTGGAGTCGGCATCTGGGAGCACAGGGGACGGGGGGGAAGGAAGGAGCACGTACAGCACGAGCGAGTCCGCTCTGTGGGAGAGAGAGGGGTTAAGGCTACAGGGGGACAAGAAGGGTCCCGGCCAGACTCTCCGCAGGCTGCTAACGCCGCCTATTCAGAGCGGAGCCACTTCGGTTTCCTGACGGCATCAGGAGAATGGTGGCCTTAGGAATGTGGCGCGACAGAGTGGTTTCAATGCTTACAAGGTGCGTTCACCGTGCATACAGATATGCGAAATTACAGCTGATAGATGTTTTAAATGCAAAGCCTTAAATTAAATGTCAAAGGCACCACTTTGAAGAGCAACATTCTACTGCTACACCATTAATTACCTTTACAAACGCATACCAGTTGCTTTTTTTTTTTCCCCAGAGAGGCTGCACAGAAAACCTGAAGTGAAAAACCAAGGCAGACATTTGCGACGTGATTCAGTTGTGAAGTGGGGCTCACCCTTTACTTTTCCAGAGAGCAGCCTTCCTCAATTCAAGGGAACATCCCAGAAGTACTTTAGCAGCACACTGGCCCAGGGCATCAAGTAGTTACATAGACTGCGCTCCAAAATACAGATGGAAATTAAAACATGAAGTACATCTCAAAAACTATACATAGCATAGAGTGATTTTTTTTTTCATTTCATTTGAACTTCTACTCTAAAAATGCTCTGTCCCAGTTTCCCCTTCTTTCACCCCTCTCCTCCATCTCAGATAAAACACTCCTGATCTGGCTAAGAACAGCAATATTTGTCCCACATCTTCAGAGCGAGTCTTTTGGTGTGCTCACTACGTCCATTATAACACAGACTTCCTATAAAGCCTAAAAACTTGGCATTTGTGTATCAACGTTTTCCACTAAGGGTCATATTTATGACAGGAGATACTCCCCGACACAGTATCTATTTAAAACTGTTTCTACACGGAATTTTGACTGCTGAAACTTCCTCAATACGCATTGTAAAAATTCAGTTTCAAAAGGCAAGAGTAGAACTGATTGAAACAGCAGCTCAGTAAGGAGAAAGAAGGAAGTTTCGAACTAGTTAGGCCTCCCCCCTCAGCCCGGACTGCTGCGGCCTCCCTCCAGTCCTGTCCGCGCGTCATGTCGCGGTACTTCACCTGCTGACAGCAGCAGAGATGCTGGCGTGCCGGTCCAGCAGTTTGAGAGGCTGTGCTCTGATGAGACGTTTTAAAGGTCCTTCTGACCAGCCGCATCCTTTTAGATAACCAGTTTCCCAGCTACGTTCCAGAGCTTTTAAACTTGAAGTAATTGAAAACGAGCTCAGATCAAGACCTCTCAGTAATTTACTGCTTTACACTGCTAGACACGTACATGTCTTTCAAGCAATAATTAGTATTTTCAGAGTGCACGTTTTACAGTCGTCTACCATACACGTTTGCTTTTCATCCAAGGCAGCTACTCTTACCGGACTGGATTACTCTCTAGCTATTAGCAACAAGTCTCCCTTGTACTGGTTTGTCACTGGAAAATGTGAGCTAACTAAGACCAACATATTTCACTAATGCTGTGATTTGTGCTTTGCAGACTTGGAGAATTTGCCTTTTCATATTACAAAGGGTCAGTCCTTTAATTTCTTCTGTTCCAGGTATTTTTGACTATCTGTTGATTCGTATCACTGTCTGTAGTTGCTTTCCACAGTCAGTAGCACCGAGAGAAGCCACACACTTGCATTACTTACTGCACAGGCTCATGGGCTATTCTGTTCACCTTGTTCCTGTAAGATTATAGCTTCCTCAGGGATAAATCGGTACTGTACACAGGAGCAGCAGGGGGAGAGGGATGTTTTGTCTTCAACCAATTTGCTGCCATTGCTATTCAAGGCTTACAAGGACAAAAAGCTTTTAAAAACTTTATTGAGTACCCCATTACCAACTGGAGTTTCAAAAAGGATTTTTAACATTCAGAAACACACTTAAAATAAAAGCCCAAGTCAGATCATTTTTAAAGCTGGAGTACGACCTCTAGGTGGTGCTGACATCCTGTTATTACAGGAGTTAAGGCATGTGCCAGTTTATTAAACTATTTCTGGACCATTATGTTTGGCAGCTGCCTTAAAAGCATTTGAATTGCAGGCATAGCAGTTAAACCCACAATATCACAGTGAGAGGCTTACAGAAGTTTATAGCCATAAAGAATAATTCAATTCCCTTGTCAATAAAGGGACAACAGCGAATGCTTAACAAATGAAAAAAATGCAAGACAGCCTGTAGTAAAACACATCCAAGGCATTTCAGCGACCACGGTTCAGGTCTCAACAGTCTGTGAAGAAAACCTAAGGTTTTTACGAGAATAGTTAGAGGATAAGGAAGTTGAAAGCTAAACAGCAGAAATGCATGCGATGAGATGAACTAGAAGTGGTAATTCAGCTCCTTTAAATGAGCGAGCTGCAGCCAGTAGCTGTATTTTATTCTGACACTTAGTACTAAGGAAAATAAACCGTATTGCTGCACATGGCATGGTACTTAACTTGCTACAGCAAGGACCATACTGAAACATCAACTCCACGTTGCGGCAATCAAGCTGCTTTTGGAACTTACCGATGTTACAATGAAGCTGAAAATGCCTAGTTCAAATGGAGATGGGCTAGGCAAAGGTACAATTACACGCGTCTTTCATACCAACTACAGCCTGTGGTGCAACTGGTTGAAATGGAAGATTCCAGACAGTGCAGCAACTTCTCTCAAAGCAGTATGTTAAGGAGTAAAACGCTGGGGATAATCGCATGCACATTTTGATACTAGAGTAACTGCAGATGTGTACATACACGGAATAACTCTCAGAAGACGTCACAAACTGGAATTTGGTAACTACGCACAGCCTATAAGATCTTTCTCAATTACTCTTCTTTATCTGAAGCTTGCATACTGTTGAGACACCCATTCACTCCGCCACTTTACAAGAGGGAAAACTGAGCGCGAGAAGTACAGTCCCTCAACGGTGGTGATATCCTGTCTACTGCACAGAGTGAACTGCTTCCAGATGTCACGTAGGCAGAGTTATTTCAGGAAAGCATTTTTTGAGAGAACTTTTGTTATGCTACAGTAAAAGCCAGAAAAATGCAAGTTACATTTTCTTCTCCTGTTGTTCCCCTGTCTCAGACAGTGCCTAAGAGTGTTTCCAAATGGTTAACTTGAAAATTACTATGCATCATCTCTTCCCTTCATTAAAAAGAAATCCAACAGATTTCTTGCATAACATGTAAAAATTCCACAGAAGAAACTGAGAAGAGTAAAAGAAAAGCAGCTCATTTTGTTCAATTTCTTTCTTAGGCTACACAAACAGATCTGATTTGAAAAGTTAAAAAGACAATACAGCTACGTAAAAGGTAATTTGACCTGTTATATGGCAAAAAGGGATATATTGTTCTGTTAAAACACTTAATGCACAAGGAAACAGAGCCAGCTGATACTTTAAGTTACCCAAATTGATTTATTGACAATTTTAATGTGACATATTTACAGCACTGTTTCTAAAATAATTTAACAATTTTCATAGATTTATAAAAGTACTGATAAATAGGAGACCCTGACAATTACCAACCACAAATATTTCCCTATGCTACTGAACTACAACAGTAGTTCTTCCCCGCCCCCCGCCCCCCCCCTTTTTTTTTAAAAGTCCCATAATGGAGCTGCTTTACCTCCACCCAATGTGTAAAATTGCCAATACCAAAATATAGTAAAATGAACATGCAGTGTGAAAGCTGTACCAGAGCAAGTGATTTCAGATGTTAGACTACAGTAAAAATATTTCAATGCAAAGTGTCTTCCACACAGAATGTACTTGTGAAAAAATATGCCTTTAAAGAGCTATTGTCTCGTCTTTATAGAAGTTAAAACCTACAATACTAGTTTAGACACTTACAGAAACTTCCAATTCTGTGCTAGTTTTCATGCGTATCTAAAGACAGAAACAAAACCAGTAATATACAAACACCACTGCCTTGAGACTGTGGTTAGTTAGCTTATGGATAAAAAATGAAGGTGCTGATATAATTTAAGGTTCTGAAATTAGATTATATTTCACTCTTACATGACACCAATTATTCCATCCTTGGATCAACAAATTATCACGGTAAAGCCATCCGTATCTCTCGAGCAGGAAGTCAGTTTGGAAGGTGGAGAGAAGATGGACTTGTATGATATGTATCTTAGGTTACAGTAGACAAAAAAAAGTAAAAGCTGGACAATCTGAATCACAATAAGCAGCAGCATGAGATACTTGTGGGGTTTTGATTAAAGCAAACATTTTTCAAAAACGATGAAAAGTACACAGACAATCTAATCCAATACTTGAAATGTAAAGGTTCTTTCCATTTGCATCACTGAAGCCCCGTAACGCAGTGTACACGAACAACAAATATTCATTTTTTTAAAAAACATATTGCACGGCTAGTAGATGCAATACCAGAATACTGGTATCCCTAGCGTAAGTTTTCTATTTTAAATAGCTGTTTCAAACTACAGTATTCAGAACATCTCCAACCCCAGGTTCAAAGCCATTAAGAATGGTTTTTTGTGTACATACCTAATGTGAAAGTGTTTCAGCAGTGTGAGAAAAAAACACAGGCACTTAAGATTATTAGTGCACCAAAAGTTATAGGCCACAATTGCATGACTATGAACAGTTCAGTACCAATAATGACAAAACTTAAACGAGGAGGTTTTCCACTGATCCAATACAGAAACAACTGTTCACAAAGCACTGATAAGAAAACCATTCTCAAAACAGTAATCAAATGATACATTTGGACAGTTAATAAAAATAATTGCTGCAAAGCCTAATGTAACACACTATAAACCCTATCCAGTTCAAAAGGTCTAAAGTGTCCAAATTCAAAAGTCCAATTTCTCTCCTCCCCCCTCCAAAACACTATTACATGCAGTCCACTAAAATCCAAATGTGCAAAGAGTTATAACCCGCCTTTAGGAGTGCATCAAAAATAGACTGACTATTCAAAATACTATTTTAGTGGAAATTTTACAGCACCATAATTAGAATTCCAAGGGAGCCCAGAATTCTTGTTCTGATAACAATTCAGTTGACACTGTTGATCCTAAAGAACAGAAGAAACATTTTATGCATTCCCTGGTATCTGAAAGTCATGGAGAGAAACAACTCTCACATATGCATAAAATCTTACTGTAGTTCAGAATGAAGTTCAATAATCACATCTGTTGGCAATTAATGCTATATTCTACAATATAGCATTAATTATAAATTTAGTCTGCCAGATTAGGAATGAAAAGTTGTTGGTACCTTGCTTACTTGCAAAAGTACTTTTTTGGTTTTGTCTTTTGCTTATTTCCTTTTAAATTGTGCAGTTTGGCCCCTCCCTGGTGTTTTACTATCAGGCTTTGAGAAAACGCGTAAGGTCCATTTTTGACCCTCAGCCAAAAGGCAATATACAGACATGTTATATATACCCATGTGTGTACATAAACACATATTTATCAGTGTTTTTTTTTTGTTCTTATTTCCTGTAATTTTCTTTGGTTAGAAGTCCGAGCAAGGAAATTAGAGGACCGAACAAATGGATCATTCTCCAAACACTTCCAACATTACACATCACTAACTGGAAGGCTTGCATCATCCAGATCCACAAGGCCAGGATCCTGTTCCTGAGTGCCATTTTTACTTTGGGGTTCCAAGAGGCCCTGTTCAGTCACTTTGGCAGCTGATTCTCTTGGAGCGACAACCTGGATCTTGTAGCTCCCTGGCTTGGCCTTGGTAAAAGATTCGTGAAATCCTCGCTTCTCCAAGGCAGAGTATTTGGCGTGAGGGTTTGGGACCAGAGGGCTGTTGTGAGTGGCTGTGGAATGTGAGGTGGCTGGGGCTGGGATGGCAGAACGGAGAGCATGGTTGGGTTCGGAAGAAGACTCGGTATGCTCCTGGAAAAGAAGAGCATGTGTCAAATGAAGTCACTGACATCACATTAGAAAGATGCAATTTCAGATTTCACTCTCAGAAAAATCAAGACAGGAAATACACAAAGCAAAGCATCAGCCACAGCAGGAGGAGACAAGTGCTTTCCCAAGGCAGAGTATTAAGTGTGAGCTTACAGCAGTATGTGACAGCAACATCAACTTCTTCAAGAAATCAAATTTCTCAAATTAAGCTCAGCAGCTCTTTAGACTTTAAAATGTAGTCCAGCAAACTGAGGCTTCTCATTTTAAGATGTTAAGTAACCTTCTGAAGATGTGCACTTTAAACGCTATTGAAAATGACATCTTTCAGAGAGAAAGAAATGGATTCAAACATTTATTTATATACAACAGGCACTCCCATCCTAAATCCTGAAGTAATGCACATTTTATTGTTCCCTCTTCTTGGAAGTACCGATCTCCTTAGTTTATTTCATGGATCAAAGAGAAATAGTAACTCTTATGCTATTGAGACTACATAACCTCCAAAGTTAATGGCCCAGATATAAAACTTATCTTTAAGCTATTCCTTCCAGTTGTCCGGTTATTTTCTTGTGTTAATTATTGTTACCTGCCATTCTGTTGACCTTCACATACCTCTTTATTAGACTGATACTGTGAAAATAACCTTCCACCATTTACTTACTGATAGAAACAAGTTACCAGACCACGTAGGTATAACTTAGAAGCCTAAAGCATAGGCACAGCCTGCCATTTTCAACGTTCTAGGTGATGGGAGCAGTTAGAGGTAACCTGACTATCAGAAAATACTGACATAAAACAGCTCAGACATATCTATCCCATGATGGAAATCAGCTTCAAAGTGAGACTCAGTTACTTCATTCCCCTTTCTGGGCCCACTTCTGGGTGTGGTCAGTATCCTCTGAGATCAGTTTTCTTAATTAGACCCCTTGAGGTTGGTATCTCAGAGGTCAGGCTTCTTAATTAGACCCTTTGAGATCAGTATGACCTTGACCCAACCCCCTGCTGGGATCAGTTTGATGCATTTGGTACTAGTGATTTCATATATATATATACACACAATCTGTCCTAAGTATAGTCTTGATAAATATAACCTATCATAAGTATATTTGCTGTTACGGTATTGATAAGTTTGTAATCCAGAATAAGTATATTCACTGCCACAGTCATACTGATAAGCTTGTTGAACATATTCCAATCTATATTTGCTGCTATATTACAGATTTCACTACCTCTAGTTGCTTTTCAACTGCCTCTAATTGCAGCTACTATTAACTAGCACTATGCTTTTAATATCTACTAAATATATATTTGTGTCCAGGTAATATTCTACAATAGCTTTTATATCTATCTATATATTTAGCTGCCTTATCAATCACAGCATACTTGTCAGCAGTGATTTGTGGTGATCTGTAATAAACAAATCTTTACAAAATAAAGCCTCTGTGTGCTTGTGTATTATGGAATCCTGCAAACCACTGCGGCGACCTCTCTCTCTCTCTCTCCCCACTCCCACAGGACCAGTAACCCTTTAAATCATGACATTAGCATATCTTGCCTGACCTACAACTGTATCTCTAGAAGAGAAAATTTCTCATACTCTGCATATCTATCAGTTCTGTGAGGATGTCTTGAATACCTAGGGATATCCAAAACAGCACAGGATGCTATGTTAAGTGATATGATCAGAATGATATGCAATGATGCACTGAACACTTCACTCTGCATGTATTAGGAACTGCAGCTGCTGCCACTTCTGCCATCACCAGTGTTAGTACATGAACTAAAGAAATCTGTGAGCCCGTGTGTGTACACAAATCAAGCCACTTTTCAAGCACATGATTAGCAAAAACCCATCACAGATGTGTCCAAGATGCAAATATACATCCTAATACATGTTTTTTTCATAGCAGTTTTCCAAGTTTCTTTTAGAACGCTGACAGTGATTCATAAATTTAAGCATAACGGATTCTGCAAAATACTCCATTTTTTAAAATAATATTACTGGGTGGAGAAGCTGTTCATCTTTTTTTGGACTTCAATTTTGTGTTCAAATTCAGTGAAGTATTTCACTTTATTTAGATTGCTGTATTTCATACCTGGCTTGACAGTTCACTAAGAAATACATTTGCTTTAGGAGAATATACAGTTTAGCAATTTTCTACTATTCTTTTTGTTAATAATTGTGGCTGAACAAGTAGGACAACAATAAGGGAAGTTATAACAAGATCTAAGAACTTTTTGCTAAAATCAACCAAAGGATACTTAGATTTTACTACCCACACTGATTGTAATTTCACAGTTAAGAGACTATGCTGCTGTATTACTCTTAAGGTGTACTGCTTTGAACAGTGTACTGGTTATACATGATAATGCTTCTATGTTTGAACTAATAATTTCATGCAGAGACTTATAAGCCATGCAAATCAGGCTACAGTATTATTCTTCCAATTACTAGAGTTAAGATGTGCATTTTGTGCACGCATCTATATTAGTTTGTGGGTAGCTTAAATTTAATTTTGCTTTTGCGCAGTTTCAAAAAATGTAAAGTAGAATGGAAATATGAACTCTCATGCAAATTAGTTTTAATACTTTCCTTTTTAAATAATATTACATAAAACTTACTGTGTTTTAATATCTATTATACTTTGAAGTACAAATAAATGGTTTTTGTCACTTAAATTCCACTTATTTTAAAAGCAAGCAAAAACAGTGCAAACCTGCAAGTGAATGATATAATTTATGAGTTAGTTTCCAGTAATGGTAATGATAACAGGTAGCATTTTTAGCTTTTTTTATAGTGCAAAATTAGTTCTAGCCCTCTGTTAAGAGGGCAAGTTTACATGAGAGCCCACATACGTGCTGCATTCACCAGTTCTTGATGTATACCTCTGTATACAAGGATTCGACAGCCTTCTGGCCTGCCGCATCTGGAACACAGTGCAAAGCTAAGATTAGAGTAACCTATACTTGGGGAAAGAAGAGAAGAGGGAAAAAGAAAAGTGATGCAGACAGTAATAGCTAGGTTGCTCAGTTAGCCCCACAAAAAAATAAAGCATACACAAAGAAAAGTTATCTGTGTATTTTCATACCCCCCAAAAGAAACAAGATTTATGATGGAAAGTTTTATTTAAAAATCAGCTCTCAGCTGCGAAAAATAATTGAGAGCTCAAACTGAATCAACAGAAATACAATATCAATGTAAATATGTCTTCGAAAGCCAGAAAAATTATTAGATTTCTGATTACAGGGGTTATGATATATTCAGCTTATTATAAAACATCCCATAGCCAGAAAGAGAAAAACTGTATTCTGCAGCATTTGAACTGTAAAGTATTCCATTTGTTATATCTGGACATACTTGGAGACACTGTGACAGTGCAGTAACCTTCAGCACAAAGTACATTAGCTTGTGAAAAAGTAGTGAATGTCTAGTACAGTTTAAATGCAGGTACGTATGAAACGTTGGCATCCACATGGCTTCATAAACATTAAGATTTGTCACAGTGCCTCAGCTCCGTAACACTAGATAGTGTTCACTAATTCATGCGAGCAGATCTCTTCGAAAAATTATTTTAAATGTGAATCTATATCTGCATATACAATTAACTACTAATAACAAAGAATGACAATTTAGTAGCAAGAGCTGTTAAAATCAAATTGGGATTTTGTCACTTGAATGCAAAATTCAGCAGTTATCAAAAATGCCTCGCAGGAATTAGAAAGGTTCAGTTTTACTTCCAAACTAGTAGCAGCACAGTGAGAAAAGATCCAGCTGAACTTACAAGAATTTTTATAGGTTAGCACTTGCATAATCTACGTGTTCAAGACAATACAATGCACATAAAGCTACAAAAAGCTACATATAGGTAAGACTAAGGTAAGTGCTCAATTAAAAATGCAAAAATTTATGCCAGTCTGTATGAAATTTCATGCAAAGATGCCATGTTACTACAGGACAGGATGGAGGACAGACAAAAGGAAAAATGACTACAACTTCATGAGCACAAGTGAACATCAACTGTTCCATTTCTCTAAGTTTCAGAATAACATACGGAAGCTGCTGATCTTCCAGGTCCCCGCTGTGCTACAATGGCCCCAGAAATTGCTTTTATCCAACTGTGCATGTCTTCTGGACTGTCCGCCTGGATCAAACAATATGGATTATGTTTAACATAACCAGCTCTTAACTTTTTCCAGCCTCCTGCCCATCTGCATTAAAAATCAGAGCCTCACCCTACTTTAGCAGTTTGTTATTTAAAGCCATAGGGACTTGCATTTCCTAACGTTTGCCCTGAATTTACTATTATATATATACACTTCTATAAAATAATAAGCAATATTACATTACTATTTACATATTCTAGATTCAATTTTTGCTTAATTTAAACAAAAGCACCCACAAAATCTTACAGGAGATCTGCTGACCCCTCTCAACAGACTGTGCACAATGATATAACTTCTGTATTTTTCAGTCACTTTACTTCTTTGCACTTTACTTCTATGAGGTAACTACTGAAGAGCTACAGTAAAATATGAAGCAGTCTATATTCAGGGTCAGCTGTACATTTATTTAGAACAAGAGTCTTACAAAGATGCAATAGATTAACAGCAAGTGTCAAGGATGTACATATCTGGGACAAAGATAAAAAGCTAAAGCTCTCAATTAGTTTGCAGCTTCACTAAACTAGCACATTACCCAGCAAGAAACATATAACATATCAATTATGTTCAGCTGTGAGACAGCTCATAACTGAGTATCTGGCCCGCCCCACTGCCTGTATTAGATGATACAGGCCTTCCTGATCCTACAAGAGAAACTCAGAAATTATTTCCTCCTCCAGGAACAGGAGAAACAGTACTATAAACATCACATTCCCACACAGCTAGACAAAGCAAGTCCTTGTGATTTGCATTATATCCAAACATTTAGAAGATAACATGGTAAAGATGCAGTGAATAAAGTGCATATGGATATGTATTACCAAAAGCATTTTCAGATATGAAAACCAAATGTTCCTGTGCTTCAGTAGATATTTTAATGTGGCAGCTCATTTGCATGTGAAAACTCGATTACTATAAATAAAAATTCAGTAGCTCAGAACAAAAGATTTAATCTATTGAGTTGATACTACAGAATTTGAAGACCCAAGTACCAACAAAAATCACATTAGGATTTATTGTTTGTTACTTTTATACACTATCAACACTTGCTATTATTTGGAATATTTCTTATACGCATCTTCTGAATTATGAAGAATTGCATTCCCTCTAAAAATCAAGGCATATTTAAATACAACTTTAAAAGCAAAATGGCAGTGCTTCTTTGCTTTGACTATGTTAGTCTCTTGGTTTTGCCCACAGTTTAAAAGAAATTACCTGTACATAAAAGGTTCGAGAAGTTGTTACAATTTCAAAGAGATTGTCTCTCATCATTATATCACTGTAAATGAAACACAAATACTTAAATAGCAAGTTCAACTTTTCCACTTCATTTCAAGTCTTCGAGGATGTGCAGAGAACCAAAGATGTGCATTTGTTGTCTGAAGACCTTTGCATTCTTTATCACCTTTTTTTTTGCAAATGCCAAGTAGAAAAAGAAGTGTGGCACCTCATACTCAACTTAGTCTTAAGACTAAGTTCATTAGTGACACGTATGCTACTCAGTATTTTTAGTTGGAACATTCTAAACCATATTATATTACGTTTAAATAAGTGTTCTAGTCAGATTTCTGCAAAACATCACATTTATATTTTTGTTTTGACTTTGCAAGTATTACTTGTAAATAGTAGCTTGCTTAAAAAATGCAGTATCTATAATTACTAGAAAGGCAATCCATTCTTTAGTATATTGCCATATGGTAGAAGACAAACAGAAGGAAGAAATGAGTTCTCATCTAAATTTTGGACATTTAGCTCAAGTGCTCAAGTAAGGTAAAGGTTTAGAAACTGTACAAGCAGAATAGGGACTCCTAAAATTACTGCCCCAAATCGGACAGTACTCACACTTCTCTGTAACTCATGATTGCAAGACATTCCTGTACCCCACCCTTGTCCAGTGTATTTGCATTCTACAAAAGTTTCCAAATATT
>VXAL01003465.1:0-17689 GCA_013399475.1 Chauna torquata
TAATAATAATAATAATAATAGGCTTTTCCTTCAAAGATCTTTCCTCTCCACTGGCCAAAAATATATGACCCTTAAGCCAGACACCTGACTTGATACACAATTTGTGAGTTTGCTTTTCTTTACTGAGGAAGCATTGAAAGTAGAGTTGCAGCCAAGCGCTGCATGCTGCTGGTTCACGAGCCATACCTTTGGGCCTGTACATACCATCTGGAGACTAGAAAGCAAATAGCCTTAACTACTCCTCTCTCATTATACAAAGCACAGTTGCATATTGCTCCTTGGCCACCTAGTCAGTCATGTGTCTGATGTACAAATACACAGTTCTGGGTATCCTCAGCTTGTGTTTTTTGCTCCTGCCCTGTCTAGAACTTTTGGATCACAAGTAACTCTGAGCTACCATGTATGGGTGGTACCCATGTCTGGGTACCATGTATATGGCATTCTTCAAACACCACTTCTTCAAACCTGGTTTGGTCTTGCTGACTTGTAGTTCTTGTTTTCATTCCTGTGACAAAATCAGCAATTTCTAGGCCAATATAGAGCCCTGCCAGCATTTTCATAACTTCCCAGTTCTCACTTGTTTACAATTAAGTAGGTGCAAGCCAAGAATCACAATCAGTTGATGCATTGGATGTATCATATGGCTTGTGTTCTGCTGCGTTTGCTCGGTCAGGGGGCTGGAAACACTTTGAGAGTACTGATTGCATTTCAGTAAAGAGAATGTCAAACAGACCTACCTTCTCTCTCATTTGCAATTACATGAACTGTTACCTTTCCCATTTTTAGAGCGCAAAATGATCTTAAGCAGGTATTACAGAGAAAAGTAGCACATATTAGAAAAGCACTGGGAAAGTAGTTTGTGTTTATATGTGCATGAGCATAAGCTTCCTGTCAACAGCAGTTAAAGCAGAACTTCCAACACAGTAATGATGTTTGACCCCAAACCATTTTTTTAAGGTTTCCATTACCCATATTTGACTTTTGATTATGCCTTCTGTGGCTGGTTGGCTCTAGGATTCACTAACAATGTGTGTTATGCTGAAAACCTATTCCAACTAAATAAAAAATCTTTTTTTCTTACTGCTGTGATGTGCTTTATGTTTGTCACAGCTTTAGAGACACAATATTCAAAAACATAGCTCAGGCCTTGGCACATCTGACAATTTATACAGAAGGACTAGGAACAGTTCTGTTGGTAGACGTAGACTCGGTTATAGCCTGTTGCAATAGAGCTGTGAGAGCTTTGAAAATGCCTGGCTTTAATTAAGCTCTTAAGAGTTTTGAAAAGCACTCTGATTTCCATCTGTTCCAACTTGTCAGCAGATCACAACTTCATTTCCGTGCTGCTTGCACTCTCACACAGAGGATGTCCCAAACAATCAGCCATCCGTATCGTTCTGTTCAGTGTTCTTCCGATGCATTCTCTACACGGGGCTGTTACCATCTATGCAGTGGTATGTATGTATGCAGAAGCTATGTAACAAGCTCCACTGCCTTCACTTTATGCTACCTGAGGATGAAGACTTAAAAATCTATCAGAACTATGCATTCAGCCATCTCAGGATAGCTTTGGTGACTTTATGGAGAAAGTTGGAATTATTTGTGGGTATATGCAGAAAAAGAACTCTTGTATGTACTCTGTAGTTTGTAGTTAAGTGAAGGGAATTCTGTTACCATATGGTTATCTTTTTTTTCAGTGTATAGGTATTGAACAAATGCTCATTTCAAGCTTCGGACATCTTACCGCAAACTGAAATTCCCTGATGAAATATGTGACTGTTCAATATGTGCTTGTTCAATTTGCTCTTGCAAACCTCCACAGTGATAAAATGTCCTCCACAGTGAATATTTGAATAGTGGTGCTTCTTAAAAAAAAAAGAAAAAAAAAAAAAGAAAAGAGCATTGGATCATCAATAAGAAATTACTTTCAAGTGTTTTAAGTGTGTGCTTTTCTCATAAATAGACAAAAGCTCAGGAGACCAGCACCCATAATTGCACTCTATTAAAAATGAACTTATCTTTTACAATAGAAGTGTTTGCTATTTCTCTGTGTTCTGTAAAGCAGCTCTTCCAAAGAGCTGGCTTACAACTGTGTCTCTTCCCCCATCCCCTGTTGTCAAAACGATAACATGAAAAACAGCTGAATGACCTGATTTCTCAGGACAAGCTGACCTGCTTCATTGTTCAATCTTTAGCCATAAGCTTCAAGTGCCAGTCTTCTGGGGATCTCTGTGGAAATATGTAGAAATCATATTCTAAGGATGCAGTCAATGTAAGGAGAAGAAACATCACTGAAATTCCTGTGTTATTAATTTAGTCCTAAAGAATAAAAGGATTCTGAGCCTTGTAGTGTTCTGTGCTATATTCAGCATGGGGTGAAATCTGTACCATTATGAAAAAAATTAAACTGGGCCAGATATTCTGCTGATATAGACTGTATACTAGCTTATCATTTTGGTTTTGTGATATTTATAAGTTAAAAAAAAAAAAAAAAAGGAAAAAAAAGACACAACAACAACAAACCTTAATAAACATGACCTGGAAGCTCAAAATTGAAAATAATTTCATTTGAAGAAGTCTGTGCCTCAAAGTAAATAAATAAAAAAAATAAAATAAATTGTGAATAAATTTCATTCACTCGGAGGAAAACTGCGTTTTAAAGATTCAGTAGTCCAAAGTAAATGCACAATTAACTTTAAAAAGATCAGTTTTATACAGGGAAACTTTGGATTTTATCCTTGATTTTACAGCACTGAAAAGGCACCAGAGAAATCATCATGAAAGTTTAAATATGTTCTTGAATTGTATACTTTAATTTTTTTTCATCATTTCTTCCATCTTCAAATAGTCCAGGTTCTGCTGTGTGAATATTCCTTATGCTATCATCTTTGCCATGCTATGTCTGGATTTATTACAGATGAACATGTATGAAAATACCTCTGCCATATCGTGAAACATCTTTCTAATCAGCATGAACTCTATTTACTGTTACAGTAAATATTGTATTACCTGTTGACTGCTTGGCTTAATCACACAGACACATAAAAAATATATATTTCTAAGTATATAAGAAGATAATTATTTTCAAATTCTTGGCTGAGACTCAAAAATCTAAACTGTTGCTAATGTGGCCCCTTTAAGAGCCAAATATGAGAGTAAACCCTAGAAGCATGATTATGTTTTCTTCCGAGAATATATTGAATATAGCGCTCATTAAGGGCTTTTCATGACAGGAGTATGGGAAGCATAAGTAACGTTTAAAACAGCAAATGTTATTTTGATTTCATGTGCTTTCTCTATTAAAATTCTTTTTAAATCTGTTGCCTTGCAGAACTCTGCTTACTCCCTCTAACACCTCTGGTTTTATCTTTTTAACTTTTGTTGAAATTTAGATTTTGCTGTCAAAGATGAGAATGGTCACTGAATTGTACTGTGCAGTCAAATTAGATCACTGCTGTAAGTCACAAACATAAAAATATTTTGTTTCACTATAGATTCATAATAAGCTACAAAGTTGAACATCAGGCAAATCACTTTGAGTCAGTGACCTTTATTATTGTTGTTTGAATCTTCGCTAGTGATGATATTCTCAGTCTGTTTTGTGCACTTAGATTCATGGAATGCAAAACCATCCCTTACCCATACAGCTAGGTTAACTCATTTGGAAGGAGAAAAACCTACTCGGAAATTTCCGTCAGCTTTTTTTGTCTTAAAAACTGCAGTTATCACCTGCCATCCAAGGCACTGAAATACAAAATATCAGAACTGTGCCTATTGTTTACATTTCTTTGATGGCATAATCATATCATTTCTGGAGTCCATCTGCTTCAGTTTGTGTCTTGGACCTGGGCCTGTCTGCTAACTTATGCCTTGTGAACACTTTTATGTAGAGGGTTCATTGACAGTTAATAATGTCTCCTTATTCAATAGTATGTTAATTATAATTGTATTTGTATGGATTCACTTCCCTAGCAGAAAGAGTCCTTTAACTAGTAGAACAGCAAAACTTGAAAGCAATACAGGACTATTTTCAGTATCTGTAAGCAGAGATTTTAGAGTTTTTTAGTTGGTTTGTTTTTTTTTTTTTTTCCCCACAGAAAGCAGGGGCAACATTAGCAGGATGTTGTTCATGGATGTCTTCTGCTGAAATATTTTGCATTGTTTGGTCAGTTCTAATTCTGGACTTGTGCTGTTCCTGTCGAGACCCATGTGTGCTAATCACTTCTGAACACCAGCTATATTGACATTTTAGCCGTGGTGATGCCACAGTCAGCATCACTCTGAGCTGAAAAATAATCCTGTGGGTTTGTTCAGCTTTCTGGTAAACTACCTTAGCAAAAATTTGAACTGACTTGTGGTATTTCATGGTAGTTAGCTGTCCTTGTAGCTGTGCTGACTACCTGCTGGCAGTGCGGTAATTGCAACCTGACACCTCACCAAGCTAGAATCCTGCAGACCAGGTTCTCTCACATCTAGAGAACAATCGAGTGTCATGCTCTATGACAGTGTGGGGCTCCTTCAAAAGACTAATTCCCCTCTTGCACATGTTTTACATCTTTTACAGTTGGCTGAAAAATTCAATTGCACTGGATGTTATTTCATTACTTGGGAAGTTGCATCCAGGCAATTAATGAGCACTTTGTATTTTTTTTTAGTGAAAATTTAAGAAAAGCACAGGAAAATGTGTGACACAGGCAACTTTCCTTATTACCTGGTCAGCAGCCCCTAAATTATGGCTAGCCTGGGTGAAGCTGTAAAAATAAAAACCAGCTGACGACACCCACTTAACAACTTTCAGCATAATACCCACCTGCAACTAGCACTATTTCCGTTCCTCCTGAGGCAGCTTTAAATATTGATAAACTAATGATTTTTATCCTCCATAGATAAACAAGAAATGAGTGCAGGGTGTGTTTCAAAAAGCCTGGGAATGGAGAGGAGTTCAGAACATGAAGCACTGGGAGGGGGGCAGAGAGATGCAAGATTTCAGTGCATCTCCTGACCTCCCAGTGGCACACCATGTTAGGCTTAGTCTGAAAGTGAGTGTACAGAAAGATGTGTACAGAAAACAGAAGTTATCTTTGTGAAAGAGCAGATTGCTTCTCAATCAGTTCTGTATTTCTTGTGCAGCATATTGGTATCAATAAGTATTTTGGGGCACAGGTGAAGTACAGATCCTGACCCCATGTAGAAAATAAGGTTTCCATGGCAGTGTTTGCAAAATTAAGAGTGCCAGCCCCAGTGGAAAAGATTTACAAAATATGAATGAAACAAAAATAAAGTTATAGTGAAAGCAGGTATCCTACTTTCAGTATGAATGTTTTGCAGTGTATGGGTAAATATCAAATTACTACCTCTCAGAATTAATATGATAGAATTCATAATGTCTAGAGGCTTTCTTTTGTTCCCCAGAGTTCTCTGTCTGAAAATCCGAAACTCTTTAATCTGCTATGTAGCTAAATCCTTAGATTTTTAATTTTCTATTTGTTTTTAGTACTTGTTTGCATCTCTTTTGAAGTTTTTTTCTTCTTTCAAAGTAAGTCTGCATCCAGCTCTGCACTCCCAAGGTGTTAACCCAGGTTTTTTGAAGTACCGCTACTATACTAAATTCAGCAAGTGACTGAGTTTCCTGGATAGGAGTTATGTCAATCAACTTGAAATGCGCATTACAAATTAGTAAATGAATGCAAATTCATTCACTGCCAGATGATATTTCTTGTCAGATTAACTCGTGCACCTCCCCAATTGCAGTGATTCATGACAGTTGCATCTCTTACACTTCCTTGTTTTTGTTATTAGCTCTTCTTATGGTTCTGTAATGCGTGCAAGATATCAGTCCTTTGATATCTGAATTCTGTACCTTGGTAATCAATGAAGGAAATTTTAGATTCAGTGTGTTTTCCAAAAAATAATGATACAAGCACGGAATTGACTACTTTTCTATTTTAAAACAGTACTTGATTGCAAAACTGACAGCTCTAATCCCATTGAGCACGTAAGCATACACCCAGCTTTACACTTCCCAAGCAAGAAATGTTTATCCAGACTGAAGGTCATAAGTACTTCATCCATTTAGGCTCCTACAGAAGAACTTCCAGTGCACACCAAATTTTAATGAAGTTTTATGAAATTCTTAATACAATCACAATGACAGAAATAATAATGACATGACAGTATAATACTATTTTCCAAATGAATTTAGTATAGATTGTTTTGTATCTTCCTATATACTTCTATAACTTGCTTCTGAGTACCATGTCTTATCTTTCCCTTTATCATTTACCTAGACAAATATTTCATATAAGCTGTACCTTTGTAATCTGTTTTATCATACTTCCAATACATATTGAAAATTTAATGTAGCTGAGATCCACTTTCAGCTGCTTGCTATCCAATTAGGTACTATGTCCTTTAAGTGGGTATGAGTGAATAGGTCATTCAATATTAATCACCTGTGTTTTAAAGGCAACTTGTAGCATTTCAAAGTTGCCCACTTGCATCAAGTTACAAAATTACTCTTTCTTCCTGTACCTCCTTGAGCTCGGCAGGTCTTGTGATTTCATTTTTTCTTACATGATTGTCAGTTAAATCATGAACTTCTAAATTACTGAACTGTTATATGAGATTTTGTAGTTTTTTAAATGTTTTCATTTTACGTGTCCCAAAGGTATGAGGGTGGTAGTGTAACAATGTTAACCAAAACAGTAAGACAGTGTATCTATTAGGGACCGCAAAATTTTACACACTCAAAGCATCAATACAAGATGTACTATGCCAAAGAGCCACATGAATTTTAAAGTGTTTAATATTTTCAGAGGTGTTTTGTATCCTAGTTACTACAAGCTTACTATTCAGTACTGCATGTATCTGAATAAATTAATTCTTTGTATAGAAAGGCTTTATTTGTTTTCTTAATGAATGAAGTAGCCATCAGAAAATTTATACCAATAATGTAGGTTTAAATTACCTTGAACTACCATGGTATTCCAAGGCGTTTTCAGCAGAAGAATCAGCCTTATAGTCTGTGTTAGTGTTTTATACATAGTATTATGAAAGTATTTGCACAGCTCTCAAATCTAAGCTTTCCCTCTTTGCTGAAGTCAGATGCTTCCCACTGTGTCCTCATTCCCCTTTTGGCCCCTATTTATTTCTCCTCTTCCCCCCCACGCCACCTTTTTTCCTGCCAGTCCTTGTGTGTTCATTTTTCTCTCATTTTCCTCTATTATTATAGCCCGTGGCCTTCTCACCCTCCACCAACACATGCGTAGGACCCAAGGCAGCTGTTGACACGGAGGGGAAGAAATCACAAGCTGAGTGTTGCGGCAGCACTGCCTGCCCCACTCTGGCCAAGTGATTAGGTACACTTCCAGTTCAAGCTATCAGCTCGCAGAGCAACCAGCCAATATTGACTGGCTGAAAGCCAGATGTGGCAACTCTTTTAGACTTCCTGTGCCACAACTGTGTTCAGAAACTTTAGACACTCCACTAGCAGGAAATTTTTGCAGAAGATGTGTTTTCAGCTGAGAAGACTAGCACGTCTCTTGAGGTATCCATTGTCCATATTACAGTGAAAATTGTATTTGCATCACAAGAATCTGTATCTGAGTTAAGATTATAAAGCAGATCTCCTAAGCTTCTGCTTCTATGCTTCCTTCTCCTGCCTTTCTACCAAAAGGATTTTCTGCTGATATTCTAGAAATTCCCATGGTGGTCATTTCAAGGAAAGTTAAGAGTTAAAAGGAAACAATCATTTGCAGAATCAAGATCCTTTTTAATCCCTAGAATACTTTTCACAGAGAAGTAAGAGAACAATTTATTTTTGATAGATAGTGCTTCCAAATAAAGTAGAAACATGAATTTCTAAGAAATATAAACCACGTCTTGACTCATTTCTAGCATTTTCTTCTTGATGAGCTAACTACAACATGTTGCATGCATTCACAGACTACATTCGTCAACCACTTCATTATCAAATGGTTATCTTTAAGTAAAAACCAATACAACTATCACTGTTGTTCCAGAAGAAGTAAACATGCCAAAATACTTAAGCACTATTAGAAAGAAAGAATGATCTGAATGTGTTTAAATGCAGATGAATTTTGACAATGTGTAGTGAATACTAAGGCCTGCACAATACATTTCATTCATACCACTTAGCTTTGAACAAATATAACAGCTCTTCTGATATAAGTGGCTGAAGGGCTAAACTGTCGCTGCAAGTCACATCACAATGATCTATACGTAGTTCAGAATACTAAATTGTTGCATTTAGCTTTAGAGCCCCAATTATACATAGTTGTTTTTTTTCTCTTTAGAGTGATTTAAATACAAAAGGTGAATATCCAGATTTTGCTTTTCAGAGGTTGATATTAACAACCTGTGTTTCTGTCCCTGTGTTAACCTCTTCTGTACTCAAGCTATGAATATTAAAGGACTTGCCTAAATAGGAGTCCATCTGGATTTCCTTAGAGAACCATATGTTTCTGTTGTTTTCATAAGGAATACCTGTCCATCTGTTTGGATAGCCTTTGCAACAATAAAGTTGAAAATGGCATTAAAAACAGTGTATCATTATCGCTCCAATTTCAATCTTCACCAGTATATAGAACCACTGCAAAATTACCTTTAGCATGTCCCTCCAGTACTTGTCCACTGGCTGAGATATAAGAGAAATTGATTGTTGTGTTGTGGTTAAAAAAATTAAAAAAAAAAAATCTGTTATTGTTATCTTAACCTGGATTATTTCACTACAGACAACTGCATAAGTGCAACCACTGCAGGTGGCTTATTGCTTGCAGAAGTGTAGAACAAGTGCGAATGAGAAATGATGTAGCTACATCTCTGAGAAAATGTGTCATAAAACTACATCCAATTTTGTCTTCCTAAGCAAATAGTCAAAGTCCTAGAATAATAAAAACCTCAGCTAGACTTCTGTTCATGTGGGACAGAAAGAAAAAGTCAGGATGACACATAACCTTCTTATTATTTCTGATGTTACATTTCTGTTATTGAAACATACCATTGCTAGGGATGGTCTGAGAAGACAATTCTAGGCACAGCCAATCATTCCATTTCTTGATTTGCATCAGGGATGAATGTGGTCTAAC
Source organism: Chauna torquata (assembly GCA_013399475.1). Taxonomy (NCBI): domain Eukaryota; kingdom Metazoa; phylum Chordata; class Aves; order Anseriformes; family Anhimidae; genus Chauna; species Chauna torquata. Next base: position 9,108 of record VXAL01003465.1, read on the forward strand.
ATGGAGTCAGTAGGTATCCCTAGATAGGACATGAGAACTGCCATATTTTCATAGTGCACACTGCCTTTAAGCACACTATTGAGAGGCAAGGCAGTATTCACCTATTGCTGCTGATTGATATAATATTTACATTTCTGAATAGCTGAATCTATTTAACTGGCACAGGAACTAGTGGAATCAGATATGAGATGAGTAAGTAGTCACCTAAGGACATGGTGAGCTCTTTGGGTCAACTTGGACTAAGTCATTGTTTTCTGATTTAGTCACTCCCTAGTGAGACTGAGTCTTAATCCAAAGCTACTGCCATGTGAATTTTCTCTGTGTTGGGAAGGGGGACCGGACAAACTTGCTGTCCTGGAATTTAATAACTGTGTTCAAGGAAAGTTTGAAGCTGCACGTTGAGTATTTTTGATCTCGAACTGTGTAAGGTCCTGAGTTGCCAGTAGCAGACAGCACTGTCTGGAACACAGAATAGAACAAATCAGTAGGATTAAGATTTATTTCTGTTTTTACATGGATTTTACTGAGCTTGTTATATGCAGAGAACGTTTGTGGATCCAAGTTTCAATTTTAAACATTCACCTTTTCTGAAAATCAAAGTCTGAGATTTTGGTTCAGGCCTGTCACTCTTAAAAAGTTAGATCCTGCTTTGGGCTCAAAGGACATTTCTGAGTTTTGGAAATACAAAGGATATAATAACTTGATCAAGTAGGAAATAGTCTTATTAAGCACTGTCTTGTTCTAGAAAACCATACTCCAGTTGATCTAGCATTAGGCCAGCAGTTAATAATTTTACAAGCAGAGCGTGAAATAGCAGCTTGATACCTGACTAAAGGGGAGCTACAACATTGTACGAGAACATTTAAATGTACTACCCTTAGTGAGCAGACATTAATGCTATTTCAAGGAGTGTCAGTGAAGAGTCTTTGATATTGTGTTCGGGATACTTGCTATTACATCCATAGTGACAGCTCCAATTGACAGGATTAAAAAGACAAAATTAAAAAAGGAATTATTTCATGCCCTCAAGTGCAAATAAGAACAGTTACATCTCTGCTACGTGTCGTGGCTTGACAGAGGATTCTTTTTTTCTTAAGGCTTTTCATATTCTGCACAATTCTTAAATTCCCTGTGTTGTTTCACTTAGTCTCCTCTCCTATTCTCTCCTTTTCTGCCACATCTTTTTATTCTCCTTACCTTACCCCCCAGAACTCCATTCTTTGTAAATGACTCTTATTTGTGATTTTTATATATTTTATATTATGGAATTATTTTTTGTCTTCAGTATTTCTTTCTGCAGTGGTGTTTTTAAGTCTTGCCCAATGTTCATCTGTGAAATTACAGTGAGAGATGGTGACAAAAGTCCTACCTCCACTCTCCAAAGAAAACCACAGAAAACTCCTGATATGTTTGGACTACATATGGAGAGATTTGTCATAGGCTAGAAAAAAAAGGTTTATTCCTTTCTAAGTAAAGCTTTTGATATGGTACATATTGTAGGTAACCTGGATGCTTTTTGTTATCTTAATATGAGAAATTCTTGAATAAGATTAAAATATAAGATTAAGAAATACCTATTTAAAGGAAATAGAAATAGTAAATAGACAAAAACATTCTCTGGCACTTTCAATCTAAGATCCTGAAGTGCTGCGTAAGTGATAATTCCATTGCTACCGTTTAGCAACTAGGTAAACTGAGGTGCAACAAGGTTAAGTTGTCCAAAGATGCTCAACAGACTAACGGTATAGTCCAGAGCTGCTGAATCCAACAGAAGTCCTAAGGAAACATGCTGACAGTCCTTCCCAAGCAAACAGAAATGATTGTGGCAAGTGAAAATTGCTGAAATTTATAAAGGTGATAACTTCCGCTAGACCAAATTTTTCAATCAAGGTTGTCTAAAATTTGTGAAGACATCCTGATTTTGGGTTCCTAAACAAAAGAACAAAATGGATATATATCAGAACCATGTATTCATGCAGTCAGGATGCACATTGATGGGAACCAGCCTGGGAAGGCAGAGGTCGTGAGGGGAGGCTGGAGAAAGTGGCTTCTGTCAGTCACAAAGAGAATGTCCCGTGACTGACAGAATATATATTTTTGTTTATTTGTTCCACATGAGGAGCAGATCAAGTTGTTAGTTAAGATTTATAACTAGACCACGGACTCAGCCAATGGGTTTGGTAGGGAGCTGCCACTTCAGCTTTTGGCCTTGTCATCGCTGTTCCTGACACTCGTCTCAAGACTAGTGTAGTGTTTCTTTCGACAAGACAAAAACCCCAGCAGAAGACGTTGGGGCAAGTTGACCGTTGTGATCTTGGTACTGTTCAGGTACTAATAGGTACTGAGGTACAGATAAAGATCTTTTTTAACCTGATCATTGTAAAACTTGTGATCAGAGATTTGATTATGATGTAAAAGTCCTAAGAGGCTGAAATTCTTCTTCCAAACTGAATTTTCTCTCTTCCAGTGTCTTGCAGTCATAAATATGATCACCACAGGAATCTGAGATGGGTCTTCTTTCTTATAAGGAGGCATTAGAGGGGATAGATGTTTGGAACTAGTGCTGTGTTTTGCAACCATCCGCTCATCTGTCTATGTGAAGTCCATGAATCTGCGCCCCTCCTTGTGGCCTTGGGAGGTGCACCAAGGCGGAACAGAGAGAGGTCCCACTGCCTTTTGCCATCTAAATGCAGCCTCCCTCTCAACTGCACTCTCCTTCTCAACTGCATTGCTGTATTAGCATGAAGGAACTCACACTGTCTTGGCCCTTCTGCAGTTGCAGAGGGATTTCTTGCCCTTAAGACTGTAGTTCCAGTACCTTATGGCAGTCCAAGTTTAACAGGAAAACTGAAACAGTAGAACTAACCCCAGGAACCCTTGTGAACCAGCTAACTGTGTACATGTATATTGACTGAATGAAATTAACTGAATAACAGTAGAGAGGATGGGTTGGACAGAGCTTGAGCTAACAACAAAGACTGTGAGGAAATGTGCTAATTTATTTACAGTAGGTTTACTGTGATGTATCGGTCTCCACTAGGTTTCAGCTTCTTTTCTCTGTTAAAATTTTTCTAAATGCTATTTGAATATACTTTTTTTTAATCTTATTTTATTTTATTAAATCATTTTCTTTTCTATTCCTGGTTTATTTGGGAGGGGTGTGTGTGAGATTTTTTCAGATGCCATATTCTTTATGTTATGCTCGCTTTGGAAAAATGTTTACATGTTGCAGAGCTGCTCATTTGCAAGTATTAGCTCTGCTGCATGTCTGCATTTTACTTTATACATTATTAAATATTTCAGTTCAAGAGCCTGTGTAATTGGTTTATTTATGCCAAGTCTTTTCTGATTTCTATAGTTTTCTTCATATTCCTTAGTTGTTCCCAAACGTATCTATTCTCTTCAACAAATATTCCTCACTTCAGAAGCAGAAGAATACCATTTCTGGGTACAGCAATATTTTTATTAGATCTGTGGGAATTTGGCTCATTCTTTAACATGCGAGTTAGATTTTAATCCTCTTTCTTTCCTTATGGCATGCAGCTAACTGTGCATGGCTAGAATTCTGGTAATACCTTAGGAATGATGGACCAGAAAAACATGCCTGACATCTATTAGAGCAGGACTATGTTTATAAATTAGTTAGATGCAAGTGCAAAGTTTTGCAAGACAAAAGAGTTAGAATGATGAACCAATAAAAATTTTTGTTGCTAATGTTTGTGTAGGACAACATTTCCAGTTCTCGCCAGTGTCGAAAGAATGACATTCAGACAACCAAATGATGGTCAAGTAAGAACCTTGTGGTGGTGGGAGTGCCAGTGGTAATTCTCCAAATTTCAAGTTTTTAATAGTCATCCACAGAGCTTAATGAAAGAAATACAAAAGCTTATCTCATGTTTGTCTTCTTTTTCTTCTTGTCTGTCAACTGGATGTGTTTCAACAAACTTACTGATTACAATTATTCAGCAAATGTTTGTTGTTAATATATTTCAGGCAGTAAATTGCTGAGAAACTGTTTTTTGTCACTGGTTCTTTGAGTAATTTGATATTCATCATTTATATTTGTGATCTGCAATTCTACAATTACCTTAAAGGAGGCTGTAGCGAGATGGGGATTGGTCTCTTCTCCCAAAAGCCAGTTGACAAGACAAGAGGAAATGGACTCAAGTTAAGCCAGGGGAGGTTTAGGCTGGGTATTAGGAAAAATTTCTTTACTGAAAGGATTGTGAAGCATTGGAACAGGCTGCCCAGGGAAGTGGTTGAGTCACCATCCCTGGAGGTCTTCAAAAAACATTTAGATGCAGAACTTAGTGACATGGCTTGGTGGTGGGCTTGGCAGTGCTAAGTTAAAGGTTGAACTGGATGATCTTAGAGGTCTTTTCCAGCCTAAATGATTCTACGATTCTATGATTTGAGTTGTTTTGACTGCATACACGGGTGGCATTTTTTTTCCCTGACTGAGTAAAAATTATCCTTAGGAGCAGGTTTCCACATTTGCTCATTCCAGTTTCATTTTCTGAAAGTATTGTTAACTTCAGATTGTCATTCTCTCTAAAGTGAAGAAACTTGACTGAAGTTCTCACAAGCGAATTTAGAAGCTATCATATTTAAATACAACTTAGTCACTATAGCTGAGGGTTTTTTTTGTTTGCTTAACTCTTTTCAGTTATATGAACAAGCAATTCCTACAAAATTTGTGTTGTCTCTTTCTTTTAAGAGGTTAGAATGTTATATGACTTTTTTTTAACCAAAAGGTGTTTACATTACTTTTGATGTATTACAGAAGTTAATAATTGATTTTTCTGATTTGGACTTTCTACCTTTGCTCAGAATAGGACTTTCCATCTGGCTAAATAGAAATTTAGAAATCTTGCACTAAGCACTGAAGTCAGCATGGGTCAAATTCACATATTAAATTGCTATTTCAATATTCACTCTGTGAATGAGCAGATTTTATACCCAGTTTCTACTTGTTTTTGACAAATCCTTGAGTTCTCAAGCACTCAAGGGTATTGAATTCACAAAAGGTTTAAAGTCATTAAACTGATTGCCTTTTGAAAAATAATAATTTTATTTAAAAAACAGCAAACAGGCCTTCTGCTTATTGTTGTAATGAGTAGCTTTATTGTTGCAATGTATTTATTATTGTTGTAATGGGCTTTCAAAAATTATGAATCTGATGTATCAAAATTCATGCACTTCCTTTAAAATCTCACCATTATAAGACTGTTAATATTAAGTAATTTTTATTTGATTTTACTGTTTTGAGGTCTCAGGTTAGAATACTCAATCCACGTTCTTGACATTTTTCCTAGCAAAGAAAGATAGAAATGTGCTCATATTTCAGTGGAAAAGGAGGTTCTCATGTAACTGCTTAGTATCAGATGATGGGAACTGCTGAAAACCCTGTGTACCTCTTGTGAGGTCCACTTCAAACATATCTCAGAGAGAATAGTCTCAAAACTTTGTACAGAAAACTTTTCACAGCAACCTTTTTCATGCTTTTATCAGGATTTCAACTGATAAATATCTAAAAGTGATCTGTGTTCTTTCAGGTTTCTTCTTTCCTCACTGAATAAATCCACAGTCCTTCCCCTTCCATTACTAATAATTAAAATGAACTATAATATTTCTTGTTTCTTCAATTTCCGAGATATTTTCTGTTTATTTCTGCTTGCAATTCATTGAGATCTATCATTTGTCACTCAAAACAGCAAAATCTGGAATGCCTCTGGTCTGAATAGGAAATAAGAGGAGCTCAGACTTAGAGTTAGTGTCTGCCTGAAAAGAAAAAGGTTTTAGTGTTGTTGTTTTTTGTTTTTGCTTTTTATTCAAAGTCAATTTTCCTAGTACTTTATGTTCACTTTTATTTTAGAGATTTCTTGAAAAATATCGTTTGTATGCTTGTGCATCATATCAGTAAATATCGATATTAACACATTTATGAAAGAGCCATAGTCCTAAATTTACAAACATATTAGTAGAATTTCTCAGATTTTTGGCTGGCAGATAAACTTATTATATAAACAAAATGCTTTATTGAGTGATGTCCTATATGTATCTGGAGAGAATAGTAGAAATCGATAGCAATACAGACTGAAAATTAAGTAATGTGGTTAAGCACCTCTGATTGATGCCATTTTAAAAGTTGATTAGAAATAAATATGCCAATTGCCATGGAGCCTATGTTTGAAATAGAATGATGATTATTCAGCCTAAGTCTGCAAGAATGAGACTGTCTTCAGAGTCATAGAGTATGTTGTGCATGGCTGGTTAAGAGAGACAAAAGACTGGGCTATTATTGACATAGAAGCTGCAATAAGATACAGCACATGAACTCTAAGAGAAACAAGAGGTTAAGAGGCTCATGATCCTCCCTATTCAGATCAACTGGGCTAGAGATGAATAAGGAAAGACTACTAAGATGTAAAGTGGGTGTCCAGATAAGATTATATGATTTTTTCTGAGAGTAAGCTACTTAACCTACTAACCCAAGGTGATCAGCCAACAAAGAAATGTGGTGACCACTGTAGACAGTCCAACGCGGTCTATTATATTTGGGTTACATAATTATCATAAACTCACAGCAACATTTGCAATATTGAATGAGCAGCATGTTTGGATTGACACAGAAAAATAATTCCTAACTAGCAAGGATTTAGCATAAAACTAATGGGTCGTGGGTAAGGGTTATTTGTGTTTTTTAAAGGCTCTATTCTCTAAAATTTACACCTACAACAATCTTTCTTATGCCGAGAGTCCTGTTGAAGTCAATAGAATTACTTGATTCAAGAAAAAATATCCAGAATAGGAAAAAGAATTAATCTGATACACCAAGTACTGCTAATAGTTAAAATAAACTCTTCCTTTGACAGTGGTTTCAGAATAACCAGATGTTTGTTATTATCATCATCTTGCCTAGAAAACTGAACACTGCTTTTCCTTTGGCCATGCTGCCAGAGGTTTGCTTTCAGGGAGTGTATGCCCTCCCTCATTATTCCCTGCTGGAAGGATGAGCTTGTCAGATTAAGCCCTACTATGATTTAAGAATGTGAAGTAGGCAAGAAACGAGATTCTCTCTCTTCTGCAGCTCCTGTTTACATGAACAAGAGAGAGAATATGCCCTTAAGGAAATTTGTCCTAATTTCCATTGTATAATGATTAAATTAATTCTCTGCGTGAGTCTAAACACACTGAAAAGACCAATCCTGTAAAAGTGCTGAGACACCAATATTATCACAGTAATTGTCTCCTCTTCTTTTTCTAATTTGCTTAGAACTTTCCTAGGACTTTGAAACCCAGAAAATCCTTAACTCTATTTACCTCTTAAGGAAAGTGTCCTGTCTCCACTGAACTTCATAATATTTTTTAAGGTTCTGAAGTGAGCAAGCTTTTATTTGTCTCCTTATCTAGGACAGGTTCTGATGTAAATCAGTGCTACAGATACGGAAGGTTAGCATCCCACTCTCAAATTTCAGAGCTCATCCAGTACTAATATGAATATCTTTATCTCTGTCTGAATTTCCATTGAGTCATGCATTTATTTCTATAGCTGTTTTCTGTCTATGTCATACCATTGGCATGATAAACTACCTATTCTGAGTCAATTCCTTTTAACTGAAATAAACTGATGTACTCCACTGGAAAAGGACCATTCCCCACTGGAGTTTTTGCTGCATATTTCTCTGAGTAAAATCAAAAAGTAAAAAGAAAGAATGCTAATTCTGCTTTCTAAAGTATCTTGAATTTTCAAGTTTTGATTCAGTTCTACTACATTATTTTTCCAATGCTTAAAAAACCCTGAACACTTGCAATCTATGGGTGGCAATAAAACCTTTGAGAAGTGTTTCTAATAAAAGAACAGTAGCCTGTGAAATGTGCTGCTGTGGTGTGCAGTAAGTATAGTGGTTCACCTTGAACACTTCTTTTATTGAATACTATGGGGCAAGGATGTCTGATTGTGTGTAAAAGCTTCTCATGTATGGTATGGAGACCTTGTGTGCTCCTCCCTTCGTGCCCTTTTCCTCCTCCTCTTTTTATTCAAGGATGTGGCTGCCAGACACAGAGCCATGCTCCTGTACATTCTTCCCAGGAGGCCTTGTGAAATCAAGTTGCTCGCTGTGTGCCAGCATGGCTTTTGTTCCTTCGAAGACAGAGCTAGGAGCCCTCTTCCCCTGGCAAGAATGCAGACAGACTGTGCTGTGAAAAAAAAAAAAAAAACTTCTATTTTATTCACTGCACTGTTTCATCTTTTCAAGTAGCTGGCATCTGCAGCTGGTTGTGGCAGGGAAAACCTACAAACATCGCACTTGATGTTAATAAATGTGTTTGCCATTAAGTGGCTGTTGTAATGCTTTGCTTGTTTGCCTTTCTGTGTGCACTTTCATCCTTCACTGTAACACTACTGCTGCCTTGTAATTTGTCTCAGACATTTACATTGCTGGTTGCAGGTATACAGACCTCTTAGATCAAGTAACTGCTCAGACACTTGATAAAAGAACCTGTTTAGGGTCTTTCCTATTCTGTCTGCCAAATTCAAGCACAGCCTTGATGCATGGAATACAAACTACCTTATAGTCATA
>VXAL01003465.1:17740-49004 GCA_013399475.1 Chauna torquata
CGAATGGCACAAACCATTAAGGAGTTTATGTGAGATCTTTAGTGCAGCCGCTGATTTTACCAGAGTCTAACGATGTCTCCAGTGACAGCTTTCTATCTCTCCTGAACAGCTGGAGCAGCTATTTGTAGAATTCTCTCAGTGAAGTCCATATTTCAAATAACTGAAAGAGGTCATATAACAGCATTCTCGGTGGGATAGCAGCCATTATCTCCTCCAGAACATGCCTACTGGAGAGAGAGAGAGAAGGCATCTCAAAACAACACATCTGCAGAGTTCTTTCAGCAGATGATGTTTTCATATACACAAAAGGGACAGCTCTCCTTCTCTCTCAATACTACCCTCTCTTCTTCCTCCTCTGAGCAAACTGTGACAACTTGATAAAGTCAGACTTGTCTTAGAGACTGACTAATGAAAGTGTTTCCAACAATTGGACCCGTTTGAATATAGAAAAGCATGTGGGCTGCTTTCTGAGACTCTGCTTTAGCAACCTGTCTCTATTCAGCAGAGTATACAAACATATGCTTAAATCTCAGGGACAGTAGCAGGACTTAAGCGCATATTTGGTAAGATTAAGTGCCGTAGTAATTTGGGATGACCTGAAAGTGCAAGAGCCTGAATACAATGTATTAGACAAGGGGAGGGGAGGTAAGGGGCAAGTCCTGCTAACAGTCTCTTCATTATGCCTGGGCAAAGGTTGCACGCTATGAACAAAGAAAGGGAGAGATGGGAAGATGTGGGTCCTTTAAAGACGATCTTTCACACGGGCTCGCAAATTTGGCCCTGCATGTGGATCAAGGTATCAGAGCAGGCAAGCATAAGTGGAGGCCAATGTCCTTTCTCATAAAAGTATCCTCCTCTTATTTAGCAAAGCACAAAATAGTGTGTCGTGGCAATTCCTTTGGTTGCCATCAGTAACGGTAAGCTTAGTGTTTTGTAACGGTACTCCAGCTTACGGCAGCACAGTTATAGGAAATAAGAGCAGTTTGATGGTTGCAAAGCAACATAACCAAGGTAACTGAAATTAAATTCCCTGCACTGGAAACTGAACGCTTTCTGGCATTCCAGCCTCTGAACTGTCTACCTTCCAGTGTTACGATAACCTCACTAACATATGCTGTTCTGGGCTGAAAGAAGATGTGTTGTTTGCAAAGAAATAAGCAGGCTTGCATTGCCCCCATTGTGAATTCTGCTGTGGTAGTCTTTCGCCAGCTGAAGTCACTTGTTTTTTTTGTCAGGCTGGTCTCCAAGTGAGAGAGACAGACTCTTTTCTATGACTTTCAGTTCAGCAGTAGAAAAGAAGCTTTTCAGACTAGAGCACCTGTAAGTTGTATGCTAAAGACTGAATGACTAGCTAAAATGCCTCTCCAAATATTACTTAAATTGGCTTAATATCTTATGGATTAATAGTTTCGCAATGTAGGAATATAACGAGCAGGAAAGTTCTCAGAACCATAAAGCACAGGAGTAAAATGTGAGTAGTAATAGGAGAAAATAAGGCAGCAACTGCATCATATTCTAGGGGCCTGGGTGCAGATCTGCAACTCAATGGGTAATCAGGATGCAACGTAACGAGGAAAGGAAATCCACAGCAAAATAACATGCTATGGATCCATGCTTGCGTTATATCTATTTTTCTCAAAAAACAGCTGACGATCAATTCCCCAAAACTGCCTGTATCTCTTGCACCAAAGAACAAATGTCACTGGAAGGACCTCCCTAGCAAGAGTTGAAATGACTCAGAGAGATCTGTTTGTCTCTTCCCACCTTTAGGATTCCCTGTAAAGTAAGTCTGTATAGGATGAATCAGAAAGGGACATGCTAGGGACAGCTTTCTGCAAGCTGCAACAGTGGTAAAGGGCCAAAGAGAGCTAGCAATTAAGGATGCATAAGGGGTGCAAAAGACCAGCATCCCCAGAAGAAGAGGATCATTACTTGCTTTTGCTTTGTCTTTTCCCCAAGGCAAACTTGACTCGAGCTCTCTGTTGCTGTTATTTTTGTTTGCACTGATATATTCTTCCAGATGTTATAGGCAGCTCTGCTTTACTGTCTGGCACCTGTCCCGTCTTGACGGCATGGCATGAAGATTTACTTTCTCTTTGGGTTTATCCAGAGATCTGTAGATTGCAGCTAAATAACTAAAACTAATCTTGCATATTCTGAGAGAAGAGAAGGAAGAAACTCGATCAGTGTCCTCAGCTCTTCTCTGTACTTTAACCAGGCTTTGCCATGTGAGATGTTCTGACTGAGAATTTGCACTGTTCTAATTCACTGTTTCAAGAGATCTGAGTGGTAGGAAGGATATGTTTTTTAAGGTGCAATTATCTTTTTTTTAACAGTGAGCTCCTCAATGCTGCTTTGATTGTGATACCTCCACATCGCCTGATTAAATCAAAGGCAGGTTAGGGTATTAGGATTAAGGACGTAAATTAATTGTAATTACATCAGAGCCAGCCAAATTAGCGAGTCATCAGTAATATAAGCAACGCTAAATGGCATCTAATTCTGTATAATAATTAATTGGGTTCCTCTACTAAATAAGACCCGACATATTGGTCCTTTATCAATCCACTAAAGGCTGGTTAGCCTTGGGTGCTTCTGACATGAAACAATTACAAAGGTTCTAAAAAACAAGATGTTCTTCCCCATTTTCATTTTAAGCTCCAATACCCTGCATTTACGTGCTTCTCCCAATTTTCTATTAATTAGGTCCTTCTATTCTTGGATTTCTGCTATTCTCTGTGCCTGTCATCCAGGACAGCTGGTAGCTAGAATTATGCTGCCCACAGAACTCAGGAAAATAAAAGTCTGACAAGCTGGAAGGGGTAACCAGAAATGACCAGTGCCGGTGATTTGACCATTCAGGGGATGGCAGATTTCTGAGGCAATATCAAACCTGCGTAAATAAAGGCAAAAATGACACCTTCCTGTAGGAGGTTAAACATTAAGAAGGCAAGAAATTATGTAAAGTGATATCCAGATACAGAATTAAGGAACTCAAAATTTAGGCTGGATATGAAGCAACTCCCACCAGCAGCACTATTGACAGGGAGATCTGTGAAAACTGGAATAAAATCTCAAGGGAAGTGGTGGGATCATCAGTACTTGGTCTTTTGAAACAAGTCTAGAAAAAAAGCAGTAGAAGACATCCTGTATAGTATGGTCTTAAATTTTCAGGTGGCTAGGATAGCAGATCAATTGGTCTTTTTCACTTCTAACAGCAGCAGTTCTGTTCCATATCTATTCTAGAGATGCTGCTGTTGGCTTCTTACCATTGGAAGTGATTTGTTTCTTTTTGTGTGACAGATGAAATTCACTAGCTAGTCTCTCAGAACTGCATGGTTGCTCTCCCACTGCTCCAAAAGCTTTCCAATTACAGATCCTGCACAAAGAAAAACATATTAGCTGTTTTTAGACCTTAGATGTAGTCTGGCTAACCTTTGTTCAGGGCAGGACCTCAAGGGAAGCAAGGCAAGCCCAGAACCACCTTTGTATTCCTCAGGTCCATTGAGCTGCCAGGAAGTAGCTTGGCATTGCTCCTAATAGTCACAGAGTACGTGAACAGCCTTTGCCATCATTCTGGGTGCTCTTGCACTGCAAATACTACACATTACAGATCTTCCTAAGTTATTTACCAGTTATATCAGTGGTAAATTGAATTAATCTGTTGCATTTTAAATTGACACATTTAGTGTCAGTGCCCTTCTGTCCTAGAAAAGTGTTTTTGGATATTAACCCCCAGAATCCCATTCTTCCTGGGTAGTTCCACTCAGAGGGTTGCCAGAGCAGTCAAAGCTGAGACACAGAACTGTTATCTGTTTAATTTTTCACTGTATTAATCATTAACCTTGTACAAATATAGCAGGAACTGTACAAATTCTGATTTGTTTATTGCGGGGCCTCTGAACAACGCATCAATTTTCTCTTGGAATATGTCTGGGTTTGGAGATGGCCAGTGGGGTGGCATCATTGATGAACTCAGAACTCCAGAATGAGCTTCCTATCCCACTGCTGTCCCGCTGAGCATGACAAAGCTCACGGTTCCTTCTGCCTGCTAGCAGCACATGCGTGAAGGAGGTGATGCTTGAAAGAAAACTAGACCACTATTGCAGAGATTCAAGGAAAGGAAAAAGAAGAGGATCCAGAAAGGTGTAGCCTGTAGACAGCAGCATTTAAAGAGTTGGTACTTCTCTCAGAGTCCGTGAGTTGGTACCTCTGAGAGAAGGAGACTGATGAGATTTGTGACAAGTGCTGGAGAGTGTATTATGTTCCTCACCTGCTCTGTGAAGACGTAGGTTTTAGACATAGTTATTTCACAAACAACTGGAATGGTTAAAATCATTACCTCCAACCTGCAGCTTGTTTTTGTCTCTTAGTCATTTAAGGTGAGTTTACCCTGTGTCTGACTGCAATGAAGCGAATTAGGGAGGACTCACACATTCTTTTCTTCCAGCTAGCAGCAGGAGAAAGGGGAAAAAAAAAACAACCCTGATTTACGCTGAGAAGTAATCAGGGTGGCAAATTCAGCTCCAGAGAAGGACATATGAATGTGCCCTTATGTGCATTTTTGAATGAAGTGCTATGTCAATAGGCATAACACAGCGTGCAAAGTTAGCTGTCTGTATGACTTTGTGGGTCAGGGCCTTCGTGTTTTGCAGATGTAAAACTAAAGGCTAACATGCTTCTGCATGGCTTTTTATTGCCATATACGTGTCTAACAGTGCTGTCTCTAAAGGTAAAAATGCTGCCTCTGACTTTTAGTGTGAGTTATACAGCTGAATATCACTGTGTGTCATTCTACTTCTCCACAAAAATTTTCTCTTTACCTTTTGAAACACCTAAGCAAGATTTGATGGTAAAAGTAAATAGTACTGAAAAAAAACTTCCTACAGTAATATATTCCTTGTCCAGCATCTGACATTCTCTATTCAATGTCTACATTTGAAACTAACATTCAACTGTTTTTATTTTAAAATATTTCTGATTTTTTTTTCTATTTTTTTTCTTCTAAATTATTTTTAACATAATTCAACACTGTGCTTTTCTTGTAATATTCCCTATGGAGAAGTCTTCTTCATGTTCACTCATGCTATAGCAAGACAGGATATCTATGTAATACACTTGCCTAATTGTCAGATACCATGAATTCAGGAGAAATGGTAACTGGGGTGAGACCTGCTGCTATTTGTTCTACTCGATTTGCTCCAAAGATTGCTTGCTCCTGAATTCACCTAAGAGTATCCTACTTTTAAAACCTGCCAGTGCTAGTTCTGCGTGAAGCAGAGCCAGTGTGATGGGATTTTTATAAATAAAATCCAGTGACATTCATAGCCTTGTAATCAATTACTTGGCCACTTGGCCAAAGATCTGTTGTACTGTAAATGTTTATACACTCAGAGTGCCTCAAGGCCTGCATAATCATTTGGCATACACCATTTGGTCCACAAGTGTAGCGTGGACTTGCTTACAAAATACATTCATGATGACGATTGGTAACAGCATACTGCAAGGTCCATGGGGTAATAGAAACAGTAAATTTAGTTCGGGATATGACAGAATAGGCGAGGAATCTGAGAACCTTTCAACCGGAATGTTTTCTACTAAAACGTATGTTTCTATGAAAACATATGTAAATTGATAGATATGGTAATATTTACAGACATATGTACATCTATATTAGAAACTGTGTTTTTATGCATTTTATAAAAAATCTAAAATGATTGAGCAATGAAATTCGTATTTATTGGAACACTGAATTCCCTGTGATTTTTGTATTCTGTCATATAGTGCTGAAAAAGTGGTTAAAACTACTGGGTAGAATGGATGAAGAATTGGTGTCCTTCCCCATTACGTGTTCTGAGTAGGTCAGGTGAAAGAAATAAGGAAAACCATCTGATTTGTAAAACTTTCTGGGACTCAGGAAAGAGAGCAGGTAGCTTACCTGGCAGCAGCTATGGCTTTTGACAGTGCTGTCAAGAATTAAGTTTCTCTGCTTATCCAGGGCGTACAGGAAACTTATTGTGCTTTTGCAATGTATTTGTCACGAGGGTTAGATTTGAACTGAGATTTATTTGTTTACCTTCTTCACATAGGCATCCACAGAAACAATCAAGAACCTTCCCGTAAGTGGTTAAAAACCCCACTTCAGCTGTTGATTTTTGTATGCAGTAGGCATGCATGTGCTTACACCCTTTGAAAAAACACACTTACAGCCTCTCAAAACCTATTCTTCAAAGCACCTAACTCGCATTGGGAAAGAGGATTGCAGTTCCTGGTCAAGTAAATAAATATAATCCCTGAGATTTACAGCACATAAACAACTTCTGCTTTACATTTGCTAAATGCCTTGCTCCTCCATTGGCACATTCTTTTTTTACTGTGCCAAGCACTATGATTTCATCATGGATACTTTTGTTGTATGAGTTAAAGAATGCTCGCTTGTCATTGGTTACAAAAACTAAAGACATTATCTCTAATTTGATAACAATTCTGCAAATAATATAGAACCACTTTATTTTGGTAAAAAGTGAAGAAATGATAATGTCTCTGGCAAAATGCCTAAATAAAGTACACTGTATATCCCAGTTTCCAGTATAAAGAAGTAGAGCATCAAAGCCTGAGTTTACAGTTGCTCGGTGTATTTTGTTCCAGTGTTAAATACCCGTCTTCCTGGAAGCAGTAGCCTTTTTCTTGACATCAAACTGTGCCTAGACTAGCACAAACTAGTACTGAGAGGAATAACGGTAGTGTCTTCTGATTCAATCTTAGGAGGCCTGGGCAAATTGCCACAGATTACATTTCAGCAAACCAGGTAATAAAAAGAAATGTTTTTTCAGTTCTGCTGTATCTGAACTTTAGCAGTTATTGTCCTGCTCTTAACAGTGAAAAGCAAAAGGCGTTATTCTAACACTTCCATTTCAGGTGCCTGTCTTTTCATTACCATGGAAATTACAGCTACGAGCAGTACTATTTTTAAAAAAAAAGGAAATGGAATTGCATATTTTTGAGTTTCAAATGGCTCCTTAAATTACACCACTTCAACCAATTTTCCTCTTTGGTACAAGACAGTTTTATTTTGTATATAAGCAAAGGGATATACTACATTAATGTAAATAATTATGTGTATCTAAGACTATCTTACACTTATCATCACTTTGAATCACCATCCATCTGGTTATCTTAAAATGTTTTATAAGCCTAAGTACATTTCACATCACCTGAGACATTGAAGACACTTCACAGAAGCTCAGGTAAAGTGACTTGCTCAGATTCGTATAGGAGGCCAGCAGCGAAATAAAGAATAGAATCTTTCAGTCCTCACTCCTAGATATCTGCTCTAGCCATTAAAATCTTTTTACTTTGTAGCAATTTTGTTTCACAAGACTATATATGTAAAAGCTTGAAATCCTAAGTTTTCCAAATAAATGAATAAAATTATACTTAATAGTTGTGGTGTTGGAAGGGGTGAATCATGGTCTGCAGACACTGTATTGTTGAGTTTTTTCCCCTCATTACTAACATTCTCTTGGGAAAGGTTTGCCTCATACATATTCAGATGTGCCACATCCCACATGGTCCTTCAATTTAAACCACATTTTTCTTCTCTTCTTTCTGCACCATTCTCGTTTTGTACGTAATTGCGTAAAATAACAATTTTTAGAATGGTCCCTGGCAAATTTAAATGGGGATTATAGGCAGAAGTGAAAGCTGGAGGGATATGTCTTATATATTGCTTTAATCTTTCACTTTCTAGAGAGGCTATCCCTCCTAAAAGGTAGTAGAAGCTGGTCCATTGGGAGTCTTTTGTTCCTGCTGGAAAACGAATTTGAACTATTATTTGTTACTCTGTGCCATATGACTGTTGCAAGATGAAATGTAAGAAAGAGGGAATCCCACAAAAAATCCTGTTGGATGCATTTTTGTTTCATGAACTGCTAAAGCAAATTAGCTAGGAGGCAGAGCTTACAGATCGCAGGGAATATGTTCATGTACTGAAAGAGCTGGGATAGATCTCTGGAAATTTGCTGTCTATTCCTGCTTCCTGTTATTGTAAACTTGGGCAAGTGACTTCACCTGTATGTTCCTCTGCTGCTAGTGTGTAAAATGGAGATAACTACTTCTTTTGTTTGTCTTGCCTGTTTCATTTCTAAGCTTACTGGGGAGGAGACACTTAAGCTATGCATTTTCTGAGGACAGACTCCTCAGTAGGGTCCTAATCTCATCCAGGTTCTCTGCTTATTTCTAATTGTGAAACAAGTAACAAAATCTCTCCAAATTTCTGCAGTGCTACACATTGTGTTTCATAGCTGTGTTATCCTCTTGTAAGACCAGAAACAGACAGTACAGTTGCATTTGAGGCTGTCTAACAATTCTGGCATACACAGTGCTTAACTTCTTTCCCTCGTGACCTATGGCTTGTCTCAAAAATACCATTCTTGCATATTTCCTTGACTTTACATTGTTTATGAAAATTAGGTGGTATCAGAGGGCTGTGTCCTGTGTATATGCGCACAAAACCGTTGAGCTCCCCAGCCAGGTTTTCCCCAGGTTGGGTACTTCTAGGAATCTTCCTGCTCCTCGGTGCTCATAAGGTTCGTAACCGCCATTAACATTAATGAGAATTGCATGCACACTTAGAGGAGAGAATAGCTCCATGCCTCTGGGCATATTTAATTGCTATCGGACCAAGGCTGCTTCCACAGAACATAGGGTATGCATAGAACATGGTAATAAAACTGAGAGGCAAAGGATTTCTTTAGGAAGGTGTGTATATTGCTCTGTGGGGAAGCTCTACAGAACTTGGAAAGCTCTGCCAAAATGGAGAGAAATATGGATGGAAGACAGGCACAAATATCATGTTTGGGGAGCACATAGGCTACAGTATGTCTGTAACTGATAGTTTGGATTTACTTTGTAGTATACAATCAAGACATGCTGCTGAGAATGATTAGCTGCAGAAGCAAGATGCTAACTTTTTTCTTTAAATCTCTTTTTCTTCCTGCGTGAGGCTTGGAGGTTGCTGTGCTGTCTCTTACTCTGACTTTCTAGTGACCTTGCATTAGGTTGTAGTGAAGAGGAATAAACCGAGTGAAGGCAAGATTAAAAAGCAAATCATTATTTTTGAGGGAGTGGAAACAGAGTACTAAGAAAGTGCAAAGGGTCTAGTGCCTGTGCTCCAGTACTAACTCTGTCTTCCTCTGTGACTAGTTTGATTTACATTAGATTTCATTCTTCAGGATAAAACAGGTTTGTCTTTTTTTTCATTTTTGTTCTTTTGTATGTTTGTTTGCTTGTTTGTTTGTTTTTATCCCGCAAAGTACCTTTTCCCAAATAAGGACTGAATGTAAGCATATGATTAGCAGCAAAAATTCAAGCAGTTCATTGACTTCAGGTACTGAGGCCAATTGCTTATATGGGAGTACTCGTCTGTCTAAAATATTTTTCTGGATCAAAGGTGGAGTGTTGAACTGAAAAGCTGGGAACAGTCCTTATGGCTATTTACATTTTGGGACCTGTGTTCTGAGGGATGACCATACCCTGAGGTATAGTGCCACACTGAGTTTCTCCTGAAGCCATCTGGAGTTAAGGACTTCACTAGATGAAAGGATTGAACCTTATACAATAAAGATGAATACAGAGAAATGAACATGGCTCGATACAAAGCCCATTAAAGACTTCTTTCTCTGTCATTAAAAGTTTGGACCACCTTTACGTGAACAGGATGTCTAGGCAGTAATACTGATGCTAGGCTATGCAGTGATCACTTTGTATCTCAGGTGCAAAGCTATCCTAATAGCACCATACGCACCTATAAAGAGAAGTCAGAGAGGGCCCTTTCAGCCATACAGTGTTTTAGTCCCAGTATCCTGCCCCTGATGTCTCAATGTACAAGTAGAAAGAGGAAGGCACAACTGTGGCCCCTCCGCACAACCGTGAATTTCCAGCCACTCTGACAGCTGTAGGGCCAATGGCCATTGATACTAGTTAGAAAAACCTTTTGGAAGCTGTAATTTATACCATTTATGTTCAATGCACAGTTAATCTCTGAAATGAAGGCAATTTAGATCCATCCATCCATAAATAAGTCACCAAAGAGCTGGTTTAGTATGGCACTCGTAAGAGCATAGTCATGATGAGATAATGCTGGAATGTGATCAGATGAATGTATACAATTTCACATAAACAATGGAAGTAGCTTTTACTGGAATTTCGTAAAGAGCGACATAGGATCAACAATGAGCCAGTTCCTATACCATTTAATGAATACACTGTGTTTAATATTGGGAATGGAAACCTGTATATGCCTGTAGCTGATTTCTAATTAATGAATGGAAGGTTCAGCAGAAGAGCAGAGCTAAGAAACGTGTATTCGAAGCATTAGGAATAGCCTACTCACTTAGTGATGCATTATTATGCTTCTTTCTCTTGGATATCTCTTTAGTTTTCTGAAGTTAAATATGATACATATGGGAAATAGATTGAAGTACATTAATTGCCTTATTCATCACATCATTAAAATTATAGGTCTTGCTGCAGACTAGCTGCAATGTCTTATTGTGTTTCTGGTACACATCATTAATAAAAGCACTCCTGCTAGTGGTATGCAAAATGTACTTTCTAAATAACTGTACAGTGATTTGGGGCTCACTTATGCAACATATTGCTACAAACTATTGTAATACCCCTGGCACTTACTTAAACTCGTTGGGCTAGTGATGGAATTAATGAGGCTGGTGCTGCTGCAGTATGCTGAGCACGCTCGGCTCCTTCGCTGCTCTTTGTCTGCGGCGGGGCTCTTGTCTTTCAGAGCTGGCTGCCGCTCTGTCTCTAGGGCTGAGCCTGGGATCAGATAATGAACAGCGTATCAGTGCAGCAGAGGGGGTAGGGGGTGATGGGAGAAGACTTATTATTCCTTCACTCTCAAACAAAACAAAATCATTGAACTGTCAGGGTCATTAAGGACCCTGGGGTTGTCATGGAAACGACCTTTGGGGGTTTATGGCTGTTAATGCATGAGTGACTGTCTGTATTATATGTGTGCGGAAGGGGTCACAGTTTTCTTGGTGGCTTCTAAAAAAAGCTGGATTGGATGGCTGATGTTCAGAAAGGAATCTCTGTGCTCCGTGGTGTGACTAACTATTTTGAATGTAGCAGACTTTGAAGGGGGAGGTGGGAGTGAAAAGCTTTACTGACAAATATTTAGACAGAAACATAATTACTGTTGAATTTTGTTTCTGTAGCAATGCAACTTTATTTCCAAGTTTCAGGAAATAAAGTCAGATTCTCTCATCTTTTTGTGACATTTAAAAAAACCCTGAAAGAAAATAATTTTGGTCTGGATAGATTATTTCAGGATAGCAATGCAGAGCACTACCTAGAGACTGGCAATAAATTTTAGAGCTGCCACCGCCAGAGAGAAAAAATGTTAATGTACACAGCTAATAAAATCTCCCTCGTCCTCATACAGACTTCCTGTACAACCTTGGGCAAGTCATTTAACTGGTTGTCCTGTTAAAGTCAATGCAAAACACCAACTGACTTCCAAATTGCAGCAACAACATTTGTTGAAAATGAAGGATATTTGATTTTAAGAATATGATTTTAAGGCTGCAAGTACCCAAAAAAGAATTTACAGTAAAAGTAAGTCAAAGATCAATTTTGCCTAATTTTTTTTACAGTCTCATCTGGAAGTCATCCTGGCATTTTGCTTTATTAGCCACTCTCTGCTGGCTGATTAACAAATATTCTGTTATACTTCAATCTTCAGTAGAAACTACAGCACTTGTCTCTATATGAAGACAGAAAAGAAGGGGGAGGGGGAGACAAAGAGGCAGCAAAGCAGGGATAATATTGATGATTCCTTTTAAAGGCAGCAAGGAGATACTGACCACCCAGAAGCCAGAAATAGTAAAGATGAGGAATGTCAGTAACAATTTTTTTGAAGTCATATTTTTAAATTGCATGGCACTTTATATCTCTTCAGTTTAGATATCTATTCCTGCAAAAAGTTCTGTGTTTACAGTATATTGACAGAGGAGCTGGATTCTTGCCCCCCAGCACTTGTTAGATAAATGATTGTGATTGCCAGGTTAAAACTGGAGGTAGGATTTGACTTCATCTGTGTTGTAGAGGAGAAAGCTTATGTCTGGCCACTCTGAATTGAGTACCCTTGACTTCACAGATTTTTTTTCCAATTACCAAAAATAATATCACATCACCTTTCCTGACTGTCACCTATCTTCTGTAAAGTAAGAATATTCACATTTTTGTGCTTCACACATACGTTGTATTAAAGATCATAAGCTACCCTGGTAATACATCAGAATGCCTGCATAAATATCCCTGACAGAGCAGTCAATAGCAGCATGCTACACGTAGGAGCTTCATGGCCTTATAGCCCATCTTTCATCCTATTTGTGTAGCCTAAGAACTTTTGTAGAGTGGTTGGGCACAGCAAATGCAATGACAAAGTTTCTGAAGATCATAATCTGATCAGTCATATTGGTGTGCTTGTTTCAGAAATTCTGCTTTCTTGTAATTGCACCAGTTTCAGCACATCCCTCTTAAGCAGATTAAGAGGATAAAAGAATTTCATTGAAGCACTGAACGTGTTTGAGTTACTGTAGATCTGGTGTAATTCAAAAAGGAACTGTATTTATTTATGTTGATAGTTGTGTTGAAAACATTTAATTAAACTAATGAAAGAACATGTTTGAAGAGCGTCTTACTAGACTTTTCCATAGAGTCTTTAGGAATCTCTTTTTGTCAGCTGCTAGAGTGAGATTTGAGGCTTTCTGGCTGAAATTCTCTTCAGCGTTGTCTTGCAATTTTATATTTTCTTGTACTGAAGGAAAAGTATATTGTGAAAGCTCAAGACTGGATTTAGTTAAGCTCAGCATCAATTTGTTTCAATGCAAAGCTTTGCATCAGCTCAAATTCCCTTGAACTGGGGCCAATGTACTCTGAAAACATGTAGGCTTTAAGACTTGTTCATTTGACATGCCAGCCGCCTGTGATACTGGTTGTATTCACTTCTTGAAATCTTGTCTCCCCCCTTGCTTTTTGTCTTCTCTGTTTCAGCTGCTCTTCCTGCCCCTCCAAGCACTCGTTTCTCTGCTTCTCCAGGATCTCCTCTTCCCACACCCACCATTTTCTGTGAGGGTCCCGCAGGCTCTGTCATTGACTGTCTCATTTCCTCCCTCTGTATTTTATCTCTGGCATTTGCAAATAGTATTATCTCACTTTGCTACTGTTTCTGTGCTGAAGGCTCATAGCTGTACCCCTCTAATATCAAATCATTTTCTTCTGTCTAAAATAATATCCTGGCCTATTTTGCTCTGATACCTGTGTGCACATTTAGCTCTCAGTATAATCCCAGTCTCTTTAAATCAGAGCTGTTAATCCCCTTCGTTTCTCCTACTACATCTTTTAATTGATAACTGTGGATAAAGCCACCATCCTTTCTGAAATTTTGGGATCGTCTTTATTTTTTGGCATCTCTCTAGGTCTTCAAATACAGAATGCATATGTCACACAGAAACTCTCTACAGAGCATCTGAAACACAATTTTTCCTAGTCACCTACAGAGCTGGGACTTGTCCAGGCTCTCTTAATTGGACGTCTTGATTATTTTAAGATCCTTCCCCTTGGTCTTGGCAAACACAGTCACTTTTCTACAAAGATAGCAGTTCTAGGTTCCTTTGCTCCTCTCTAAGCTGAAAATATCACATTAGCTAGTAAATGTCTATAGACGTTCGCCTTGAGCTCCTTAACATTGTTAAGGAGCTGAAAACACTTGTTTCCTCTCTTGGTTTGTGTTTAGTCAAAATTCCCACTAATCACCTTGATAAATAGACACAGACATAAAGAGTTAGAGAAAGATTCCTTTGTCCACTGTTCTACAAGTTGACGCATATTTTAATGCACTAATCTTCTGCAGCCTCATCCTGCTACTTTAGATAAATGTGGTATCTTTCAGCATCTAAATAATTCGGAGTATAGTATATTGTAAGACTTGTTTTTGTTAGTAATATTTTCCGTTCAGATTTTAGTTCAGTAAAAGAATTTCAATAAAGCACTTAGGAAGGATAAAATTTGAATCAGGAGAAACTGCTGATATAAACTGGAGTAGCTCCATCAATTTCTCCTGAACTGTGCTCATTTACACGAGTATTAGGGTCTTCATTGCTATTGCACTTTCACAGCAGCCCAAGGGAAACTTAGTGCGGGAGTACCATACAAACCAACCACGATCAAAAAAGTAGATGATACTCATTTTCTTCCTCAGTCTACAGGGATTACTTTTGTAATTACACCAGGTTCTGAAATGGCCTTAGATTTCTTCAGTGCTAAGGAACCTGAATTTGCATCAAATGCTGCATAATTCATACGGCATTGACAGCAATTATGAGTTAATTGAGGGGTGTAATGTTTAAAAAAAGACACATTATGAAGAACATCAGGAAAGTCAGAATGAAAAAAAGGCTCTTCAGCTAATTGAGGCCCATTTCTTTTAGTATTGTTTCCTTTAAAGTGGCACTCATTGTCTTTTGAAGGACATGAGAGAAACCTAAGTTCCCTGCTTCTGCAACATTTCTTGGTCAGGCAGAATCTGAGACATTATTTTTTCTGGGATAAGTAATTCCAGTATCAAGTACAAAATTATTCCTTTCCATTTTACTCATTCATCTCTCAGCAACAGCCATAATCTTCAAATCAGATATATTTCAATTAGTACAGTCCTCTTGATCCTTTCTCACCTTTCAGATTATAAGGATTAAGTACTATATACTATCTATACTGTCATTGCTCCTGTTCCTACAGTCAAGTGAGACATCACTTTTTGCTGTACCTTCTCACAAGTTATAATATCTACTTTTGTACAGCTGGCTTGAATGGTTCACTGGTAATCTGAACAGAGTTTCTGGCCTGTTTCCATGCCTTTGAATAATGAGGACATTTAGCACTGTTAAGAAGATGTTTGTGTTCTGCATTTCAAGTGTTACTGTGCTGACATGCACTGAGGGGAAATCCACCTCACCCACACAAAGCCAATGTCATCAGGCTTTCAAATAGACTCTAAATAGAGACAGGGAGATGAAATTCAAGCATTGCAACCTGTAAGCAGGTCACAACAGAGCTACAAAAAGGGGTCTTGACTTCTGTTATTTCATTCCCAATAATGAAATGGAAAGAAGGTTGGGACCACTCTGTGCTACTGGGCTGGTCCAAGGATTTCTTAGGTTGCCTCTCCACTGCCTCTGCCATGCCGATTTAATAGATCTGAAATGAAGTTCCCATTTGTAGCATGCAGGATGTGTGAACTTGCATAGTTTACCAGACCATAATATCCTGTGCTGCTCTATTGTCTGGACAGTCAGATAGGAAGGGACTTTGTTTTCATATGAACCCTCTGAACCTACCATTTGGGGGAAACAAACAAACAAAAAAAACCCAACAAAACGTTTTAACAATAAGTGCATTTTTCTTTTTAGAACTTGACTATGAGGCAGTGAGTCAGTTTGTGTCCAAAATAAACAGAATTAGATGGACTCAGTCCATTAAAAAATTACCCTTCACATTTTAAAGGGAATTCTGATTATTTTATTTTCATGTGCATTGAAAATGTTTGGTGAAAAAAATATGCACAGAAAGTGTACTTTTAGTTCATGTGTTCTGATTTTTTTACTACAAGACTATGAAGTAAGGAATGAAACATGATATCATCATATTTAACAGAGAATTTATCCATTCAACAAAGGGGAATACACAATTGCAGGTATTTGCTATGATAATTTGAATGATTTTTTATCTGAAATAGATCAACAAATTTGCACTGAAAACCAGGGGGAATTTCTTAATCTATGTGAGAATAAGTCAGTAGCAGGGAAAACAAAGTGGCAGAATTGCCTGTAGGAATTATCTGCTATAAGCTATTCACTCCCCTGTAGCCAGGCACTGTGCACATGTGCATTGCAGCACGTCAGAATCGTTGGATGCACTTGGAAGGCTCAGGAGTGGAGGAGAGAGGATGCACCTCAGTTAACTATATTGGTATTATAACCACATCACACAGATTGATAATTATTTCATCACAGTTAGTGATCCAAAAAAGGCCAGTGCTAGCCGCTTGGAGCACTAGTGGTTCAAGTCTCATGTATCATCATACTCTGCAGTGTAATTGTCTAGGACTATTCATGGGGAATTTCTTTCGCACCTATTCTCAGAGTCCTTTACGTTCTTATTATCCTAAAAAAAAATTATTTAGGAGCCAATGCTTTTCTGTACTCTTCCAACTTAAGTGTAGAAATGCTAAATGCCACCTGTTTTAATTGGAAGGCCCAAAGCATCCTAGCATCTTTTTTCTCTCTAACATGAGTGTTTTCTTCCCTGCTATTCCCTCCAGTACAGTACCTATTTCTTTCTGAGATTTTTATCTAAACTGAGCCCTTGGTTCCCACATTTCTCTAATAGCTTGTTTGAAGACAAGGGAAATGTGGTAGTTCTAATCTTTCTGGCCTTGAGTAAAACATTTGATACAGTGCCACATGGGAAATTATTGGCGAAGCAGGCAAGATGGGGATTAGTACAAGAACTGTAAAGTGGATAAGGCACTGGCTAAAAGGAACTGACAGAGGGTTGCGCTAAAAGGGGATGTGAGGCTGCAGGCAGGTAACTCCTCAAGGACCACTCTTAGGACTAATCTTCATTAATATTTTCATTAGTGACCTGGACAGCAAAAATAGACAATACCTAATGACAATCAACGAGGAGTGAATAAGGGAAGCATTGCGTACTAGCAGAGGGATAAGAACGTCCCAAAAGAGCTGGATGCTGGTCTGTATCAACAGCAGTGGGATTTCATTTAGTGTTCAAATTATAAAGCAAGGATTCATACTATAATCTGGAAGCTAGGCAACTGGAAACAATGGTGGAAGGAAAAATTCTGGATGTTTCAGTCAATCACAATAGAACTATGAGTCACCAGTAGTGAAAAAGGTGTGATCTGAGGGTGTGTCTGGTGGAATAATTCATATGGGCAAGCACTGAGAGCGTTGCAGTAAATTCAAGTAAGAGCTCTTTCAGAATGGTGAATACATTGGTCTCTTAAGCAAGAAAGATGATTTCAAGCTTTAATAGAAAAAGTTTACTGGGATGAACAGGGAAACTATAAAAGAAGAAAAAAAAAGTCTTCCTTTTTTTTAACCCTAACAAAATGATTGCTCTTCTTTCTAGAAGTAAAAACCAGAAAAGAAAAAAAAGACTTTGTCTTTAAAGAACACTGATATAAATATAACTGGATATTATGTGTTTTAGACATTAGCAGCACTGTTCTGAAATAATTGTCCTATCATCGTAAAGGGGTTAAGAAACTTCGGTGGCTTTTAAGTGAAGCTGGATAACCGCATTGCTTTATTATTATAGATAATAGTTTATAGACTTATCTCTGAAATGAAGTCCCTTCCTGTTTAAGATCAGCATTGTGACATCCTCCTGCTAACACAAAGACCAATTATATGAGGTCATCAGGAAAATTTGTTCACCAAGACTTTGAATGTCTGTGTAGCTGTCATCTCCTTTACTGGGTGGAACTTCTGTTCGATGGCAGTAAGTTAGAGACATAATTTACACCTATGGTTAAGGTATGGCTCATATAGGTTTTCTCTTATATGCCTTACCATATCGATAAGAAGGTGAAGAGGAATGAGAAAAGGAATGAAGTTTAGATTCTGAGAAGTCATTTAGAATAAATATTTTAATTAGTATGCTAGATTTATATTTTTTATTCATATTAAATCTTTTTGTTACTGTGCAACTTAGAATGCCAGTGAAAACATCAGGCATGTGCAAAAGTATAGAACTAAATATTCAGGGAAAGTATTCAGTAAGTAAGAGAAAGTAGGAGTTGTTTTCTTGTAATAAATTTAGCAGAGAGGTAATAGAATTTGTAAAATGGCACCTATTTTGTTCTAAATAGTGGTTCATTTCTTTTATTTATAGTTTCCAGCCCTTGTCAGGTCCTCCCGGGGCAGTTGCTCTCTGGAGCTGACATGCTGATGCTTTCAATCCTGTCTAGTACTGAAGGCCTGATAAGCCTGGCTGGCCTGACGTTTTTAATAACCATCTTTCCAGCACCAGACCATGGGTCTTGCATCATAGATCTTTTCTTTTTTTTTCAGTTAGTTTCACCACGGGATTTTGAACATTTCTCTTTAATTTTCTGTTTATAGACTTTAATGAAGTCTGAAAACAGTGATGAGAAGACAAATATAGGATTAGTGACAAAAAGTAGCTAATCGTTTATCCTAGTTCAGTGGCTATAATAATGGTCTGTGAGATCTTGAAGTGTCTGGCAAAGAATGGATAAGAGCCTTGAATGTCTCTAGCAGGGAGGGGCTGGTGCAGGAAGCAGTGATTTCAATGGAGTCTGATATGGAGCTGTCACAGCAGCAGTTTTTTAAGGACTTGTGTATGTTGTTTGCTGTCATGCAAAGGCAGTATGTCTTCCTGATACTTTTCCTCTCTCCCTAAAGGACTCTTTAAATCATAGCATCTTTCAACTTTAGCCTCACAGAGTCACCAAGCAAATACCTGCTGTAATTCTAATAAAATATGCTTGAATTCGTATAATTACCTAGAAATCTGCTCGCATTGAGTCCTACCCTGTATTCTGTTGTGAAGAACACAAAAGGGATTGTACAGGAGAATAGAGGGTAAAGGCTGAGTACCGTGGATTAAAACTGTCCCTGTTCCCTACGAGGATAACAGATGGACTCTTTTCTTTGGACTGGCTTGCTGTTTTCAATCCAGGCAGCGGGCTTACCCGGCTGGTGGCTGTCCAGTCAGTAGCAGCAGGTTGGCTGCTGGGGGAAACAGGCTCCCTCGCAGCACATGGACCGCAGTGCTTGAACGAGAGGCTGAGAGCAGCCCTGCTGTGTGTGACAAAGCACACAACCCCCTGACATCCAGGTCTCAGGAGGAGGACAAAAATGAGATCATTGCTTTTGAGTGCCTTGGCTGAGTGCAAATAGCACAAGAGGACTGAAAAGGCAGAGACAGTATGAAAAGAAGAGGCTAGAGAAGCCACCTCTTCAGCAGGAAGATAAACGTGGAATCTCACCAGCATTTCTGAGCTCAGTCCTATCCCTAGGATCTAGGCCGAACTGCTCACAAGAAAGAAAGCTGGTCAACAAACATGTTTAATCTCTTCTTGTCATTAGTTCAGGGAAAGCTGTGTGGTCCAGGTGTGAAATGCAGAGCTTTGTAAGGGTGCCTGAGTAGATTGGACCAGTCACTGCATGCCGGGTGCATGGTGCTGGATGTACCGGAGACATTGCTGTTTGGAAAAAACTGCATTGATGATGTTTTTCATATCATATTAGTTTTCAGTGACTCAGAAGGGATACCCACATACCTGCTGCGTACAAATGACTGGGTTTAACTTAGCTGATGGAAGCAGTAGCGATTTGATCACAGTAAATTTCCATCAGAATTATTTTGGCTGGTATATTAGTTTAGAAAAAAGGTAGATCGGGACATTATACTTAACTAGACTAGCATGCTAATATGGCTGTGCTGTTTCTGGTACCCAGGCTTACTCACCTAGAGCCAGTTCAGCTTATTTGGCACAGCACTGCAAGATAATGTACTGCAGCATCTTAAGGATCAGAACAGTCTTGAACTATACAGATAGTGACTTTAGTGAGCACAAAATTCAGTAATAAATTTGTATTCATATGACACTATTAGTTGAATCATGTGAAAGACATGCCTTTGAGCCAGAGCAGGTGTCTGTTTTAGTTCTGCAGCAACATGCCATCAATATAAAACACAGCACAATAAAGTCAAAACTTCCCTGAGGATGATATCCAGCATCAGTGATTCGTTAACTCAGGCCTCATACTGGATTGGAACAGATTAACCATGCTGCCACACATACAGTTTTTTTGGCCATGTTTGGAAGTCTAAGCATTAAAGGCTGGAGTTAAAGGTGAAGTTTGATCTTAATTCCCCAAGTCTGAGGAAAAGCTTTCTGGCTAGTTTCTTTTAAGTATGGCTTTATTAGAAAGGACTTATGCAATTCAAAGCATTTTACATAAAACAATTTATGTAATTACTTTATAACATGCGAATGTTGTCCTCTTGGGGCAAATAAAATAGTTCTCGAGCCTGTAAGAGACTAGGCACATGCTTAGCTTTACATATTGAGGAGACACTGAAAACAAACAGAAATATCCAACACTGGTGAATATATTTCTTCAGGGAGAATCTGGGGCCTAGTCATCTTTACCATAAGAGTAAAGTTCCTGTTCTGACAGCAAAAGCCAAACTTTCAGTTAGGTGTGGAGCCATGGCCTGTGTGCTTTATTAATGTAGTTCCTAAAGAAGGTAATTTGGAGTCAGTGGCAAGTTTGTACACAGAATAAGTTATCATGCTCTGCATGTCTAGATACAGAATTCAACTCTGCTATCAAGATTCTTCACTAAGAACATTATTTCCTATTTTCAGTATAAGTAGTTCAAAATAATGTAAGATCAGCTGTCTTTGTCAGCAGCCATTTCTTAACGGAAATATAATGCAGAATATAAAGGAAAACATGGTTGCTTAACATAGATGGGGAGTAAATATTTTGTTGTCTCTTTGTTTCAGCTTTCTTGAGGTAGTAACATAGCTTGGTATACAGATCTGAGACAAATTTGATAGATCATCTGCATGGCTTCTCTTCCAATCCACAGGTAGAAGCTATTCCTGGATAGTTTTGCTGAAAACTCCCTAATAGAAATGGGTTATTTCGTACTAATCTCAAATGCGCAGATTTAATAACTGATTGAAACTACCCTAGCTTACCGTGACAGAGCTCATAGCTTTCTTATTTATAGGTAAGTGGAGACACTCCTAAAAAGCACAGAGTGAGCTGGTAAGAAGAAGCATCACGACTGCGTGGGGAAATTCTTCATGTTTTCTTTATGGCATTTCTCAGCCTGGCAGGAACAGCCAGGTTAGCTAACCTGACAGTTCTGCACTCAAGGTTGAAGTGACTTGAATATGAATCGGAAAGCTTGTGTGTTCTCTGAACCTGTCCTTCAAGGGATAAACAACCAATTTACAATCTAGCCAAACTAAATCATCTTCAGAATATGTTGGCTGGCCTAGTACCTTGAGAGAACTACTTTATACCCAAAGCAGATCTAGTAGAAATAGAGCTAGAAATATTCAAGAGTGGAGACTTAAATTTTGACCAAAATGGAAAAGAAGGAAGCTTGTTTGAATCTCTCAAGTACATTACACAGATATTAATAGGAAATTCAGAACCAAAATATTCTGGCTAAAATCCTATACCTTCTCCCATAGTGCCTTACGAGAAATGCAGACATTCATATGTCCTCCTCCAAATTGGGCTTGTCTCGTGGCATTTCACCTTGATGAAGGAAGGCAGTAATCTGCTGTGGCAGTCACATTACTGCAGTGCATCACAGCAAGCATGTTCCAGCGCTAGATTAAGTGAGAAAATAAGATATTTGAACTAATATTCCTATGCAATACCTGAAACAAAATATCTGCTGTTCCAAGATGGTCTGATTTTGTCAAAACGCCGTAATTTTCACTTGGAAAAGAGCTACCTTAAATTTTTGCGCTGAACTTGCTTAGCATTATTTCTGGACTTTTGTGAGAGTAAAGAGACACTGCAGGAGAGTAGGACTGATTCAGTGAAGATATACTTATTTTGTGAGATATTGTCACACCTATAATAGGCTGAGGTAAAACTTGTACATGAAACTGTCCAAAATCCTAGATAATATTGTAATTTGTGGAGAAGCTGTACCAACTAACTTGAAAAGTTTGTGCATTTATATATTCATGAGGTACTTTTTTTGTTTTCATTCATTCTCAGGAATCAGAAAAGTTTCAGATAACTATGAAATAGTTCAAGAGTAGAAATAAAGTAAGTGGAATGAGTACGAATATGAGTAGGAATAAAGTAAGTTAATAAAGTAATACAAACACTGCTTTAATTCAAAATGCAGTAAATAAGTAACTAAACTGTGATCGCTTTTATTTATTGGCTTTGGAAAGTATTTTAAAAGATGCTGACTTTCCTGTAGCTGAGCAGGCTGTTATATTGAAATCTGGTGCTTTAATATGTGCCACTGTTAGTAGAGCTGTAATGAACGAGCGATCCTGAGCGTGTGTCAGGAAGACTGTGGGGCTGGAAGACTGGCGAGACGAGGCTGCTGAAAGGCGCGCTGCTTTGTGCTTCTGCAGAGCTCCTGAGCTCAGGCACGGCTTGAAAGTGTGCAGCTGCGCTGTACCCTACCAGGGTCGTGAGGCTCACAAGAATGTTAAAATAATCCAGTAACAAACAGACTGCTCTGACCACAGTGCTGGCAAACAGGTGACAGGTTCACGTGTGATTTACATAGATTATTAATTGATTAACCCTGAGAGCCCTGCAGGTGATTACTGTGCTGATGAGTAATTTCTCATGCTGATATGTAGGCCCTTCCTTTCCTCTGGCTCACTCCCAGCTGCCCTGAGCATTGCTCCTGTGACGATCTCCCTACTGCCTAAAGATGTCCCAGTCAGCTCTTGTTTTGCAGGCTGGTGATCTCCCCGGTCAGGGCTGACTGCGGGCTTGCTCCTCGAGAGGGCAGGCAGGATGGAAGCCGGGGTGTTGTGGCCAAGCCCCAGAGTGGCCTGGCCATGGGTGCTCACACCATGGCCTCTCTTACCTGAGTGCATGAAGATTACAAAACAGATAGGGTGTAGATACTGTTTTATTCTCACGACAAGTAGCAGACCACTCTGGAGGTAGCGCAAAAGCACAACAGCCTGCTCACATAAGCAGCGGTGAGGGTCTGAAGACTTCTGTGAACAGACACTATTTTGTTCCACCAACTACTTGTAGGCTGCCCGTGCTATCTGTTTTTTTTTCTCTTTGAAAACACTAGAAAGTTAGTCTTTTCCAAAAAATTCAAATGAAGAAACATAACAAGTGACTGTTTTTTCAAGTTCCTGAAAACAAAGTTGATTAAGAGATCTGCCACTTAGTTCTTTATTTCACAGCTTGATTTTAAAATGTGTTATGTGATAAAATGAGAGAAGATTTGGGGAAAAAAAGGTATTATGAAACAGAAATAAACAGTAATTATTTATCTTTGGATATGTTTCCTTTAATTTCCTAAAGTATGCTGGAATGCATGTTAATGTAACCAGATATTCACTATACTCCAGATCTTGTTGTTATAACTTAAAAGATTTACCCGGATAATTTGCTCTCAGTATGTAACAGTGCTTACATATATGGGTGGGTTAGAGTTAATTGCCATACAGTTCTTTTTATTAGGGCTATTGAGATTAGTGGCCCACACAAGTTTATAAAAAAAATAATACACATTTACAAGCATGTTGATCTGATTAAGGCTGAGAACAGTCATTCCGAACATAAATACATGAAAATCTGTAAATAAATACATGTAAAATAGGAAAAAATTTACTTTTTAAGGAACATCTTCCTTTGGTTTCCCTTATTAAAAGGCAGATGCTTTTCAGTTGATAATTTCATAGAGATTTATGTTGTATTTTAGTTTTTATGGAGTAATACTCATCCCAAGAAGATCCAAGGTCACCAGATTTGAAGATCAGTCGTATGTGTGTGTGTTTCTAATAGATTTATTTTGCTGATTTTTTTTTCTGTCTTTAAGAACTGTTTGATTAAAAAACTACTTAAATACATATGTTACTTCTATATACATTAAGAAAAAATTGCTTAAAATCAAGCACATTATAAGATCTCTTTAGAGATGTACCATTTTTTTCATATTAAGTGAAGGCTTGTTTATGATATCTGGACTAATAATACATGGAAGTGGATGAGAAAAATGTTGTTATTTGACTAGGATTTCACTTGAGCAGCTATGATCATTAGTCTGTTTACAAAGAAAGAAAAAAGATATGTAAGAACCTAAAACTTGTCTGCATCTTGGCAACAGTGTGCCAACCATTCCAGTGGACAAATCTGGTTATAGCTTTTGGCAGTTAGAATTTCCTCCAAACACTTCTCAAAAAACTGTTACTGCTGTGATTGCAGAGTACTTCTAAATCGACATGAACTAGCTTTAAACGTAAGTGCTGAACTAAACTACTACTGATAAATGCCTGAGGTAGTTTAAAACTAGTGTAAGGGTGCATTAAAGCTGCATCAACCCTATACAACAATCATACAGTAAGAAAATGCTGGCGCATTAGTACCAACTCCAGTGACTGGACTGTAGCCACACCACCAGATTAACTAGCCTTATTTGGCTGCTTGGGATTTTAATAATGGGGAAGGAAAGTTATATGCTTTACCTGTGTTGTCTCACAGAAATCCTCTGAAGGTTTCATTTTCCTTACCTTTACTAATATTTGCAGTTTCAGAAATTTTGCTGACTAACCATATAGCCTTACAAAAATGTCCATTCATGAGTAGCACACATTAAAATAAGGTGCTTAGAAAATTTCTCACAGAAGGTGTTGTAAGCAGAAGGGGAGTATGTCGCTTGTCTTGCTTTCCTGTTTTATTCAAGAATGCTGGGAAACAAACCAAATTTTCTTCTGCCCAAAGCAGCTGTGAAAAAAATACCACTTCCTTTTGTTTTGTTTTTCTGCTGTAACATACGTGCATATTTTGTGTGCACAGCTGAACTGGGTGTTGGATTATTATTGGTTGGGGAACAGCCAGTATTTTTATGTAAAAGTTCTCGGAACCAAGAGGATATGGAGAGAGGTTTCACAGAGAAATGCAGCCTTTCAGAGACGATGGCAGGCCTATTAATTTTGCTTTCTCGTATGCCATCTATGCTTTTTTCTTTTTAAAGCAAAGATTATATTTGTGTACATTTTTTAATTTTTGTGTGAGGGAACTGAAATAGAAAAAAATGCAATGGACATTGAGACTGGAACATGCATTTTTATTTGCCAAATATAACTGGGATTAGGTGCAGCGATGTATTGTGTGCACTGTATTTACAGCAATATTGTGCTGATATATATTGCACACTGTGAGACTCAGAAGTTTTGCACATTGATCGACTCACAAGTTTCTAATTAGTAAAAAGAAACCCTGAGGGGAAAGATTACAATATTTATTCCTATCATTATTATTTCTTTATAACATAATCCTTTTTCCTTGTCTCAAACTTTGACTTATACAGCCCTCTTGGATGTCCTTTGTTAAGCAGAATTTACTCAAGTGTTTTTCTCTCTCTAGTTTGTGCTTCTTCCTGTGTATTACCTTTGTCTCTGTTTCAGACCTGATTCTGGCAAAGGAATGTATGTCCACATTTAATGTACCGAAAGGGCTTTCCTTTCAAAAAAAAAAAATGTTCAGTGGCTCATAGTCTGTCTATTGACCTGGATTCTTCTTTTAGTCATTTTGAGGTGGCTGCTTAGATGGTTTCAATCAGAAAAAATCACCAGCGGATTTGAAATCATTTCCATATACTCTGTGGGTGCTCTTCTCATTCCTCTTCCAGCCTCTTCTGGCGGAATCAGAGGGCCAAAGGCGGGGGGGAGTGCCGCGGGCCCAGCCCCGGGGCTCTGCGCAGAGCGGCCTGCGGGCTGGCTGGCCTGAGCAGGGGCCAGGGCGGCCTGAGTCACACCCGGGGGCTGTCCGGCTTTCCCAGCAGCCCCTCTCCGTGAAGGCGGTACTAAAGCCTAAATCTGCCTTAGCTATGTTTTCCCAGGCATCATAAGCTGCGAGTTTTCCGCTGCTCCTCTTCTTCAGCCTGTATTTAACACAGTTAAACTTAATGCGAGTAAAATAAGGATACAAAATTGTTGTTTCCCTTCCTCTCTTCTTTCGTAATTTCAGCCTGATCTTCCAGTAGCAGTTAGCTTTAGATTTTAAGCTCCTGAGGAAACAAGGATTACTGCACAACACATCTTGAATTTTGGTTCGTAAAGCACTCTATGTCTCTGAATCTCAGTTTACTAGTTTAAACATGTTTTGGGTGCTTATATACAGAGTAAAAAACATTTCTTGGCTGCAAATGTGTACATTAGCACTTCATTCTTTTTCTAGGGGTGACACCTGGAGCCTTTCTTGATTTCTGTAGGTGATGGAATGGACCCTATGTTATGACTGCCTTAGAGACTGCAAGCTGGTGGCAATATACTTCAGTCAATTTTATTAAAAATACTAACAGCCACAACACCAGCAGGCTTTGACTGGACATCAAGCTGTAGTAACTTCCATCAGGTCTTCCACATCAGCTGTGGGAGGGAGGCCCTGTTAAACCCACCTCAGTAGCACCCAATGCAGTTTCTTGTTCTTGAGGATTTAGTTGGTTCTGGAGCCTGGAAGTTTCTTGTCGAGCTTCAGAAGCTACAGCAATTCCCTCTGCTGAGACTGACTGAAAATTCAGACAAATATTACTCCATGCTACTCAGCTCACATTGTCAAGCTGTTGTTCTCCCTAAAACCCAGTGACAGAAGCCTGTGGAAATAGCTGATTCTTACATCCTCAGGTGGACCAGAGAGCTTACTACTCAGAACTTAGCTGTCAATTTATATGAGATTAGGACTGTGAGAATGTATCTGATGTGAAAAGAAACCAGAAAATGCTGCTGAGATTCAGTGGGGCTGGAGGTATGACTGTTAAGCGGAAGCGAAAAGATAGCTTTAGCAAAAGGGACAATTATGTTTCTTACACTGCAGTGTGTGGCCGACCCTGGAGCTCAGTATATGTATCTAGGCACAGTGTAGTTTTAAGTAGTTTCTGTTATTTCGAGTACCTTGATTCAATTGCATAATTATTTGATTTTTATGTACATGTTCTCTCTGGAGAAAGTACCCAAACAATTGCTGTTGCTATTAAAGTTATTAGGACAAATCCTCAGAAATACTGAACATCTGCATCTTTCTTGGGGGAACACCTGAGCCTACAGGTGTTCAGCATGTTAAAGGCTTCTGGATAACTTGCACTGCATCCTGGACTTAACCCTCTTAAATGTTCAGGATTCAAAGACAGGGTTTTCCTCTGAGAGTCCCGTCTCACATTTGGAGAGAACAATTTGTAACATGGGATATGTTTGCACTTAAATTCCCGCATATTTAAACCACTTACTAGCTACAGCATCAGCAGGCATCTTTCATGTCCCTAAGTCACCACACAAGGTCAGGATCCTGAGGAACTCTTCACATTCAGAATTTTTTTTTTTTTTTTTTTTTTTTCTGTACCTCAGGAGAGCACTTAAGATAGTCAAAAGAGTTTTATCTGAGGAAGAAGCACAATGGCATGGAACAGGACTGCTTGATTAATCATATTAGGTATTTAACATTAAATAGAGGCATCCTATGGTTTTTATTATTGTTCTGAAAAGCTGCACTCTGGGAGGTACTAGCCAGTAATTGGGCATGTGTGCAAACAAAACATATATTCAGCTTGAGTTATGTGTTTGAGAGCAGTAGAAAGATTATTATCATAACATCCTTCACAGAATATTTCGTATCAGGCAGCTTTCCACAGCTGTAGTTCTCAGTCTTTATTAGATCTATTATGCAAACACAGAAGGCTTCTTGAGTCAGCAGAAACTCAGCAAGCTGGTATGTGTTGTTTGTGCTGCCTTGCAAATCACTTCCCCTAATCACCTAAGAGTTGATTAAAGTGGAGGTTGATTGGTTAATTTGCTCTCAACCTTGGAGAACCCATGAAATTGATTATTATAGTAGTTATTTAAAAATATGTGGTACGTCATTCTTTCTTAGGGTACAGCTGATTCCTAAAGACAAACAAGTATTTATGGATCATAATGGAAAAAAAAAAAGAAAGAAAGAAGTGAAAAGAACTTCCTTTCTAGGCATTTGTCTATGTTGCTTCTAAATCAAACAAATTTTCATTAATATCTCTACTTGTACACTGCTTGACAGGATTCCTCTGACTAATTCACAGAAGTCATGGAAAGTATGGACAGGAAGAGAACAAAGAATAGAAAATAATTATATATATGTAGTATATATTGTAGAAATATATATATTGTACCTCAGTTTACTTTTCTAACACTGTCCTCTCTGCAAAGAGTTAAAAGCAGTGGAGACTACTGGGAAAACCTCCCTCCCCCTCCACATACAGTAATAGGAAAGATAATCTAGAAAATACCTTGTGTCCTGAGGGAAACGATGGGAAAGCTATTAACAGGGTGGAGTACTGCTATCCTAGTTCCAACTTTCTAGAAAAATTTTACAGTTCACAGCCCTGCCCTGGTGATGAAAAGGGAGAAAGGGGGCTGAGTAGTTTCCCAGCACTGCCCTGGAAACGTCCATGAATGCTGACAGGGCTTCATGGGCTCACACAATATACCATATGTTTCTCCTAGCCAAAGATGGGAGTAACGGTAATGAAAAGAGGGTAATAATGCTTGAAAGATCAAACATTTGGTAAAGGCAAACATATTTATAGTCCTGCGTGTTGTTTTATCCTTTTGCTGTAAGTGCTTTGGCTGAATGAATAAATAATACTTTGTTCATAAGGAAGCTCATTTCGAATAATTTTAATAAAGTATTGACAGTCTCACAGAGCAAAAAGCTTCACACGTACTAACACAGCCGAGCTTATGAGGCAGAGATGCAGCACAAAGGTGTTCTCCTGGAGACACTGGAGGAGGCAGCAGCACCACCGCACCAGAAGAAGGGTCAAGGTACACTCAACAGGGATAAGGAGAGTGCTGAAAGCACAGGTTGCCCTATCGTGTCTGTTTCATTCTCTCATTCTTTGCAGAAAAGAAAGCATTATATATACAGGTATTCGGTCTCTCCATGTAAAGTTCTCTGGTTTCTTGGCCAAGGCATCTTAGTAGGACTCAGCAGAATTTGCACTCTACTTCTGTTTCACGGGCAGCAATAATCAGATTTCAGTATATATGTAGGCCTGGTAGATGGTGTGGACAGCTAGCTTTCTCCTTTGTATTTCATTGGTTTCTCATTGACTTGCACATGAGTGAGGCCAAAGTTTTGGGCCTGCCATGCAGTTCCCCAAAGACCTTCTTCACATCTAAATGAAGGTCAGTAAGTAGGACCTTGTCACCTTTCTTCTTAGCTTTTTCACCAGCATAGTTACATGTGGTCTAATCACAACTGATTTTTTGTTTAGTTTAGTTTTAGGTTTTGTGGTTTGTTTGCTTGTTTGTCTTCTTTATCAGCTATGTTGGTGCAAATCCTTGACTTCTGAGTACAGGCTGTGTCCCTGCTGACTGCTGTGGCATCTTAAGAGGTTTAACTTACCTTCACAGGTTTCCTGAGTGCATTTATTGAGGCAGCCTCTGTTATCTGGCACCATTCATTGCAATTGCTAAAAGCCATAAAAATGTAAGAACTGCATGTGCACTCCTTCTTTTTAATTGCTGTCTGCATCTTTGTTCATACAGTTGATTAATTCTTCTGTACAATGCCTTGAGGAATTAGTGTGTGAAGTATCCCATCTGATAGCTCTGCTAAGTGCATTTATGAAGACATCTTCCAGAAACTGTATTGTTATACAGCTATAGAGGGTTTGTCTTGGGTCCTGTCCTTACTGGTGAAGTCATGTCTGTATATTTCCTAGTTACTAATTTATGCCTGAGAAGAGATGTTTGTGGGACACTACTAACAAGTGTAGTGCTAAAATGACACACAAAAAAAGTTTCCATGTTTTACATTATCTGCTCATTTCTTTGTCACGTAAATGGGGTGCATTCAGAACTGTATATTTTTTCTTTTCATGAATTATTCAAAAGAGCAAGAAAAGAGGAAAAATGGGCTGTTGCATGCAAATCCTTAGTCATTTTAGTCAATTTCTTGCAAACATTGACAGCTTCCAAGAGCTGCAAAGGTCAAATCCAAACTGACTAACCTGCTAGGAGCAGTGATTTGCTACCTGTAGCTTTAAGCAAGTCTAGCTGTACATTTTCATTCTGAACTGGTATCAGCCTCACTACTGTGTACAGCATTTTCCAGCTGAGGTCCACACTACCAGTTGATTAGAGGCTTTTCATGCTGCTAAAGGACAGTGAATTGCTGTAGATCAAATGCTAGCAATAAAGGCGGATGACCTCCTCTACTTACTGGGAGGAATTTGGAAGAGGGAAAGCATATGTATTCCATAAGCTGCCACATTCAACTGTCAGAGAAAAAAGTACAAATTTGTAATCATCTTTCAAAAGGATATTTCTAAGCAGATATTTTTAATCACCTATTTTTAGAGATGGCCCTCTTTATTTGTTAGAGCACACTCTAACACAATCCAGATTTTGTGTTCATACTCTGGCACCTGAGTCCAAATTAGTAAAGCTAATAGCAGGAGAATAGACAGGTACTTAAAACACCTATATCCTGGCACAGACAGAGACTTGTGCTTTCTGTACATGAATTTACTTTCTGTTATCTTTGGCCAAATATGGAAGCAGAGACTGATATTGCAATGTTTTTTGATATCTTCCAGTTTGCAGGATTTTTCCTATGGAGGTATGACCTGTGTGCTGACGACTGAAGCTTGGCAAAATGCATCTTTTCTTTATATTCCTTTAGCAGATTCCCTGGATTAATGTACAGACCACAGACCAAAACCACTTGAGTCCCCAGTTTTGCCCATATTTGGGCTCTGGAAGCAATGCTTCTGTAAAACCCCATAGCCTTTGTGATGCTATGCAGGGGCCACAGGGTAAGGGCTCCCCATAGAAGGTGTA
This sequence comes from Chauna torquata, assembly GCA_013399475.1. NCBI lineage: Eukaryota > Metazoa > Chordata > Aves > Anseriformes > Anhimidae > Chauna > Chauna torquata. The sequence continues at coordinate 48,438 of VXAL01003465.1, forward strand.
TTTTCAAGGAATGGTTTACGTCTCGTTTAAGAGCATTTATGCTGTCAAAGCATTATTAGCATAACTGAGGAGCAGACCCATAGTCTATCTGAGTGCACACTAACTCACAGTTAATTTTTGTTTCTAAGAAACAGAAAAGAGTGAATTCCAAGGTAGTACCATTTTGCTGTATTTCTTCTCTTAACACACAGCAGCAATTGCCTTCTAAAATTGTGCTAGAGCTACAGACTCTTTAGAAGATTTTCACTGTTGCTGAAAGAGAGTGGGGCCTGGTGGTGCTAGGCACTGCATGGAGCAGAACAGACAGACCCAGCTGTCACATGTAAAATAAATAAATAAACATATACAGAAGGAAGATACACAACCAGCAAGCAGTGCATAGGATAGTGCAAGTGAATTTCAGATGAGATCCGTGGCCTAAGGCTCAGTTTGATTTTTGAGAAGTAGTTAGACAAAATGGAAAGTGAATAGAGATTAAAAAGAGAGAAGATCACTGTAGGTATTGAATCATTGTGTATGACTGTGAAACGCATGGAAAGTAATTCAGTGATATTTCAGTCTTTCCTG
>VXAL01003465.1:53881-67042 GCA_013399475.1 Chauna torquata
AAAAAAAAAAAAACATCGAAGCCTTTGAGAAGATATATTCCTGTTCCTGAGATTCCTAAGCTTAATTTTGGGTTGCTGGTTCAGGTGAAGGGTTGCTAGCATATAAGGTCCAATAGAGATTGGTTGCTTCCAGAGAAATGGCAATAACCAAAATGCATTTGCTCCACACACTCACACTTTTCATAACGGATAAGCTTAGGAAAAAAAGTTAGTGAATACGATGTTGAAAGCACATCATGACAACTCTCCTAATTTAGCGGAACTTATGATATAGCAGCTTTAACTGGCTGTTCTGAGACCATGAGAAATGAATGGAATTTCCTTTAAGCTTGTAAAAGAAGACAATGTTACTTTTGAAATGCAAAACCTTTTTTTTTTTTCACCTGTTTACTTTTTGATCAGTAAGTCAATGTAATTCATCTCTGTTCTTCCACTAAGAAACTCTAAGAACTTGCATTTTGCAAACCACATTAAAAACTTGCTTTTGTGAAGACCACATATGACCCATGAATAAAACAGACATTGAGACTGAGGCACAGGTGCAGCTCTCCTCCTACACATAAACACACAAGCCCAAGCACGCAGACACACACACGTACTGCATGCTTTCACTTTTATCATGTCATTGCACATTCTCATGGTCTTTTTATATTCATTCTATCAAATTCTGCAGCTCTCACTGTTGTTCAGCTGCATCATGGAAATGTATCCTAGCATATTAGTAAGACTGTTTTATTTATTCTTCCATCAAAACAACAGTAAGTCCCTTCTAGTGCTCCCCAAATATTGGTTAACAGTGAGGGTCAGCAGAGGTAAGCAGACTCAGCAAGGTGATCTTCCACATTTGGACAGAAATTTGGCTATTAGTATTTTTTAGGTACTTTTCCCTGTTCCTTCTCTTTCCTCTGGAGATACTTTATTCCTATGGAGACAGATCAGGAAGACTCCCAATGCTCGGTAGCTCTCAGAGGGGACAACTTGTGACGTCTATAGCACTACTTGCTTTTAAGGATGGAAGGGGATTCTGCAGTCCCCTTTGAAAACTGGGTTTGGCATTGGACAAAGACCAGTGCAGAAAGCAATGCCTAATGGCCCATCTTTCACACCCTGCACAGCAAACTCCCCCTTTCAGCAAAGCAGTTAAACACATGCTTATATCCTATTGACTTTTTACCTCTTAAACATATGCTTAACAGCTTGGCTGAATTGGGGTAGACTTAAGCAAATGATTAAGTGCCTTTCTTTATCGGGTGTCAATGGAAGGGGGAATATTTGCCTGGTCTGCTTTTAATTTTCGGTCTTACTGTTCAGGAGTTTACATAGACAATTCTGGGTCAAGCAACCTCTCTTTGAAATACTGTATCCTCTTATCAGTTGTATGTATGTTTTTGTCTGGTTAACCAGCATGAGGTATAGTACAAGAAGCAGACTGCTTCTTGCTTTACTCCTAGCACATTTCTCAGGTCTCCTGCATTGAGTTACTTTTTTATATATTGATTCTGGAAGAAAGTATTGACTGCTTGTTTCAATACCGCCCAGCATAGCTAGATGTAGCAATTTAGCTCTCTTAAGGCAGAAATGGGCAAACTCCCACTGAGACAGCAATCCATTGATTAACATCAAATACTCACAGCCTTTAATGTCATTCTGTACCTAGACTCCTATATTATTAGCCAGTGTCTGGCTCAGAAAACACATGGATATAAATCCAATTCCACTTTTACCCCCTCCCAAGAGAAGGAGATTCAGAGATATAACACAATCCACCTGAAGCATAAATCTGCAACTGAAGCTTAGATGCACAGTATCAGACAACAATTTTCTAGTGCAAGCTGTTGAATTGCTTTCCCTGGGTCTCTCATTTTTCCATCATCATGCAAATGGCTGACTATTGGGTAATACAGCCTTCCTTTTACATCTGAATAAAAGCTTGGTATTCTGAGCTTTGTCTCCTGGTGTGTATGGCAATCATCTGAACATTTCTTTTCATGAGCTTACACACCAGTGTAACTGTAGGGCCTCCAGGAAGGGTCTAGCCTTTGATATTTTATAGAACAGTGTGAGATAGTTTGGCTATTCTGATTTGATTTGCACCAATTTACTACCATTAATCAGCAGGGAAAGCCACTAATGAACTAGTGGCAGATTCCCCAGCTCTAAAGCAGGTATTGCATAGCAGGGTTTCTGCTGTCTGTTAGTGAAATACCTCTGCTTGTTTCTAAATAACAAAGATTTTCATTGAGGCTGTTAGTTGATTTACTTTTTTTTTTGTTACGAAATATTTGATTAATTGGACCTTTCCTGATAAATGCTTCACTGCTGCCTTTGCCAATGTAGGATCACCTCTTCCAGAAAGGACTTATACACCTGGGATTATTTTTACCACGAGGGTCTCAACAGCTTCAAATTTCACAGAGCTTGTACACAGACAAGGAGCTACAGCTGGTAGCCCATGAGGCTGAGCATCATTAGCCTTAAAAACTGTGAGAACTGCGTGGTGTGCATGTGTTTCAGTAGGGGCCTGGAGTCAACACAATGAATAAGAATATAGCCTTGAACGATTTTGAAAGGGTATTTTAGGCTTGAATTTAGTCCATTCTCTCCCCATGGGGGAGATGTGATAGCACTATATAGATACTTCGTGGGAGTAAACACCTTGGAGACAGAAGAACTGAATGAAGCTTGCCATGAATTAAAATAGATTGGAATTTGAAGAGGCTTGTACTACCTAAGAGAGAGTTCTTGGAATAGCCTTGTAGACACAATAAAACCGATGAGACATCTAATAAACTTTATGTCAGAGGTTGATACCTTTATGAAAAGGGCAACATGAAATGGGTGCTAGTCGTCCTGAGAGACTGGATTTGATGACCCAGGAGGCCATTTTCATGAGCTTCATGTCCAGCATATACGGTACTGAAGTGACGCTCAGGCAGCATAGCTTCTCTTCCTGGATAAATGTGACTAAGTCACACCTCTGTGTGTCTCCTTCCTCTGCACAGCACAAACTGTAATGAAGACATATTATCAGATGGGACTCCTATGTGCTTCTTTAATGCAAACAGTGGTAGTTTTCAAAAATATAGTTCACATCGTAATTTTTTCATCACAGAAAAACCGAACACACATTTGTTTTTTGGAGAAGCTGGAATGCTTTGTGAGTGTGTGAACTACAGCAATCACTGTAGTTGCTTAACTTGCCTCTGGTCTTCAGTGCATAGCGGATGTCTTGCATTCACCTAATTTCTTTTTGACCTGTATGAATCATATTGTGAGAATTTTTTATCAATGTTGAAAGAAAAATAGTTGAGGGCTGTAACTGAGTGACAGTTCACACCCATTTTCTTAGACATAACTCTTTGGGGAATCTAGAAAACTACAGGCTTTGAGCGCTATTCACTTGCCATTATAGGGTTATTCCTCCAAAGAATCAAGGAATCTTATGTTTCACTGGAATGCTCCAAACATGTAGTGATTACATTAAAAATGAATGAATTAGTCTGGCTCCGTAGACTATTAAACGGGAATTCCCTACTCTTAGTTTGGACTCATGTTCTTTGCCTATTTTCTTCTGTTTCTTCCTGTTGTGATGAATTTGCACAGAAATTACAATCTGATACACTGCTTTCTAAAATCTATCCTAGTAATACTTCTGATTTTTCTGCTGAGTAGCACATGGAGTAGAGGAGAGAACAGGGGACACAATCGCTGCCTTTGTGTTAGTATTTGCATCTTAACCAGATTAAGATTTCTTAAGCAGAAAATGGAATTTAAAAATCCTCAGTTTTGGCAAGCACTCAAAATCTTATCAATTATAAGCAAATATGTAAATAAGATTAATCACCTTGACCTTTTGTGTTTTGTATCTGGACGATAGTGTTCTCAGTGAGTGGCCACCATTAAAATATCAGCCTTTGCACATGATGGTATTGTGAAGCCACATTGCTGCAGTGCCCTCACGTGTGTTTCGAATGGGAATTCCGTGTGGTTACTTCATGATAATGTTCTGCACTTGTTAATTTCTTAAAAAGGTATATAACACATGCAGAAGACTGTATTTTTTCATGCTAGGTCTTGCGTATTCACTAACAGCTTTTCTCCTTGTCAGTGTTGTCTCATGAAAAAAGCTTATGGATATGTTTTTCAGCAGGACAGTAACACGAACTGGAATAGGATGTCCAGAGATGTTGTAAAGTCTCTGTTTTGAAGACTTGTCTTGGAAAAAAGTTGGTGATCTGATTGAGTGTTGGTGAGATCTAGTGATCCTGTTTGCAGTGGAAACTGGACTAAAATAACTTCAAAGGTCCCTTTTAACCAACATATCTGTGATTCTCTAAAATAGCTGCATCTACAGATCTTTGCAGTATATTTTCCCGTTTTAACAGCTGAATATTTTTATTTGAACAGTTAAATCTTTATTTGTCATGATTCTTAACAGGTTTCTGCTGCTCTGACACTTTTACAATTTTGATTTACTTTATTATAATGTTTAAGATGCTGCACATTACATAATAAAATTGTTGTAATTTTTACCTGAAACATGAATTTAAAAAATCATTGTAGGCTATAGAGGCACTTGCAACACATATAATTTGGTTAATAGGTGCTGAGTTTTCATGCAGTATATTTAAATTGTTTGTATGTATGTATAAAAAATATGCATTACATATATGACTATATCCCAGTCTCATACCTCACTGCATAGCGACACAGTAGTTTTCCCTGTATGCTGTAAATGGCAAAATCTGTACCCCAGCTTCATGCTCATAACTGCTAGCAGGTTCTGTGACCGTGCCAGTCAGACAAAAGGGTGAGCTGATGGGAGAGGTATATGAAGTACGCAGTGCATGGTGGAAAAATATTCTTGGGGTGATTGGAGCCAACCTACTCTCACACAAAGATGTGAGTAGGATGAAGCATTCCTCCTCCTGCTGTTATATCCTGACCAAGCGAGTAAATGAAAGCGCTCTGCAACATACATCTTATCTCAGCTGCTGGTTTCACAATCCTATTTTGCTTTTTATAGTACTAAACAGGCTGGACTGCTTAATTGACATGTAACCTGTAAAGTCAAAAAAGTTTATGGGAGCAAATATCTAGGCATATTTAGCCCCTAGGTTGCTAATTTGATTCAATATCACTTTGTCATTAATTCCTCTGAGTTTTATGGATTTAAATAGTTTCTTTTTTTCTCTGAACATGAGTGGTGCAGAGATTTTAACATTATATATTTAACTAGTTTATTAATCAGCATGGCTGGATTTTAGCTGAATATCAGCTGAGAGCAAAAAAACCTAAACCAAGCTCTCAGAAAATGTGTTTACTTTGCAGGTGCCAAAATGTGACATCTTCTGTGAGGAAGATTCCCAGTGACATACACTGACATACTTTTGTAACAGAGTATTTGCAGAGAACTCTAGCATTTAGATGCTAGGGCGACCGTGCTTTATGATCGGATCAGTGTGTGGATTCTGGTCGGAGGCTGGCCTGGAAAGAGTTACCAGCGGCCTGGCTGGCGGAAAGTGCACAGCTGCATCCCCAGGCACAGGGATTTCCAGCCCCAGGCTGACCCAGCTGTCAGGCATTAAGTAGTTCCCCAGCACTCTGTAAAAGGGAGGTGCCCTAGGGGTCAGTTTGGCTCCTATTAGGGGTTAGGTGTGGTGTTTTGTGAGGGACAGCAGGGGAAACATGAGCTAAAAAAGAAAAACACCCTCTTTTTCCTGTCTTTTTTTCTCTTTATTGGATTTAAGCTTTGGATGTTTTTTTTTTTATATTTGCCTTTCAAACATATGTATAGACACAGATTTTTTTTTTTTTTTTTTGAGTTAGCGATATTAAGCAAAGAGCTTTTTGCTGAGTTCTTGTTTCTACTAGGCAGCGAAGGGTAAAGGGTTCCCAGCCAATTGTCCTCTTAAAAGCTAGGGAATTTAGTCTGAGTTATCTTTGGTGACCATGGTTTGTCATCATACTAGGGTAGTATAAAATTGGGTGCTCTCTCCAGCAAGTAAAGTTACTCTTCTTTAGATCTAAATGGTGTCAGGCATAATTTGTTAAAACTTGATTAGAGGGAAAGCTGCTGCTACTGTATTATGCAATGTAATTAGAGGCAGTGAAGTTATCTAGGAACTACAGGAAAGGGTGAGGAGGGGAGAAACTGGTAGTCATTCGAGAGATTCAATCTGTCTGATCAGTTAAAAGCAGCTCTCAGGCTATTGCTTCATGGAGGGGTTGTATAGTCTATCAAACTCCAGCAGTACAGGAACTTTATCATGATTTGATCAAGGGTATTTTGAAAAATAGCATTAGAAAGTAGTCCTGTTAGGCCATTTTATGCTCCGGTATTATTTAGCTGTTGTGTTTGTATTGTGCTACCTGAACAAATAGCTCCAGCTGTGCTGAGTCAAGATTTTCCCAAATGGGCAATCACGTACCTCCGCAGTTATGAAAGTATTTATTAGGGGGAACAGATCTGTATCAACTATGTGAGCTTAATTATTTTATAAAATAGTGGGCAAACATATGCTAGCAGTAGTAAGGATACCCTCAAGCAACTCTGTTTACACAAATCTGTTTTTCAGCAAACTGCTGTTCTGTCAGTTACTGGTTGTTTTGTTTTGTTTTCCCCTCTTCCCTCATTGCAATAAGAAGCATATCTCTTACACTTCTTTTAAGACAAGACTCTTACTTCCAAGCAAAACAGAAGGTGTATGCCCCCCCTTATCTTCATATATCCTGCTGGTTTACTGCTTTTGATGTCTATACTCACTTTGCTATCATTGTGTGTCTGGATGAATACAGAAATTTTTTGATGGATTCAGCGTAGTTTTCTTTTTTTTTTTTTTTTTTGCTTTACCCTGTGCAGCACAGATGACATAATCCTGCAAGTATAGCCTCACTGTCTTTTGCTAGGTAAGTGACAAGTATACGTAACAAGTCTACTTTGTCTGTACAGCAGGTTCAGGAGGAAAAGAGCACCTGACAGAATACTTTTTACAAGTGCCTTTAATAAGCAGCCAAATGGGGCAAGAGAAGCCTTGTATGCAACACAAATTACTATATGAAAAATGGCTTCTCCTTGCATAGCCACATGCAAACTGCTGGTGACAAAGGACCAGTCAGATAAGGAACCCTTGCAGTTGCCTGTAGCTTGATATCTGATTCTTTCTCATATCAACACCCCTTTACTGAGCTTGGTAAAATGGCATGGTGATTGTGATATTTGCAGAGAACATAATGTGTTCATGACAGTCAGGCAGCACTTGACAGTATTTTGAATGACTTATGTTGATTCAATGATTTTTGTTTCCTTACATTATAGATATTTATCCTTCTGTGCTTTAAAGATACAGTAAAGCAAATCTTAAAGTTTCTCTGTAAGGTATGAAGAGGCTTTTTACTGAAATGAATCCCAGAGTATCCCATAAAACCACAGGACCTGGTTATGGAAGCCCAGAGTAAGACTGTATCTCATGAGTTACTGGGCTGTGAGTTGTAACAGAGACCAATGTCTCAGAACTGTCTGAGGTGGAAGGGCCAGCAGGCTTTACTGGGCTAATCATGTTAAATGTTACAGGTCTACTAAAGCTGTTACCTACTAGCTCAAACTGCGACCTTTTGTATTTTTTAATTAGTAAAGAAAGACAATTCCTTTCTTCACCACAGGATGATGAAGTATATTTTATAAGGCAAACAACAGCTGCAGGGTATGGGCATGGTTGTTATGAAATAATCATGCCTGCAGGGATCAGGGAGGCATTTGGTTCTGCCTCATGCCTCATAAGAACCGTAGGGTGCAATTGCTGTGCAATGGTAGCCTCCCTGTCATTTTATATTATTTAACAAATTCCACTACATTGTCTTCAAGCTCTGCCTTGCGGTTATTGTGAGGAAAATCAAATATCTGCTGTACTGACTGTATCAGCAGTTCACATCCTATCTGAGTTTTCTACTGCCACTAAAATAGAGTGGGACAGTTGTCTGCGATGCAGGAGGGGAAGAAGGTGATATAGTTGTTCAGTTTAATGCCCAGGTCCTATTAGAAGGGAAGTCATACATTTCAAAGGGCACATAAATTGAGCAGATCACAGACTAACTCGTTAGCACCTTCATTTGAAGAAGTGTCAGCTGTCTGGTTCACACAATAGCTGTGTTGCACACGAAATGATTACAATGCTCCCTACTAGTGTTGCATTGTAATGCCACCTCCTGTATTTCACAGACCATTGTGCTTTATGTGTTTAAGTGTAGTCAGATGAGTAATTTGTTTACTTTAACTTGCATATGAACAATGTCTGTTCAAGAAAAGCTTCCTCTCTTGATTTGAACATGTTTAGTGCGTCTTTCTTGGCCATGATAGTTTGTTCCAATGGTAAATTTTCACTAGTGGCCAAGTTTTTTTGCCTTTTAGCCACCTAAATATTGGCATCTCTATCTTCTAGCTCTATAAAGCCTTTTCTTTACCTTTGCAAAGCCTTGGCAATGAGTCCACTCTTTAGTCATCTTTTGCAAACCCTAAGTAGGTGGAACCCACTGCTTTTGATTTTCCCTGCTTCCCCACCTTGAATCGCTTTGTTGTTCTTTTCATGTTTTTGTCCTTAGACCTATTATTCCCATCTCAAGTTAATTATTTCGTTTTGACTTTATAGCATCTGTCAAACACTCTAGGCATTTTCCATAAATTAAATCTGCAAGCATCAACTAAAGCTTTGCATAAACAGTGTAGAACAATCCCATCAAATAATCATCATGCTCAGAACTGCATATCACTATTTCTTGCCTCAATGTTATCAGCTACCATAATGGAGCTCATCTTAATGGCTGTTTTCTTGTACATGTTGTCAAATAGGGAAAATGAAGATGTAAACAAAAACTCTTCCTTGTATTGTGCTGATTCTTCTGAAGTTTAGGAGTATTGTTATTGACCTCATACATTTTTATTTTAGATAAAATCCTTACAAACTTATTTGAGTGTAAAATTTCAACTCTTAGTAGTGGAGTTGGGTTCATGTGGAAGAATGAGTGTACTAGAAGTTGTATTATCTGTCTATAAAGGTGATAAAGTACTGACAATACAAACTTTATATTATGTCACAAATTAACCCTATTAAATAATGACTTAGGAAAATACTTTTGCTGTCATAATGAACTTAGTGAATGTGTGTGTTGGTAGATGATTCAGAACTAGTAAATCCATCTGAATTAAGTAAAGTTGTTCCTAATGAATAGTCTGACCACCTTTTGTGCCTTAGTATTGCTGAGTTATTGCAAATCTGATTTATGGTTAATGAGATAGGGTATGATCATGTATGACCTTTAGTATGGTAGTCAGTGCTACAGGATTTGAGCACTTCTCAGATACTGGTGACTGTTTTACTCAAGGAAACAGCAGAACATTATCCTGATTTCATAGGACTTGAAGTGATTTACAGAGAAATTACAACATTGGCAGAACAGAACTTCTAGGTTGAGAAGTCCACCCTGCTGCTATTGCAGCAGCAGCATAAAACCCTGCTCACAGACTTATCAAACTCCATCTTTAAACCAACTCTTTTGCTGCACTACAAAACTTTGTTTCTCTAGTGACTGAAACATCTACATTTCAGCCAAAGCTTTTCTGTTCAGTTTACTACTGCTTGTTCTTGTATCAGCTTTGTACTTAAGCATTTAAAGCTCTGCTGTTGATGATTTTGACTCCTTTGATATGTTTATTTTCCAAAATTAGTAAGATAAGATCTTGAATTTCCTAGCCATGCTATAGCCTTTCTGCATACTCGTTGCATGTGAATTAATCTTTATTGAATGTGGATGATTCAGTGCAGCAGAGTAAGTTGCACGTATACTTCATACTTTCTAAATGCAATTTATATTTCCCCACTTCTGCTGGAAATACTAAGACTAATATATCCTAGACATATTTACCTTTTTCATTAATATGTAGTATAACTGGTTCCCAGTTACTAAGACACCTCTTTACAGTTTCTTTCTACTCTTCATGTTCTGCTTCAGGAAACTTCAGCTTATGATGGTAATTAATATTAGTCTTTAAATGTGTGACTTGTTTAAATTTAAGTGACTTGTTTAATTTCACATATGAATAGTATGATATAGCTTGGAATAAGACCTTGAGCTCCGTAATTTACATCTTGTACTTTGACCACAGGACTCATCTTCCAGTAGCTGCAATCTATAAATGAGATACTTTGCCTGAGGCCAAAAAAAATTTACATCTGAAATAATAGCCAGTTAGAAGGACTCCATTTCTTAAATAGTAAAAATCATTGTGTTATTCTCTTATTGCAAATATGCATTACATAAACTTATTATGGATTTTGCCCCAAAAGAAATGTTCATTACACAGAAATGACAACAAAGTAAAACCCCAAAGCTAAGTAAGAAAGTAGGCTTTAATTTTCGGAAGACTTATGTTGTTTACACTAGCATTTAGTCCAGTTTGACCTGATTCACTAAGTGCTTCATAGTCACTTCCTGTCACATTTTTAACCCATGTTTTACACATTAACGAACTTTCAGTGGTATATAATAATAGATCAAAGCTATGATCTGAGACTCATTTGTGATACAGAGATTACCATTAAAATGCAGATCTAAGCAGAGAGCTTTTATTCACTTTCCTCAAGCTAAGTAGCCCTTTTCTTCAAATAAATAAATAAAATACTGAGGATACTAACTTGGGGGAAAAAAAAAAAGGCTTTTTTGGAAAAAATACATTAAATAATCATAGGTTCTCTTTCCAAATAAATAAAAGAGAAAAATGAGAAAACTTAATTCTGAGCTTTATCTCAGGTCTCCAGTACAGATATACTGACTACATATTTCTAACTTCTGTATCCATAACACATTGCCTCAATTGAGATCTTTCAGGTTGTGTTTCTTCCACTGCTGACTTGTTACATTGCCTTGAACAAATCTTGAACTCTCAAGATGTATCTACATATTGCTAGTCTTTCTTTAGAGAAGGCTCTGCGCAGAGTTAAGCATAAGGGGGCCTTGATCTCTTCTAAATGCTCCAGCATATACTTAAAAAAAAAAATACAAAATATGTTATGAGAAAGGAATGAAAACTTTGCTTTCTGAAGGAAAGCAATGCTCTTGAAGTAAGAGCTGAGAAGAGACTTCAGAATAAAACTGCTGCAAAGGGGTCTGCAGAAATCATGCATTTTTTTTTTCTTTTGAAATACATTTAAATAATTGTTTCCATCTCCAAGGATTCTGTGTTACTGCCGACCTTTCCGGGGAAGTCACCTGTCTGTGAAGTGCAGCCATCTGGTTAAGATTGTGTTGCAACATTAAAGTATCAAATAGGAAAGGAAATCAAGTAAAATAGCAACCGCAGCTGGAACAGTGGAAAAATGTAAGTAAGCAGAATTAACTAAGGACCTTGAAATTTAGCCTGTTTAGCATGGATGATAGTCTAAGTTCCTGGAGGAAAAAAAAAAAAAAAAACCTGAAATGTGAAGAAAATCTCTGCTTTCTTGCTGTATCTGAGATTCAGATGTCCACTTCCACTTACCATGCTATTGTGAAGGCTCTCTAAAGGTTGCTGTAGTCCTAAATGTGTTAGGAGTTTCTCTGAGTATCACATCCTGGCTCATGAAGAGGCATATTACAGAAATCCTTCTCCTCTGCTTTCTTCCCTCCCATGTTTTTGGCCTACATTGTAAGAAACTCTGTGTGGCTTCTTAACTCAAATGTAACAGTGCACCAGGTAAATCGCATTTCTCTACAAAGGGAAATGGAAGACCTGGTAATTAGAGCATTGAGTGAGACTCAGGAGACTTGTTTGCGTTGGTGTATGACCTTGGCAAGTCCTTCAGTACCTCTATGCCTTGCTTTATAAGCTGTAGGCTCTAGCATTGCCTATCTAATCACTGAGTAATTTGAAGCATAGGTGCAGTGCATGGCTATCACTGAAGAGTAAAATATCACAGTCCAAGTCATTTAACTGATACAGATCAACATGTACCACTGCACCCTGAACTCTGAAGATGACAAAGATGAAAACTTCCACTCTGTAAATTTTTCTCTCATGTTTATAAAGTGATTTGTTTGCTTGTGGTACAGCAGATCTTTCTTTCCTCTGTATTTTCAAGGCAGAACTTCCATTTCCTTGGGCTGGTCTGCAGTAAAAAGAATTGCTATTAATCTGACAAGTTGTTTCCAGCTGCTGCAAGCATGTCATTAAAAGGATCTTCCTAACCCACACATCAGTTTTCTTGACATCTGTCATACAGCTTAGATCATATATATCTTTTTGTCCCCTATGAGAAAGAGTCAGACTGTAAACATTCTTTCATTACTCTTGGTCTCATGTCAAAAAGAATCATATACATTCAGCATGTCCAGCTTCCCCTACTAATGGTAACTATAGATCTACAAACATTATCATTTCTTTGCATCCCTTTCCTGGTTACCGACAAGATTCAGAAAGATAGAATTAGACTTTGCATGAAATTAGCTGTACGTGTTGCTAACAGATTGCTAGATAATCCGGTAATGAAACCGCTTAGCTCTTACCACTATGGTTCTGTTCTTTGCTCACGCTGATAGATGGAACTCTCTTAAACTGTCCCCAACTAGGCTCTTCAAACTGCTGCTGCTATTTATCCTTACTCTTCTTCTCTTCTGCTCTTTTGCTTGCAAACCCTCCATTATGTAACTGATTACACTCCCCTTCTGTTGGTTGCTCTCACCTTTGATGTTATTTCTATATTGTAAATAGCTATTTCAGTTTTCCACTTTTATATGTGCACTTTCGTGTTAGTAACCAAAATCTGGCACCATGCTTGACTGTAGTTCAGATGTCAGTTTGGATTGAAGCCATTCCTTGGAGGATGTGCATTTGAAGTGGCAGGCAGTAAGTGATTGATAATGAAAATATGCATTTATTCTGTCAGAACCTCAGCGGATCATTTATTGGAGAGCATATTCTAATGAGTGCCACCCACACTTACCAGATGTGTCGCTGGGGATTAGGCCAGATCCCTAACAAGTGTATTGTTTGACACCCGAAGCAACTTGGAGAGAAAGAAGGGAAGGATGGCACAACTTTAATCACTAAGATAGTGGGTTGCAGATTTGCAAAATGGGTTAAAGGCTTATGGCAACCATATTAAAATGTCAGGCTTAGTTTGTGCTCTGAGT